>JAQPCC010000141.1:400000-434333 GCA_028392965.1 Lindernia subracemosa
AATTGTGACCCCGATCTTGCAGATATTTCGATTCCAGCGAATGATGACGCTATATCTTCAATCCGCTTAATTCTTAACAAATTAGTATTCGCAATTTGCGAGGGTCGTTCTAGCTATATAAGAAATCCTTGATTAATAATAAGATAAATAACTTTTCGTTTGAAAATCCGATAACTTTCTGGAATCAGTTATTATTTATGAATTTTTTCAAATAGATAAAAATAACTGGGGATATTATGTGATTAATTAGTATTAGTATTCAAAATACTAGTTTGTATTCAAAATATCTGATTCAAGTAGACAACGAGATGATTGAATCAAAATAATTTTGTTTAAAGTTCGATTTTTTTTCAGAGGGAAATATGAATGTGCTATCATGTTCCATCAACACACTAAAAGGGTTATACGATATATCGGGTGTGGAAGTAGGCCAACATTTCTATTGGCAAATAGGAGGTTTCCAAGTCCATGGCCAAGTACTTATTACTTCTTGGGTTGTAATTGCTATCTTATTAGGTTCAGCTACTATAGCTGTTCGGAACCCACAAACCATTCCGACTGGGGGTCAGAATTTCTTTGAATATGTTCTTGAATTCATTCGAGATGTGAGTAAAACTCAAATTGGAGAAGAATATGGCCCTTGGGTTCCTTTTATTGGAACGATGTTTCTATTTATTTTTGTTTCGAATTGGTCAGGAGCTCTTTTGCCTTGGAAAATAATAGAATTACCTCATGGAGAGTTAGCCGCACCCACGAATGACATAAATACTACTGTTGCTTTGGCTTTACTCACGTCAGTAGCATATTTCTATGCAGGTCTTACCAAAAAGGGATTAAGTTATTTCGGAAAATATATTCAACCAACCCCAATCCTTTTACCCATTAACATCTTGGAAGATTTTACAAAGCCCTTATCACTTAGTTTTCGACTTTTCGGGAATATCTTAGCGGATGAATTAGTAGTTGTTGTTCTTGTTTCTTTAGTACCTTTAGTGATTCCTATCCCTGTTATGTTCCTTGGATTATTTACAAGTGGTATTCAAGCTCTTATTTTTGCAACTTTAGCCGCGGCTTATATAGGTGAATCCATGGAAGGCCACCATTGAAATAGTCTGTTTTTTAGCTTATCACAAAGCAATGTATGCCCGTCTCAAGATAATTTACTTAAGGCAGATAAATATACAATCTATATACGATAGAAGGAAATAGTAAGATACGATAGAAGGAAATAGTAAGAAAAAAATAAAAAATTACGATATCAGCGAGTTGTAAAAAAAAAAGGGAAAGAGATCTAGAAGATCTTTTTCCTAAAATTCTCCTTTCGTCCACTTAATATCCTACCTTTACTCGACGAATATTCATTTTCTATTAGATTCAGCCAATCCTCTTATTCAAATTCGAAGATATATGTTTACAACGTGTGATTAAATAAAAAACAGGAGAAAGGATTCTCCTTTACAGTAGATTTTATTCAACAATTGACCAAAAGAAAATATTTCTAAATAATAAATTGCATGAACTTCGATCAATCAAATAATCATATTTATATGTAATTAATCCATTTAATTTGCCCATTTAGATTGTATTTGAGTTGAATAATGATAAAGAAAACAGAAGGGAAAAAATTTACAAAAAACGGGATTTCGATTGATTCTCAAATCTGATTGAATCTAATGGTTTACGTTATGGAAGAAAGACATGTATATGTGATATAGATATTAGTTATATATGAACTAAAGATATATTTCTTTCATTTTACCGACTATTGAGGTTCCCCTTTCGTGTTGTTGTGGCTGTGAATTGACTGACTAAACAGATGGAACAATAACGAACTTACGAAGAGTTAGAAATTGATTCCCAATGTAGGTATTGATAGAGACTTCATTTAACTTAAAAAGTTTCTTCCAGCTTAGGTTACAATTCAGTACGATACATTTCTTTACAGAGTTATTATCAATACGTTCTAAGAAGATATTTTGAATATCAATCTCATTAACAATATTTTTGTTAATAAAAAAGACATATAAAATGATTTTACGTTCTAATAAAATCCCTCACCACCCATCAATGCATGGTGTTCTTCCACCAAAAGGCTATTATCTTAGTAATAGCCATCATAGTAAAGAAAAATTTCATTGTGTCGTAATAGCTAAATAATAGTTAATAGTATACCACTTCTACGAATAGCTCGTAATGCTGCGTCTCTTCCAAGACCGGGACCTTTTATCATGACTTCTGCTCGTTGCATACCTTGATCCACTAAAGTACGAATAGCATTTGTTGCGGCAGTTTGAGCGGCAAAGGGTGTCCCTCTTCTCGTACCCTTGAATCCAGAAGTACCGGCCGAGGACCAGGAAACCACCCGACCCAAGCGGGCTCACATAATAAAAATTTTGCATAGGAATTCAATACACTATAATATAGTGTCTCTAGGACTCTAGAAAAGAATAGAATCTATAATTTCCAATTAATTGGAAATTATAGAACATAACGGTTTTGATAGCGATATAGAATTTACGATTTATTTATCCCAATTGGAAATTCGAATATTATTCTATTTGATAGCAAATCTTATCTATTTGATAGCAAATCTTAACTATTTTTAGATAGTGAAATTTTATTTTGTTTTTTCTTTGTATTTTGAATTCCCATGACATTTCAAATTCTTTTTGTTAGACTTCTCTATTCTATATTTCTAATTCTATATTTCTTTATTTCTTTCGAATTCGAATTAGTTAATTAGTTATAACTAATCAGACATTCCTCGGCGTTCATTGGTATTTCATTGGGAAAAAGGGACGTTAATAATAAAAAAAAAAAGAATCAAGTATACCAAATTTCATGGGATAAATAGAAGGAATCTAAACATATATATGGGATATCTATCAATCTATATTGAATTGCCGATACAGAAATGATAAAATCCAATTTGATTGGATCAGATCTGGGTTTCCTCTTAGTAAGAAAGACACTACCTTTTTCTAGATAATAATACCTATCTAATAAATTCAAAGGTTCGAGTATAAACCAAAGAAAAAGGAATAATATCATCATGAGATCCTAATTTCAAAACAAAAGGAAGGGGATATGGCGAAATCGGTAGACGCTACGGACTTAATTGGATTGAGCCTTGGTATGGAAACCTACTAAGTGATAACTTTCAAATTCAGAGAAACCCTGGAATTAATAAAAATGGGTAATCCTGAGCCAAATCCTGTTTTCTCAAAACAAAGATTCAGAAAAAAAAAAAGGATAAAGATAGGTGCAGAGACTCAATGGAAGTTGTTCTAACAAATCAAATGGAGTTGACTGCGTTGGTAGATGAATTTTTTCATCGAAACTTCAGAAAGGATGAAGGATAAACGTATCTATTGAATACTATATCAAAAGAATCCGTATTTTTTTCTATGAAAAATGGAATAATTGGTGTGAATTGATTCCACATTGAAGAAAGAATCGAATATTCATTCATCAAACCATTCACTCCATAGTCTGATAGTTCTTTTAAAGAACCGATTAATCGGACGAGAATAAAGATAGAGTCCCATTCTACATGTCAATATCGGCAACAATGAAATTTATAGTAAGAGGAAAATCCGTCGACTTTAAAAATCGTGAGGGTTCAAGTCCCTCTATCCCCAAAAAGTCTATTTGACTCACAAAATCTGTTGGAAGTATTTTATAGTGTTCAATAATCAAGTTATCTTTGTCTAGGGACTTAATTGTAATATATGTATAGTTAGGGACTAGAATGCAAATATACCAATATTGATTGGTATATATAGGGCAAGTGTGTGTAAAATACACAGAACTTTAGTTTAGCTTTCTCTCACTAGAAACACTCTCTCTAATCACTATCTTAATAAGGGTTAATTGTAGAGAGAGAAAGAGGTTATTTGGAGAGAAAGTGTGTGATTAATGAAGATTTGATTGATTTAATCCTTAAGCTTCCGCTCGCATTATCATCGAGGTAAATCTATCAAATCTATGCTCGAGTTATATGTTGGATGTTAAAAACGGACCTAACAATTGGTATCAGAGCCAAAATCGTGTGAATTGATCGACTTTTTGTTGCTGAATTTTTTTTTCTTTCGTATGATATGTTCTTCGCGCCAAAACTTACGATACTTTGCTGATTTTGATTTTCGTATGATGTTTGCTTAGTGTTTTTCGTATGATGTTGAACGAAAATTGTTTTCTAATTGATTGATATATGTTAATTGTGATTATCTTTGATTAATTGAGCTTAATTTGGATTGAATAAATTTTTTTTGGTCGAGCTGTTCATCGATATTCATGATTGTTCTTCATACGAAATCTCAAAATCTGATATATTTTGCTTCAGTTCAGTGTTAATCGAGTGTTTCAACCAAGTTTGATTATCATTTCGCTCGATCTATCGTGTTTAATTCTGATACTTAGCAAGATTTCGTTCGAATTTGAAATTAATTTGATGTTTTCGTATGTTACTGTTTTCGCATTCAAACAGGATTTCGTATGAACTGTTTTCGTACACAGACTATACGAATATTTTAATAATTCTTAAAAAATTTTCGAACGCTACAGTAACCTCATTCGATACGAAAACTTTGGCAAAATAATTTTTTCGCACGGTACTGTTCATCCAAAAAAAAAAGTTTTCGTATGAAGAAGGGTCCAATACGAAAAACATTTTGCTTTGACTTTCGTACGTAAAACTCTGATACGAAAAAACAATTTTTATTCTCATACGTAAAAGGTCTGTACGAAAAAAAAAAAATTTCCATACGAAGATTTTATACCCGAAAACCTTTGACTTTCGTACGAAAAATTCTTTGATACGAAAATAACTACTTTGTCGTACGAAACTCTATTATAATAATAATAAGAAAAAATTTGCGTACGAAAACTTTTTTATGTGTGATACGAAAAAGCTTTAAAACGAAAAATATTTTTTGTCGTACGAAAACATATACAAAAAATTTGTGGTACGAAAACCAATTTTATTTTCAATACGAAAAAGACTGCGTACGAGAAAAAGTCAAGTTTTTCGCATTGACTACTAAATTTTCGTATACTGTAGCAATCGATAAGGCTTTTTTTCGTATCAGTACGAAAAACTACGCAAAACCTCATTACGAAAAACTAGTGTCTACTTTTTGTCGTACGAGAAAATTTCCATACGAAAAAGTTTGTGTATACGAAAAATAATTTTTTTCTCGTACGAAAAATGCTTTGATACGAAATATATTTTTTTGTCGTACGAAAACATATACGAAAAACATTACTTTCGTACGAAATCTATTTTTGTCGTACGCTTTTAGTCAATACGAAAACTTTTACCTCTGATACGAAAAACTTTCTGATTTCCATACGAAAAGTTTTGTGATACGAAAACACTATTCCATACGAAAACCTTTGCAAAAAATTTTCGTATAAATACTTTATTATTTCTTTAAGGATTTCGTATCCTATCTCATACAACAAACCATTCTATACACATACGAAAACTATTCTATACACATACGAAAACTTATGATGGGAAAAAGATTTTCGATACCGCAAAGCTTTCGATAGTTTTAGGTAGCAAAAAAAAAAAAAACATCTGAAATTTTTTAACTACGAGATTTTCGATACCGCAAAGCTTTCGATAGTCCTAAAATTTTAAATTTTTAGCTACGAGATTTTTTGTGTACCTGCTTCAAAAAGGTTCCCGGTTCATACGAAAAAAAATTTTTGGGTAACAAAATTTTGTTGGACTGGTAAAATTTTTCGGTACAAAAATTATTCTCGGTATAAGTTTTTTTTCTTTTTCTCTAATCATTTCAAATTTTTTTTGATACCTAAACTTCTGAAAACTTAATCATTCGAAAATCTATTCGAACACATTGATCCAAAATTTAATATCAATTCAAAAACACGATAACGATAAAAACATCCAACCCAGAAAGTAAACATGGAAGCCAATTACTTGATAAAAATCAAAGAATTAGAAGCTAGGCTAGAAAATAATTACAACTGCTTAGTTAAGAGTTTAGAAGAAAAATCTATTCTTAAAAATAAACTAACAATAGAACAAGAAAGGCTGACGAGCTTAAAGACAAGGGTCGCACAACAAGAATCAACTATAAGCGAACTTACAAAAGAATTATCTACATGTAGAGACGAAGAAATAAATAGTGCAGCCCAAAATAAAAGTCTTCTTGAACAAAGAAATCAATTATATTCAAAAATTAAAGAATTAGAAGATGTTCTAGCTAAACGAGGACAAACTGAGCAACGCGAAATAAAAGAAACTATATTGTCTCTAAATAAGTCGACTCAAACAATTGAGTCCGTGCCAAACAAGGAACATTCTATACAATCAACAAAACCAAACTCTAAAGATTGTGATATTCTAGAAAATGAACGCAAAATTGCTGAATTACATTCTCTTCTGGAATCAGAACGTAAAGAGTTTCGAGCAAAAATGGATAAGCTTTTAAAGGAGAATTCATTTCTCAAATATTCCTTAGAAAAGGGCACAACTACAACCATTTATCCTGTAAAACCTGAACCTTTAAACGATATATCTTCTAAACAGGATCAGAAAACTCAAATGACTAAACCTATAAAGCAGGAAAGAATAGAGCAAGACGATTCATTTTCTATTACAATAAACAAAACTGTTCCTAACTCTATTCTTCCTCCAAAAATTTCTAAAGTCATTCCAAAGATAAAGCAAGAAGCTACTAAAGCTAAAACAGACAATAGTTACACATTCTCTATTAAAACTGAAACGTCCAAAAGTAATAATTGTCTAAACAAAAGTAGCTCATTTAGTACACATTACAAAGTGAATGATGTGAGTCTAGAAGGTAGGAAATACGACACTTCTATACTTAATGCTATTGATTCTATAAGCTCGTATTCCTCTCTCAAGTACCCGGTCAAAGTCAAATCCGAATTGCATCTTAAGCGACTGGCGAAAGAGAAAATTTTCTCTTCTACAAAAAGACACACATTCACCGATGCTGAAAAGTTAAATTTCAAAAAGGTACAACAAATTTGGAAACCTAAGCTACAAATGGAAATAAGTAGTCATCGACAAATGTGGATTCCTGTTAGGAATATTTTATTGTGTTCAATTAATTATAATTATATTTGTTGTGTATTTATAAAGATTCTCTTTATAAGAGGCTTAGTGTAATTGGGCTTTGTTAGGGGCCCAAGTATTATATACCAACTTGTGGTATAAATACCAAAACCCTAACACATAATATAGTGTATTGTGTGAAAATTAAAGTGAGCCCCCAACCTCTCAAGAACACACAAGCACCCCACGCGAGCTTCATTCTTCCGATCATCAAATCGTGGTAAGATCGTTTAAATATATGTTTAGTTGGACATTCTAGGACTTACAAGTGGTATCAGAGCCAAACGCGCTCAGATTTGAGTGAAAACCTTCGAAAAACTTTTTTGGTGTTCTTCGTGTTCTTCAAAAAAATTTCGAAAATTTTGATATGTTTTGGTATTTTTGTGCTTGATTGAGTGTTTAGGAGTTAGGATATAGGTGTTTCGATCTTTACCCAGGGCTAATTTGATTAATTTTGTTTGGGGATCGAAAATAGGTTCAGTGTTTTCGCAGAAAAGTTTTCGGACCGAAAACCCACTGCGAAAACCTATTGCGAAAACCCACTTCGAAAACTCACGCTGCGAAAACCAGTGAGAAAATTTTTAGTGTGTGAGAAGTGTGTGAGAAAACTCACTTCGCAAACCCCTCAGTGCGAAAACCTTTGAACTCTTTCACTTCGCAAACTTTTTTACTTCGCAAACTCCTTCCCAGTTCGCAAACCCAATTTTAAAAAAAAAAAAAAAAAAAAATTAATTTAAAGTTTGCGAATCCAGTTTGAGAAAAAAAAAAAAAAATTAATTAAAAATAAAAGTTTGCGAATCCAGTTTGCGAATTAAAAAAAAAAAAAAAAAAAAAACTTAGGTTTACGAATCAGTTTTCGTACCCAAGTAAAATAAAAAAAAAAAAAATATTTTTTAGTTTGCGAATCAGCTTTCGCACCCGAATTAAAAAAAAAAAAAACTTTTCGGAATAAGGTTTTCGCATCCAACTTTTCGCACTGTTCAGGTTTTCGCACGGAGCACTTCGAAAACCACTGCGAAAACTTTTGAGGGCATTTTCGTAATTTTTCAGTTTTCGAACCCAAAAGTTGTCGAACCCACTTCGCAACAGCTCACTTCGAAACAGCTCAAGCACTCCGAAAATTTTCGCAAAATCTATTTTCGCAAAACAGCTCACTTCGAAACAGCTCACTTCGCAAAATCTATTTTCGCAACAGCTCACTTCGAAAACCTAAGATTTTCGAAACAACACTTCGAAAATAAGTTTTCGCACTATATTTCGAAAATATTTTTCGCACTCATATCGAAAATTTAAATTTTCGCACCCAAGCACTCCGAAAATTTATGTTCGCATCTTATCACTTCGAAAACTTGATTTTCCTAACACATACCGAAAATCAAATTTTCACATACCCCTTATCGAAAATAAATTTTTGCATATCATAACACATCCAAAACATCTTTGGCAAATTATAGATAAGTTTGATAAATTCCGAAGTTTTCGAAATCACCTCAAAAGTTTTTCGGTATACACCAAAAATCTTTTCGGTACCCAAAATTTTCGATACTTCACAATATTTTTCGATAAATCAAACTTTCGGTGCAGAAATTTTTAAAAGCCAATTTTTTTTATTCCAAAGCATCTTTGGCACATTATAGAAAAAGCTTTTGGTAACATTTTCGAAGTTTTTCGACATCACTTTAAAACTTTTCGGTACACACCAAAAAGTTTTCGAGACTTAAAATTTTCGAAACTTCACGACTTTTATCGACACACCAAAACTTTTCGGAGCTGAATTTTTCAAAAGCCAAAAATTATCAAATCTACACAACGCGTTAACGATCGCGTATCCAACTAAATTAAAAAAATAGTAATATTTTAAAATTTTAAAAATCATGGATTCTACTTCCGCAACTTCTGAGATGAGCTTTGACGAGAGTGATTTATATAAAGCTTTTCTTTCTTTGAAGGAAGATTATAAAACCATGCGTCGTGAACATAAACACGAACGTAGGACTACCCAAGCGTTAGAAACTAAGTTAGCTAATGCACTAGAAACTATTTCTAGTCTTGAATCAAAATTAGCTGGCTCAGAAACTAACGTTTGTGAGCTAACCAAGAACCTAAATTCCTCTAAGCTAGGCCAAACTCAACTTATAAGTCACGAAAAGACTATAAGTGAGTTAGAGAGTAGACTAGATAGTAATTACAAATGCTTAGTCAAGAGTTTAGAAGAAAGAGGTAGTCTTACTTGCCGTTTAGAAAACGCGCGTGAGAAAATCACTAATCTTGAATCTCATTAAGTAAAATTAAAAGCTCAAATTAGTGAACTAACAAATAAATTAAACAATTGCGAACTCGAACGCAATAATTATCTATCTGATTTGAGCAATTCGCGGAGTAGTTTTAAACTTTTATTTGAGGAACGCAGTAAATTGCACTCTAAAGTTCATCACTTAGAGTGCATCCTTGCGAAAAAGGGTCAAACAGACCAAAGTTCCTCTAAAGACTTAGCGTCCAACGGGGAAAATAGTTTACATTCTAATAAACCTATCTCTTGTTGGGAAATTCCAGAGGTTGCTAGTAAAATTGTAGAATTGAACGCAACCCTGGAATCGGAAAGAGTAGGTTTCCGAGCAGAAAAGCAAAACTTCTAGAGGAGATTTCTAATCTCAAAAATTCCCCGTCCCTACCCGTCTTAAATGAACTCTATACAGAAAAATCTTCTTTTAAGCAGGATATGGGCACACAAACCGACGCCTTTGTTCCTAAAATTAAAAAGACTTTTACTAATAATTCTAAGTCAACTTTGACTGGCGCAGAAACGAAAAGTAAAAGCAATACATGTAAAAATGCTAAGGAACAAAAGAATATTAGGAAGGAGAAAGGAAAATCGACATTATTTTCCAAAACCAAGGACGACATTGCTAAAGATTCTCCTTCTCCCGCTCCTACCAAAAAGGAAGTTCCTAAAGAAGAAGTTCCAAGCTCAAGCAGGCGAACTTCTCAAACTTCCAAAATCTCTCATTCTTTAAAGAATGATAGAGATGGAATTGCTTACACGCACAAAAATACTTATTATTCTAGTAAGCGAAATTCCATATAAAACCATCATTATAGAGTGAATGATGTGAATTCTTGTAGGCAATACGACTCATCATCTGATGACGCATATAGTGCGATAAGTTCGTATTCATACTTGAAATACCCGGTCCAGATTAAGTCTGAAAGACACCTTCTGCGACTGGCTAGGGAGAAAATCTTCAGATCTTCTAAACCTAGACACACGTTCACCGGCGCTGAATTGTCATTTCCCTCTAAGGTTCACCAAACTTGGATTCCTAAATCAGAAATCAAATTAAATAGAACTTTAAAGGATGATTTAGGATGTATATCTGAACCAAATGTGCATAAATTGTTTTCTGCTAATATGGGAGGACCCATCCAAAATGGGTACCAAAGTCCCGATAATGTTTTGCAGGAGCCCAATCACGTGTGGTAATTCGACGATGGTTGCTCCACACGCGTGATTGGTATGAGATGAGAGCAACCACAACACCCCGATCATGAGTAGTAATTAGAAGATGGTTGCTCCATACTCATGATCGGTACGAGACGAGGGCAACCACAACTTCCAGCATGCACGGTACTCGGGTTGCTCCACATGCATGACTGGTAAGAGACGCGAGCAACCGCATCCCTCACGTATGGTACTTTGAAGTTGCTCCACATACGTTATAAAGGGAAGCACGGTGAGCAACTACACCGTAGGTAAATTCTATATATGCATTCCATAGTAAATTTTGGCATGCATATCGAGCTTAAAAGACAATATACCTACTTTGAAAATAATAGGGTACAATATAGCTATGCATGCTTCAAAAGGACTTTAACTTCCAAATTTTTGCATGCGTGCATACATGAGCCGAAATGCAAAATACTCTATTTTATAGGTACATTATCATCATGCATACAATTTTAAGATTTTCGAGCTTAAACTTTCAAGAATGCATATACGCTGAATTGCAAAAATTACCTATTTTTCAAAATGGTACATTTTAAATATGCATTTTTCAAAACTTTAAATTCTAAATGCATATTACACGGAAATGAAAAATACCATTTCTGTAAAATGAGCTTAATTTGAGGGGGAGCTACTCTTTTTTAAAAAGAGGAGTGACCCTTATTTCTTTAGAAGGGAGCTATAATTATATTTTTGAGGGGGAGCAAACTTCAAATATGTGAATTTAGGGAAAGAGATTCACATCGAACTTTCCACGCATCTTTTGAGGTGGACAATTTTATTTTTGGAAGCATGTTTTGAGGGGAGGAATAATATATAATATGCATATACTATATTATATATATACTAATATATATTACTAATACAATATATATTATATCAATATAATATAGTATAAAAATATTTTACTAATAACGATTAATATATATATTATATCCATATAATATATAGTATAAAAATATATTACTAATAACGATTAATATATATATATATACAAAAAAAAAAAAAGGCCATCAATATTTAAAAAAAAAAAAAAAAAAGGCCATAATAAAAAAAAAACAATGTTCTCTCCTCTTCATCAAGCTTCATGGAGATTACCTCCGACCTCCGAAGATGAACCTCAAAAGAAGAATCTCGAGCCTACAACGGTCAACTCTTTTCAAAAGGCGACGATGGTTAAAAATGCAAATCTCGGTGCTCGCTTCAACCGACATGCTCTGGCTTGCTGACAAATAAAGCAGCACTCATCACTTCCTACCGGATGCATGGATACTTCGTTCCTACGATTCAGTCAAACCCAACTGAATCTAACCCCGGAACATCACCGAGATTCAGTCGAATCACGAAGAAACAGTCACGTCTACTAAAACCTTTTGAAAAGACCGACGCTACATGATTCCCTCTCCTCACAATTATTCGGACCAACCCCCATAGGTACAGGTGCTAATTTTATTAGCTCCTGGGTAGAAGTCGCCGCAATAGGTCCAACGGCGCGTGCACAACCGAGCCTTACCCACTCGTCTGTCTCACAAAAGACAGGTGTTTCAGAAATCACGGGGAACCACGTCTACTATCACCGCTTCACTCGGAAGTGGGAGATATTGAATTATGTGGTACTCAGCCCCACCACCACACTTCCTTGCGCACTCGAGTCTAGTGTGTCCTCACTTTCCATATATTTTTATATTTTCTAGGACACATACACTTTTAAACACCTGATCTTTGTGATCAAGTTAGAACTTCCGTAGACATGTCTTGCTTCAACATGATTCGAGGATCGGAAGGAAGTCCTGCCGTTGCAACATCAAAGCAACAACGGTTTCAGGCCATCGTCTACGAGCATAGCTCATAGATCGATGTTAACGGGAAGTCTTCGTGACCCCGGTTTCTTACACGACGGATTGCCTTTGTGGCTCCGTCTAGTTATTACCATCACCGACCTGTCGTTTGTGTCCTCCTAATCTTCCTACACAAGCATGCCGATCTCGTTAACACGAATCGCCATGAGGGGGAGAAGGGGACACGCATAAACAAACAGGTCGGACCACCCACCAATCTCCGCCGCGCTCACCACTCTGAAGTCGGGCTCCCCTGCACTTGAATGGAACATTCCAAAGGAGCCTAACACCCCACGCGTACCTTCTTCCGGAGCCAGACAAGCTTCCTCGAGGCCGAACCAGACAACTTCCTTCGAAGAAGACGAATCCGGCGCCGAGAAGAAGAAGATTGGAGAAGACTTGACGACTGCCTTAGTGGCTACGTCAGGTTATTACCTAACCTGAGTTCCTACCAACGCCATCCTCATGTCCCGACGATGTGATCTTCTTGCCAAAGATAATGCCTCATTTTGACCCATCACATGGCGATCTCCCCAACTCGATCTTCATGAGGGGGAGTAGTACTAAAGCAAAATGGGAGCAACACCACGACGAAAGTGCAAGATAGACCAGAAACGCTAAATCCTCAAGCGTCGTCAAATAATCAAGCGAACACCATGGACTACAAAGATCGAAGTTGCTGCCTCATGTGCGTCTCTCAAAATTTCAAAGAGAACTTCCCAATCCCAACATAAGGTTGACCAAAAGTAGGGGGAAGTTGCGCTATTATCGAAAGGAGAGATCGAACACAAAAAGAAGAAATCCGGCAAGCGACTTCAAATCCCTTCCGGCATTTACGAGTCGAGCTTACAAAGAAGATTAAGAAGACGCGGTGCCGAGAAGCGAAGATCAAGACACGGTGAGCTTGACGATCTCCAAAAAGAAGAGGTCAAAAGACAAGACAAGGAGGAAATTCCTTTAGGACTCAGGCAAATGCACTAAGCCCCACAAAGATAATCCATGCCGAATTGACGATTGAACACAAAGGGGGAGATTGTTAGGAATATTTTATTGTGTTCAATTAATTATAATTATCTTTGTTGTGTATTTATAAAGATTCTCTTTATAAGAGGCTTAGTGTAATTGGGCTTTGTTAGGGGCCCAAGTATTATATACCAACTTGTGGTATAAATACCAAAACCCTAACACATAATATAGTGTATTGTGTGAAAATTAAAGTGAGCCCCCAACCTCTCAAGAACACACAAGCACCCCACGCGAGCTTCATTCTTCCGATCATCAAATCGTGGTAAGATCGTTTAAATATATGTTTAGTTGGACATTCTAGGACTTACAATTCCTATGACTGCTTTATGTGATAATTTTGCTTTCAAATTTGAACCTTATATGCATAATTGTCTCACTGCTAATAAGGGAGGACCCGTCCAAAAATGGGTACCAAAGTCCCAATAATTTGTTTTGCAGGTTCCCGATCATACATGGTAAATAGACGACGATTGCTCCACATGTATGGTCGGTATGCGATGATGAGCAGGCGCACAAGACCCCGACACGTGTGGTATTCGGTTTGCTCCACACACGTGATCGGTTTGTGACGTGAGCAAACACACCAAATCAAGACTGTTCCAAAGCTCTTGATTTGACATTGTTTTTAGTTTTATTTTTGTACAATAAAAAAAAAGGGGGCCATAAAAAAAAAAAAAAAAAAAAAGAGAGGCCATAAAAAAAAAAAAAAAAAGGGGGAGAAAAAGAAAATAAGGCCATTAAAAAAAAAAAAAGAAAATAAGGCCATAAAAAAAAATAAAAAAAAAAAGCTTTTGAGCTTCAATCTTTAAAGAAGGCCGAGCCAATTTCAAATTGCAAAAGGCACTTGAGTTTTATTTTGGGGGAGTCAAACTCTATATTTACAGAATATTCGGTCTTCATATTCTATATTGTTTTTATTTAGGGGGAGTGGATCGATAGAAAAGGTGCAAGAGCTTCAAAAGAGCGTATTACCGTAGTTTTATTATCAAAAGCGTATATGTTTTAGGGGAAGTGATACTCATAAGCGCATACTTAAAAGGCGCACATTTTAAAGGGGGAGTGATACTTCATTTACTAAAGGCGCTTGACCTGAAAGAAAGTAATATGCAAATTTCTACAAGAGCGCACATGTTTAGGGGGAGCAAGAGCATCATATTTGAAATAGCACATCTATTTAGGGGGAGCAAGGGCATCACATTAGGAATAGCGCAATAATTTAGGGGGAGCGTTACCTAAAAAGGCGCAAGAGATAAAAGAGAATGCCGGAAGAAAAACTTCAAGCTTTGAGGGAGTGTCAACATCAACTAGCGCATGGACAATACGAGGTGTTCACATACCTGTTCCCATGGTTCAGTTCATCCCAACTGCACCTATCCCAGGAACAAACCCCGAGTGTATGTGAGGGTATTCGAGCGAATAACGATGAAATCATTACACCTCAACCACAAACTATCCGGACCATAACCATATAGGTACAGGACTGATTTATCAGATCCCGGGTAGCAGACGCTTCATCTGGTCCAAAGGCGCATGCACAACCCTTCCTAGCTACTCATTTGTCTCCCTAAAGACAGATGTTTCAATATCTCACGGGGAACCGCATATGCTATCACCGTTTCATTTGGAAACGGGAGATATTGAACAAAGTGGTCCATAGCCCCACACCACTGAATTGTTTTTGATCACGTAAATGTCTAGTGTGTCCTCATAGCCTAAATATTTTTAAATTTTCTAGGACACAAACATTATTTTACACATACTACGCAGGTCTACGTGACCTAGCCAGAACTTCTGTAGACACATTTATCGCAAAAATGTGCTTCTATGATCAGAAGGAAGTCCTGCCGTTGCAACATCAAAACAACAACGGTAGTAGGCCATCTTCTGGAGCACGACTCTAGAATGATGTCAACGGGTTGCCTATGTGGTCCCGTAGTCCCTTCAAATGCAAGTCTGTGTGACTTTGCATCAACGACCAAGAGTGACATCTAGGGATGTTTCACGATGATTGGTCGTCTGTCCCGTTTTCAGGTACTTCATCCGGAATTCAACGCCAACACGTTCAGCGAACACTCTGGTTCACCTTGATCACACAGCATGACGATACAAATGAATCGCCATGAGGGGGAGAAGCATATCAGGGAGGCCAAGCACGTGAACTCATTAAAGAAGCCAAGCTTTCAACGCACGTGCTGAACCACAACAAACAAGACCTCTCTCCATGGTTCGAGCGTACACGACAAGTCAATGCTGATGATCCGCGCGACTCTGATATATGCAAGAAAGTGACGAATATTCAAGTTGCAAAAGAAGAAAATGAGGGTGCATGTAAATAGGGGGAGACTGAAGATTCTCCAGACGCTCTCAGATATTTCTTCAAACAGCAACAAAGACCGTGTCAAATTCAAAGTTGAGCACAAAGGGGGAGATTGTTGGAAATTATTCTGTTGTGTTCAACTGATGATGAAGACTGAAGATTCGAGAGACAAGACAACCGAAGCTTCAATTATAATTGAACACTAAGGGGGAGATTGTTGGAAGTATTTTATAGTGTTCAATAATCAAGTTATCTTTGTCTAGGGACTTAATTGTAATATATGTATAGTTAGGGACTAGAATGCAAATATACCAATATTGATTGGTATATATAGGGCAAGTGTGTGTAAAATACACAGAACTTGAGTTTAGCTTTCTCTCACTAGAAACACTCTCTCTAATCACTATATTAATAAGGGTTAATTGTAGAGAGAGAAAGAGGTTATTTGGAGAGAAAGTGTGTGATTAATGAAGATTTGATTGATTTAATCCTTAAGCTTCCGCTCGCATTATCATCGAGGTAAATCTATCAAATCTATGCTCGAGTTATATGTTGGATGTTAAAAACGGACCTAACAAAATCTTTATTCTATCCCCCCTTTTCGTTAGGGGTTCCAAATTCTTTTATCTTTCTTACTCTTTGACAAACATATTTGGGGTAAATCAAATGACTTTCTCTTATCACATGTAATTTAGAATACACATCTAAATTAAGCAAGGAATCCCATTTAAATGATTCACAATCAATAACATTATTCATATTGAAACTTACAAAGTCGTCTTTTGTTTTGTAAGATCCAAGAAATTACAGGACTTCAGAAAACTTTGTAACCCTCCTTAGTCGTTTCATTGACATAGACCCCAGTCATCTAATAAAATGATGATGGGGATGCTACATTGGGAATGGTCGGGATAGCTCAGTTGGTAGAGCAGAGGACTGAAAATCCTCGTGTCACCAGTTCAAGTCTGGTTCCTGGCACATGGTTCATTTTTATGAGGTCTTTTAGAAATTCATTGATAGGAAGTGAATACCTATTAATTTTGAATATGGATCAAAACGCATGCTTTTATATATCTTGGCGAGATGTACCCCATCTATTTTATAGATGGGTAGAGTTTCTTAAATTCTTCTAAATTCTTAAATTAAATTTAAATTAAATTTAAATAAAGTATTGAAAAGGAAATTCGATTTTCTCTTTTTTTTTTCTTTTGTTCAAAAAGAATGTGAATACTTCCGATATATTCATATCTATTATGATTTGATTTGAAGGGTTAAATTAGTTGGTTGACAAGATAAAAAGTCGAAGTTGAAATAGACAAGATTCATTTCAGATACAATACAAACAAATTGAATTCGATATACTTTCATTGTATTTTTTTGTATTTTCTATTCAATTTCTTAATTCGTCCCGGCATGATTTTCTAGAACCGCAATAGGCGAAGTACAAAGTTCATGATGCAGAACTCGTTTGATTCATCCTATTGGTTCGGTTCCTACGAAAGAAGTATCTTACACAGAAATGTAAGAATCACAACGAATGCCTAATTCTACCTTTTTAACCTATCCATAATTCCCTAATACAATGAGATTTCAATTATTTTGGTTAATCTAGAACAGAAAGTACAATCCTTAAATCTCTGAATTGTATAAGTGGAAATCACTTTCTTATCATTCAATAAGCATCTTGTATTTCATAAAAATTGGGGGCAATATAATCCTTACGTAAGGGCCATCCTATCCAACTTTCAGGCATTAAGATACGTTTCAAGCGCGGATGATTATCATAAGAGATTCCCAGCATATCATAAGATTCTCGTTCTTGAAAATCCACGCTTTTCCAAACCCAGAAAACAGACGGAATTCTAGGATTCCTTCTTGAGGCAAATACTTTTATGCATACCTCTTCTGGTTGATCCACACCATACTCTATTCTGGTAAGATGATAGACACTAGCTAACAGTCCACCAGGTGCTACATCATACGCACATTGGGAACGTAGATAATTGTAACCATATACATATAAAATGACAGCAATGGAATGCCAATCCTCGGGCTTTATTTGTAAAGTCTCTATTCCTTGATAATCAAAGCCCAAAGACCTATGAATTATCCCATGCTTGACTAGCCAAGCAGACAAACGACCCTGCATCTTTTTTATCTCCCGCATTTTATTTAGAATATTTGACATTTTCGATCAAATTTATGAAGATTGACCTACTATTTGTTATTCTGTACAAAGGAGTTGGACCTAATTCATTAATTCGTGAGAAGATACTGAACTTCTTTTATATTCGAAAAAGGTTTCAGTAGGGATCTCTGAAGTAGATGTAGGTTGATATAGGAATCTTTGACCATAATTTCCAGTATTCATACTGCGTCCAACATGAAACTTGTGATTGGTCGTAAAACACCGATTTGCTTGTTGAAATCGAATTCTATCTTCATAGATTTCTCGAGATATTTTCTTACGAAGTTTTGTTATAGCATCTATAACTGCTTCCGGTTAGGAGGACAACCTGGCAAATAGACATCCACAGGGATTAGCTTATCGACTCCCCGAACAGTACTATAAGAATCGGTACTGAACATCCCTCCTGTAATTGTACAGGCTCCCATAGCAATAACATATTTGGTTCGGGCATTTGCTCATATAATCTTACTAAAGAAGGGGCCATTTCATTGTTACTGTTCCGGCTGTTAAAATGAGATCCGCTTGTCTAGGACTTGATCTTGGTACTAGTCCATAACGATCAAAGTCAAATCGAGATCCTATTAGTGAAGCAAATTCAATAAAACAACAACTGGTACCATAGAGAAGTGGCCATAAGCTAGAGAGTCTTGACCAATTTGAAAGACCATTTAATGTAGTTGAAATAACTGAATTTTCGGCTGTTCGATGAAACTCAATGGAATTCATAACTTTTTCAATCTTTTTTTACCTTTTCTTTGTATTGTCTGAAAGGAGCTACGACCATTCCAATGCTCCCTTTCGCCATGCATAAACCAAACCAACAATTAAGATAAGTACGAAAATTAAAGCTTCTATAAATACAGATACACCCAATACATCGAAACTCATTGCCCATGGATAAAGAAAAACCGTTTCAACATCAAAAACAACAAAAACTAGAGCAAACATATAATAACGGATTCGAAATTGTAACCAAGCGTCGCCCATTGGTTCGATACCCGATTCATAACTAGAAAGTTTCTCCGGTCCTTTCCTAATCGGGGCTAAAATACCGGCAATTAAAAATGTCAAAATAGGAATAAGACTTGATATTATTAGAAATGCCCAAAAAATATCATATTCGTAAAGTAAAAACATAGACGCACTCCTATGAACGTGGAAAATCTACCGATTGGTCGATTTGAATTGCAGTTGGAAAGTTATCCATAACTATTTAGTCAAAACAAGAATTCATTTTGATCAAACCATCTAGTTTCCTTTGTGTATTGTGGAGCATATCTCATTTCAAGATTGATCGACTCACTTGACGGGGATCCTATTTTTCGATTTTCTTAAATCTCTTTAAATCTCTTTAGTTAGTATAACTCTATATGTTACGCTTAGACAAATTTTCTTGTTTTCGCCTAGGATTTTTGCTAAAAAAAGCGACTTCCAAATAGAAAACTAGAATACAATTCTATTCTATTTTTTATTTAATTTCATAATTGGAAACTTATTATTTTTTTTTATTATTTGAATTTGAATTTTTTTATAAAAATTGGATTTCTATTTATTGATTTATATTTTTAGGAATTGAATCGGGAGGTATTTTTGTTGTTTTTTTTTCGTAGTGATTTCGAATCTAACAAGTATTCAAATGTAAGAGAATGGGTAGATATTTGCATTTCAGGATTTCAAATTTCTTCATTTTAGTGTTGGTCTATTCCGTTTAGTCAAATTTCGGTGGGATTTTCTCTTGATTGAATACACAAAAAGAAGACCATACCTTTCCCTTTTTTGTTGTGCTTCGCTAGGTCTAGGTAAGGTATATGAAGAAAAAACGTATTTTCCATTGTTGACAATGAAACTACCAAAGAGATTTGTTTTTCAACAAACTTTAGCTTGTCCACAAATAGATCAAGTTCTTCCCTAAAGCTATGTGAATAACTTTTTGGAGTTTTTAACTAGACTTGTGTCATGATTTTGACTTCTTAAATTCATTAAGATTATATTATTAACTTAACTCCTTGATTGTGGATAGTAAAATGAATATGGAATTTCCCTACCAAGACGAATCACGAAAAGTTGGTTTGTTTATTCGCGATTGGAAAAGTATCGATTTGATCCCTTGAATTGTGTTTTCTTTCAGTTTTATGCTTTAAACGCTTCCTGTGAGTGAGTTTCTAGGAAAAATTGGGGTTTCGATGAACTAATTGATCAGTTACAAGCAACAAACAAGAATAAATAAATGAAAATTGGAAATACAAAATTCTATATTCTAGAATTTAGATTTATTATTTTTCATTTATTTTATTCATTTTATAGGGCTATACGGACTCGAACCGTAGACCTTCTCGGTAAAACAGATCAAACTGATTATTATAAAAATGATCTGAACTGTTTCAAAGACCCAACATGCATTTTTTTTTTTGCATTGGGCTCTTTCATTAACTGATAGAAATATCAGTTAATCCACCATATTTTTCTTAACAGAAAAATAAGATAAGGAGATGGCTCCATGTTCTCTGATTCATTATTTGGAATTCTGATCCAGGACCACTACCAAAGTGTTTCAAAGGTGGGGTTGTCTTGACGTAGGTCTAGCTCTGGCCTAGATCATTTTAAGTTAAATGAAGTCTCTATCGTTTGGCTTAAAAAATAAAATATGAAACTTCATACACCTTAAAGTTCATAGGACGAAAAGAGATTTTTTGAGGACCTTATACTCCTTATGCCTAGCATTGAATGTACTGGTATTCACCTTATCAATATCTCAAATCAATGATGGGGTCTGTTTAGTACCTAAATGGGCACCTCAATCTGACCGAATCATTTGTCAGGCTATTGTTCCCTCAAAGTTATGGAGTAAGACGTTGATTTGTCAATCAGATCCAGTTTTTGGATTGTATGATGGACTCCCCTGAAAAACATTGGCGCGCGTGTAAACGAGGCGCTCTACCAACTGAGCTATAGCCCTTAGTACTTGTGATGCATATTTTATCATGTATATAATTTCTTGTCAAGGCGAATATTCTATGATCCAACATCCTAAATTTTTGAGTGGTATTCTTTAGAATATTATTGCTTATTAAGTAATATGCTATTTATAATCCGTCGATGGGATGGGTTCCTTTAGTTCTCTTTGGAATGATAAATGACCTACTTAACTCAGTGGTTAGAGTATTGCTTTCATACGGCAGGAGTCATTGGTTCAAATCCAATAGTAGGTAAAACTTATTAGATACCATCGAGTTCGGTATCTAATAAGTTTTTTGCCCCACTTTATTGATTTTGTATTTTTATTTATTTCTATTCGAATTTATTTTTGATTCTATTTTTTGAATTGTGTTGTATCAAAATAGGATTCTGCTTGATTGGATTCACTCGACAGAATCCAAATAGGGTTTAGAAAGAGAATTTCTTTTGATTATTCGAACGTCCCAACTAGTTATGAAATCGCATTGACAGCCTCCACTCTTGTCCTAGCTCGTCGGAGAGCTAGATTTGCCTCAATTATTTGTCTCTTTCCTTCAGCTTTTCTCAAATTAGCTTCGGCTATTTCAAGAGTTTGCTGAGCTTCTTGTGGATCAATATCACTACCCTTTTCCGCATCATTTACTAAAACAGTGATCTCATTATTGCCTATTCTAGCAAAACCACCCATCAGAGCCATCGCCAACCATTGGTCCTTAAGGCGTATTCTCAAAATCCCTATATCTACAGCTGTAGCAATAGAGGCATGATTTGGTAATACGCCAATTTGACCACTATTCGTAGATAAAATTATTTCTTTCACTTCCGAGTCCCAAACAATTCGATTAGGGGTCAGTACACAAAGATTTAAGGTCATTTCTTCAAATTGCTCTCCATTTCTAAGTTCATAGCCTTCTCGGTAGCTTCATCAATATTACCTACTAAATAAAAGGCCTGTTCGGGAAGACCATCTAATTCTCCGGAAAGGATCAATTGAAAACCTCTAATAGTTTCTGCTAGACCAACATATTTCCCTGGAGAACCGGTAAATACTTCGGCTACAAAAAAGGGTTGTGATAAGAAACGCTCAATTTTTCGCGCTCTTGCGACGGTTAAACGATCCTCTTCGGATAATTCGTCCAACCCAAGGATAGCTATAATATCCTGAAGTTCTTTATAACGTTGTAAAGTTTGCTTAACTCTTTGCGCCGTTTCATAATGTTCCTCCCAACGATACGAGGTTGAAGCATGGTTGAAGTTGAATCTAAAGGATCTACTGCTGGATAGATACCTTTGGCAGCTAATCCTCTTGATAGTACAGTAGTAGCATCTAAATGTGCAAATGTCGTAGCAGGAGCAGGATCGGTCAAATCGTCTGCAGGTACATAAACTGCTTGAATAGAAGTTATGGACCCTTCTTTGGTAGAAGTAATTCTTTCTTGTAAAGAGCCCATTTCGGTACTCAGGGTTGGTTGATAACCAACAGCGGAAGGCATTCTACCCAACAAGGCCGATACTTCGGATCCTGCTTGGACAAAACGGAAGATATTGTCGATAAATAGAAGTACGTCTTGTTCATTAACATCTCGGAAATATTCCGCCATCGTTAGGGCAGTCAAACCAACTCTCATACGAGCTCCCGGCGGTTCATTCATCTGGCCATAACTAGAGCTACTTTCGATTCCGCAAGATTTTCTTCATTAATCACTCCAGATTCTTTCATTTCCATGTAAAGATCATTTCCTTCACGAGTACGTTCACCCACTCCGCCAAATACGGATACGCCCCCGTGGGCTTTGGCAATATTATTAATCAATTCCATAATGAGTACCGTTTTACCAACCCCAGCCCCCCCAAATAGTCCGATTTTTCCCCCACGGCGATAAGGGGCTAAAAGATCTACTACTTTAATTCCTGTTTCAAAAATCGATAATTTTGTATCTAACTGTATAAAGGCAGGCGCAGATCGATGAATAGGAAATGTTGTACTAGTATCTACAGGACCCAAATTATCAACAGGCTCCCCAAGCACGTTGAAAATCCGTCCCAGAGTCGCTCCACCGACTGGAACACTTAGAGGACCTCCCGTATCAATCACTTCCATTCCTCTCGTCAGACCATCTGTAGCACTCATAGCTACAGCTCTAACTCTATTATTTCCTAATAATTGCTGTACCTCACAAGTCACATTAATTGGTTCACCAGCAGTATCTCGACCTTTAACTACCAGAGCGTTATAAATATTAGGCATCTTGCCTGGCGGAAAGGCTACATCTAGTACCGGACCGATGATTTGGACGATACGCCCCTGGTTTTTTTTTTCAAGCGTGGAAACCCCAGAACCAGAAGTAGTAGGATTAATTCTCATAATAAATAAATAAAAATATGTCAATTTTTTTGTGAAAATTATCGAATTCAAAAAAAATGTCTGATAGCACGTCGATCAGTTAATTCAATAAGAAATCAGAGTTAGCACTCCATTTCGTTGGTACCATCCAATCGAATTCAATTGTTTCCTTATTCAATGAATTGACAAGCTCAACTAAGCTATTTTGAAAATTTGAAGTGGATCATGAGAAAATTTTGGATTTGTCTATTATTCTAGACAATCCCATCTATATTATATAAAATATTCTATGGAATTCGAACCCGAACTCTATTTACATTACGATTCCTTATTTACATTACGATTCCTTTAGGCTTTGCTTATTTTTTCTTTCAGCATATTCATTTAGCCCTATAGCCTATTCTTTTCATTTTTTTAGACTCTTTCATAGATGAATTCCCCCTATTTTCACATCTAGGATTTACATATACAACATATATCACTGTCAAGAGGGAATTTCTTATTAATTAGGTTAGGTATTTTGATTCCAAAAAAAGTTCAAAATCAAAATGGGGTTGCGCTATATATATGAAAGAGTATACAATAATGATGTGTTTGGTAAATCAAATACCATGGTCTAATAATCAAACATTATGATTAGTTGATAATATTAGTATTCGTTTTAGTTGGGAAGTTCGTGAAAGATTCCTGGTAAAGGTTTCATTAACGCCTAATTCATTCTTGTCGAGTAGACCTTGTTGTTGTCCGAATTCTTAATTCATGAGTTGTAGGGAGGGATTTATGTCACCACAAACAGAGACTAAAGCAAATGTTTTTTTCAAAGCGGGTGTTAAAGAGTACAAATTGACTTATTATACTCCTGACTACGAAACCAAAGATACTGATATTTTAGCAGCATTCCGAGTAACTCCTCAACCTGGAGTTCCACCTGAAGAAGCAGGGGCTGCGGTAGCTGCCGAATCTTCTACTGGTACATGGACAACTGTGTGGACCGATGGACTTACCAGTCTTGATCGTTACAAAGGGCGATGCTACGACATTGATCCCGTTCCTGGCGAAACAGATCAATATATCTGTTATGTAGCTTACCCTTTAGACCTTTTTGAAGAAGGTTCTGTTACTAACATGTTTACTTCCATTGTAGGAAATGTATTTGGATTCAAAGCCCTGCGTGCTCTACGTCTGGAAGACCTGCGAATCCCTCCTGCTTATGTTAAAACTTTCCAAGGCCCGCCTCATGGGATCCAAGTTGAGAGAGATAATTGAACAAGTATGGTCGTCCCCTGTTGGGATGTACTATTAAACCTAAATTGGGGTTATCTGCTAAAAACTATGGTAGAGCAGTTTATGAATGTCTTCGTGGTGGACTTGATTTTACCAAAGATGATGAGAACGTAAACTCCCAGCCATTTATGCGTTGGAGAGATCGTTTCTTATTTTGTGCCGAAGCAATTTATAAATCACAGGCTGAAACAGGTGAAATCAAAGGGCATTACTTGAATGCTACTGCGGGTACATGCGAAGAAATGATCAAAAGAGCTGTATTTGCTAGAGAATTGGGAGTTCCTATCGTAATGCACGATTACTTAACAGGAGGATTCACTGCAAATACCAGCTTGGCTCATTATTGCCGAGATAATGGCCTACTTCTTCACATTCACCGTGCAATGCATGCAGTTATTGATAGACAGAAGAATCATGGTATGCACTTCCGTGTACTAGCTAAAGCTTTACGTATGTCTGGTGGAGATCATATTCACGCTGGTACCGTAGTAGGTAAACTTGAAGGAGAAAGAGACATCACTTTGGGCTTTGTTGATTTACTGCGTGATGATTTTATTGAAAAAGATAGCAGTCGTGGTATTTATTTCACTCAAGATTGGGTCTCTCTACCAGGTGTTATCCCCGTGGCTTCGGGTGGTATTCACGTTTGGCATATGCCAGCTCTGACCGAGATCTTTGGGGATGATTCCGTACTACAGTTCGGTGGAGGAACTTTAGGACACCCTTGGGGTAACGCGCCAGGTGCCGTAGCTAACCGAGTAGCTCTAGAAGCATGTGTACAAGCTCGTAATGAAGGACGTGATCTTGCTGCTGAGGGTAATGTAATTATCCGTGAGGCTAGCAAATGGAGTCCTGAACTAGCTGCCGCTTGTGAAGTATGGAAAGAGATCAAATTTGAGTTTGAAGCAATGGATACTTTGGATGTGGAAAAGAAAAAGTAAGATAACACGTAATTACCTTCCGTTCTCTTAATTGAAGTCCAATTAAACTCGGCCCAATCTTTTACTAAAAGGATTGAGCCGAATCCAAAGATTCTATTGCATATATTTTGGATAAATAAATAAATATCTCTCTAGATAGACAAGATTTTAAATAGAAAATTTAAGACTCAAATGTTTCTAGTGTTGTCTTAGATCCACAATTAAACCTATGGATCTTTAGGATTGGTATATTCTTTATATATTCTGTAGTTTCCCTGAATCAAGCGAAATATCACAAATATTTAAACCCATCCTGTATGTTGTCTTTTTCGTTCCGTGTTGGAATAGAACCTTAATTTATTAGTTTTCATTTATTAGTTATAGTTAGTTATTAGACGAGATTTTACGAAAAAACTGTCTCTAGGAGAGAACAAATATTGCTTTTTTTTTTGTTGATGGGAAGACATAGGAAAAATCACCCTTTTTCGTTCTATTTAGAACGAAAGGGGATTCCATTCTATTCATATTTCTATTCATATATAGTGAAGTCTTACCCTCGGATTCCCATAAAAGAAATACTTTTTCAAACTTCTTATTAGTAATGATTGAATTTCTATGTTTAGTCTGATAAGAAATAAGATATTCAAATAAAAATAAAGAATTGTGGATCGAATGACTATTCATCTATTGTATTTTTATGCAAATAGGGGGCAAGAAACTCTATGGAAAGGTGGTGGTTTAATTCGATGGTGTTTAAGAAGGAGTTAGAACGTAGGTATGGGATAAGGAAATCGACGGAAAATCTTGGTCCTATTGAAAATACTAATCAAAGCGAAGATCTGAATAGAAAAGGTAGGGCTAAAAACATTCCTAGTTGGAGGGATTGTGACAATTCTAGTTCCAATAATGTCGATCATGTATTTGGGGTTAAAGACATTCCGAATTTAATCTCTGATGATACTTTTTTAGTTAGGGATAGGAATGGAGATAGTTATTCTATCTATTTTGATATTGAAAATCGTAGTTTTGAGATTGACAACAATCATTCTTTTCTGAATGAACTAGAAAAGTTTTTTTATAGTTATCACAATTATAGTTATATGAATAATGGATCTACTAGTGAAGATTCTCGTTACATGTATGATACGCAATCTAGTTGGAATAATCACATTAATAGTTGCATTGATGGTTATCTTCAGTCTCAAATCTGTATTGATACGTCCAGTGTAAGTGATAGTAGTGACAGTTACATTTCTAGGTGCGTTTTTGATAAACGTAGAACTAATAGGAGATCCAATATACGAACCCGCGCGAGGAGTAGTGATGTAACTCTAAGAGAAAGGTATAGTGATCTCGATACAATTCCAAAATACAGGCGGTTGTGGGTTCAATGCGAAAATTGTTATGGATTAATTTATAAGAAATTTTTGAAATCAAAACTGAATATTTGTGAACAATGTGGATATCATTTGAAAATGCGTAGTTCAGAAAGAATCGAAACTTTGATTGACCCCGGTACTTGGGATCCTATGAATGAAGACATGGTCTCTGCGGATCCCATTTCATTTCATTCGGAGGAGGGGCCTTATAAAGATACTATTGATTTTTATCAAAGAAAGACAGGATTAACCGAGGCTGTTCAAACAGGCATAGGTCAACTAAATGGTATTCCCGTAGCAATTGGGGTTATGGATTTTCAGTTTATGGGGGGTAGTATGGGATCCGTAGTCGGCGAGAAAATCACCCGTTTGATTGAGTACGCTGTCAATCAATTTCTACCTCTTATTATAGTGTGCGCTTCGGGGGGGGCGGGCAAGAAGGAAGTTTCGGCTTGATGCAAATGGCTAAAATATCGTCTGCCTTATATGATTATCAATCAAATAAAAAGTTATTTTATGTATCAATCCTTACATCTCCTACTACTGGTGGGGTAACAGCTAGTTTTGGTATGTTGGGAGATCTCATTATTGCCGAACCTAATTCCTACGTTGCATTTGCGGGTAAAAGAGTAATTGAACAAACATTGAAGAAAGCAATACCCGAAGATGCACAAGCGTCTGAAGTTTTATTCCAGAAGGGCTTATTCGACCTAATCGTACCGCGTAATCTTTTAAAAAGTGTTCTAAGTGAATTATTTAAGCTCCACGCCTTTGTTCCTTTGAATTCCAATTCAATCAAGTAGAGGGCACTAAGTTCAATTTTTTGATTTGTAGCTAACAAGTAGTTAGCTTGTCGGACTCAAAACAAAAATAAGAATGGAGTTTTCTTTGGTGACCTAAGATCTAATTCTAGAAAGAATCTAAAGTAGCGGATAACTCTTTTTTTAGCTCGATTCCCCATTACTAACTACCAAAATCCCATTTTCACTAAAAATCCCCATTGTGTCGCATTCTAACGAATCTTTCGATAATTTGTAAGAAAGTCTTTGTTTATTAAATTAGAAGACAAGAATAAAACACAAAGAAATGAATAAAAATGATAAAGTTGATTATCATATGGATCTTTCATGTAAAAATAAGTCCATTTATTTAGTTCTACATTGCTTGGACTTATTCTATATACTATACTCACTTAGATATATAGATACTTAGATCTCTATTAAGAAAAGAATTAATTAATTCAATTGAATTAATTAATAATAACTAATAACTACAAATTCATAATAATTAGAATTCTTAATTCTAATTATTTAGAATTAGTATTAGTATAAAATATGATATAAAAAAAAATAAATAGGTACAAATAGTAAATCGAGGTACCCTTTGTATGACAACTTTCAATTTTCCCTCTATTTTTTTGCCTTTAGTAGGCCTAGTATTTCCGGCAATTGCAATGGCTTCTTTATTTCTTCATGTTCAAAAAAATAAGATTGTTTAGATCTGAGGGGACCCAATCTTCTTTTATCCGTTTTTTTTTTTGAAACTTAGACTTGTAGCATAACACAGATATTTATTTCAGGAAATATGGTATAACATGTGATTTCCGCCGAACATAGAGGAAAAAGCTCTTATGCTTACAGAAAACGATCTATGGGTAAATGAATTCTAGCTAGTTTCAAATAGATCAGGATCACTGGAGGCCTAAAATGTAAAGTTGGTGAAGCTATACATATATCAATATGTATATTGGGACCATATCCATATGAAGGGTATGTTATTATTTTAGATCTAACCAATTTGATGAATTACTCCTAAAGGTTCACATCAAACTAGTGCTAGTTCACATCAAACTAGTGCTAGTTGATGAGAGTTCCTTCGGAAACAAAAAAAGTACAGTCAAAATAATTTGGGGTATTCTCTCAATTCCAAAAAAATGCAATCGGATCAAATATGAGTTGGCGATCAGAACATATATGGATAGAACTTATAACGGGATCTCGAAAACTAAGTAATTTTTTCTGGGCCCTTATCGTTTTTTTAGGTTCATTAGGATTCTTATTAGTTGGAACTTCCAGTTATCTTGGTAGAAATTTGATCTCTTTTGTTCCGTCTCAGCAAATCATTTTTTTTCCACAAGGTATCGTAATGTCTTTCTACGGTATCGCTGGTCTCTTTATTAGTTCCTATTTGTGGTGTACAATATTCTGGAATGTAGGTAGTGGTTATGATCTTTTCGATAGAAAGGAAGGAATGGTATGTATTTTTCGTTGGGGATTTCCTGGAAAAATCGTCGCATATTCCTTTGATTACGTATAAAAGATATTCAATCCGTTAGAATAGAAGTTAAAGAGGGGATTTATGCTCGTCGTGTCCTTTATATGGACATCAGAGGCCGGGGGGCTATTCCGTTGACCCGTACTGATGAGAATTTGACTCCACGAGAAATTGAACAAAAGCTGCAGAATTGGCCTATTTCTTGCGCGTACCAATTGAAGTCTTTTGAAAATGCTTTCTCAGCAGGAGGGAAAGATGAAAGAATCCTGTTTTTCTATAACATAACTTAAGTTTCGAAAGAAAGAGATTTATCTTTTTTTTTTCCAATGTTTGTTGGAAGTGATACTTTAGATGCAAATAAATCTTGTAAATTATTTCCTTTTTATCAATCGACCCTTTTTTTTATCCTTTCGTTTGTGTTTCTTACTAAACAATCATGGGTTTTCTGAAAAATGATAACTGGTCTCATTCCTGTCTTGTTTTGTTGCTCATTTTTTTGTATCTTTTTTCTCCCAATTATTCTATTATTAGCTATGGGGAACCGTTGGAATTTTTTCCAAATATTGGAGATTTTTATTGTTGAAAAGTAATTCTTTCGTCTCAAAATCTCAATAATATTCATTCTTTAAAGTACTTCTTTCGATCATTCATTGAAAGGAGACACTTGTTTGAATTTAATGAATTGAGATATTTGGAAACAATATTTTTGATGATTTCTTCAGTCAAATTCGAAGTAGACTCTTAATCTATTTCATTATTCTTTCTAGATTCAAACAAAATGGCAAATAAAATGGATTCATAGAGTTGATACCTTGTCTAATATATGTAACAGCCTGCTCACGGGACCTGTGGGGTTGGGCCCACTGCACTTCATTGATTGTCTGGCCCCACTGTATCACCACTAGCCTTCCAGCGTGCTTTGTCCTCAATCGCACACACCCTGAGCTACTTCCCAGGGGGTCACCCATCCCAGTATTACTTCAAGTCAAGCACGCTTAACTTTGAAGTTCTTATGGATGAGCTCCCGAAAAGGAAGGTGCACCTTGGTGATATGAGTAGCACAATCAATTCTCTTATATCATTCTTTTTGACTTGACACGCCCATACATTGCCAGTCTCAGAATCCCTCTCATTCGGATGTGGAATCGGTTCATTCATGTATCCCTCCGCCTAGAAGCCTCGTCGGGAGCCGCTCCTTGTCCGTGCTCCTCTTTGGCACCGGCGATCACTCCCCGCCCTCATCGGCCCCGGGTGTTACATGCCCACCAGCTTCCGCTTGGTTCGTCCCCGAACCACATCGTACTGGAAGAGGTTGTGCTCTGATACCATTTGTAACAGCCTGCTCACGGGACCTGTGGGGTTGGGCCCACTGCACTTCATTGATTGTCTGGCCCCACTATATCACCACTAGCCTTCCAGCGTGTTTTGTCCTCAATCGCACACACCCTGAGCTACTTCCCAGGGGGTCACCCATCCCAGTGTTACTTCAAGTCAAGCACGCTTAACTTTGAAGTTCTTATGGATGAGCTCCCGGAAAGGAAGGTGCACCTTGGTGATATGAGTAGCACAATCAATTCTCTTATATCATTCTTTTTGACTTGACACGCCCATACATTGCCAGTCTCAGAATCCCTCTCATTCGGATGTGGAATCGGTTCATTCATGTATCCCTCCGCCTAGAAGCCTCGTCGGGAGCCGCTCCTTGTCCGTGCTCCTCTTTGGCACCGGCGATCACTCCCCGCCCTCATCGGCCCCGGGTGTTACAATATACTTTTTCTATATATCATATCCTAGAACTAGAACCTATATATAATATAGGTTATATAAAAGTAAAGAAATAGACAGATCACATGTCACACATTTCATTTTGTAAAACATTTAAAGATTATCTTAGTATTAACACATTGGGAATATTTCATTAATGAAACCACCCCTTTAGCACGAAATTAGTAATATTATCCGTGAACGTTAAGAAAAATATTTGTTGTTACATTTCATTTTGTAAAACATTCAAAAAAATCATTAAGAAAAACTCATGGTAACCATTCGAGCCGACGAAATTAGTAATATTATCCGTGAACGTATTGAACAATATAATAGAGAAGTCAAAATTGTAAATACCGGTACCGTACTTCAAGTGGGCGATGGTATCGCTCGTATTCATGGTCTTGATGAAGTAATGGCGGGTGAATTAGTCGAATTTGAAGAAGGTACAATAGGTATTGCTCTGAATTTGGAATCCAATAATGTTGGTGTTGTATTAATGGGTGATGGTTTGAAGATCCAAGAAGGAAGTTCGGTAAAAGCAACAGGAAGAATTGCTCAGATACCGGTGAGTGAGGCTTATTTGGGCCGTGTTATAAACGCCCTAGCTAAACCTATTGATGGTAGAGGTGAAATTTCAGCTTCGGAATCTCGATTAATTGAATCTCCCGCTCCAGGTATTATTTCCCGGCGCTCCGTATATGAGCCTCTTCAAACCGGGCTTATTGCTATTGATTCGATGATCCCTATCGGACGTGGTCAGCGAGAATTAATTATTGGGGACAGACAGACCGGTAAAACAGCAGTAGCCACAGATACGATTCTCAATCAACAAGGTCAAAATGTAATATGTGTTTATGTAGCTATTGGGCAAAAAGCATCTTCTGTGGCTCAGGTACCTCTACAGGATAGACCTCAACAGAAAACTGAAGAGTAACGGCAGCAAGTGATTGGGTTCAGTAGTTCCTCATATAAAATTATTGACTCTAGAGATATAGTAATATGGAGAAGCTACAGCACCCGCTGCTCTAACTAATTGTCCACCCTTTCCAAGTGTGATTTCTATGTTATGTATGGCCGTGCCTAAGGGCATATCGGTTGAAGTAGATTCCTCTTTTTGATCAATCAAAACCCCTTCCCAAACTGTACAAGCTTCTTCCAAAGCATACGGCTTTCTGTGAATTCGAAGAAATTGTTTGAATTGTGTAATCATCAATTATTGATACCGGTAACCGACCTAAAGCAATTTGATTATAATTCAATGCGTGACGATCATAAGTAGAAAGTTCATATTCTTCAGTCATTGATAAACAATTTGTTGGACAATACTCAACGCAATTACCACAAAATATACAGATTCCAAAATCAATACTGTAATTAAGTAATCGTTTCTTTCGAATATCAGTTTCCAATTTCCAATCAACAACAGGTAGATCTATAGGACATACACGAACACATACTTCACAAGCAATGCATTTATCAAATTCAAAATGGATTCGGCCTCGAAAACGTTCCGATGTGATCAATTTTTCGTAGGGGTATTGAATAGTTACAGGTAAACGATTCGTGTGGGACAAGGTAATCATGAAACCTTGACCAATGTACCTGGCAGCTCGTATTGTTTGTTGACCAGAGTTCAAGAACTGAGTTAACATAGGGAACATATCTGAATATCTATAAATAATTTGATACTTGTTTCTTTTTCTTGTTTAAGACATGTTGTGAAGATAGAATATTTTATTTCTTTACAGTGAAAGAAGTTGGAACGAAATTTGATCCCTTCAACATAACATAGGTCATCGAAAGGATCTCGGAGACCCACCAAAGTACGAAAGCCAGGATCTTTCAGAAAACGATTCCTATTCGAAGAGTGCATAACTGCATGGATAAGCTCACACTAACCCGTCAATTTGGGATCCAATTCGATATTTTCCTTGGGAGGTATCGGGAAGGAATTGGAATGGAATAAGATCGATTCATACAGAAGAAAAGGTTCTCTATTGATTCTGTACCTATGGGATAGAGGAAGAGGAAAAAACCGAAGATTTCACATAGTACTTTGAGCAAAAAATCAATCTGACTGATTTCGTACCCTTCGTTCAAGGGTCAAATTCTACAGGATCAAACCTATGGGACTTAAGGAATGATATAAAGAAAAAGAGAGGGAAAAAGAAATTCATATTAAATAAAAATGAAGTAGAAGAACCCAGATTCCAAATGAACAAATTCAAACTTGAAAATGACCTTTCTGATTCTCGAAGAATGAGGGGCAAGGGGATTGATCACGAAAGATCTCTTGTTCTTATTATAGGGTCGTGATTGGATCCACATATGTTTGGTAAAGAGAATAATCTTCTCCTTTGAGAATAATCAAAAATGGAAAGTGTTCAATTGGAACATGAAAACGTGACTAAATTGGTCCTACTTACTCTTCGGGACAGAGTGGAAGAAGCGAAAAAAAAATAAAGGATTTCACTCATAGAACAAGTACAATTTGAAATCAAATTGAAAGAATGACAAAAGAGAAAACTATTTTGATTGGAAACATTCCTGTAATGAATTCCCTAGGAACTTCTATAGTAAATGGAATATATAGAATTGTGATCAATCAAATACTACAAAGCCCCGGTATTTATTACCGGTCCGAATTGGACCATAACGGAATTTCGGTCCTATACCGGCACTATAATATCAGATTGGGGAGGAAGATCAGAATTAGAGATTGATAGAAAAGCAAGGATATGGGCTCGCGTGAGCAGGAAACAAAAAATATCTATTTTAGTTCTATATCAGCTATGGGTTCGAATCTAAGGGAAATTCTAGACAATGTTTATTATCCTGAAATTTTTTTGTCTTTCTGAATGATAAGGAGAGAAAAAAAATTGGGTCAAAAGAAAATGCTATTTTGGAGTTTTATCAACAATTTACTTGTGTAGGCGGGGATCCGGTATTTTCTGAATCCTTATGTAAGGAATTACAAAAGAAGTTCTTTCAACAAAGATGTGAATTAGGAAGGATTGGTCGACGAAATATGAACCGAAGACTTAACCTTGATATACCCCAGAACAATACATTTTTGTTGCCACGAGACATATTGGCAGCCGCTGATCATTTGATTGGACTGAAATTTGGAATGGGTACACTTGACGATATGAATCATTTAAAAAAATATAATTTTTTATTAACTAAACTTTTTAAGTTAAATGTAACAAAAAATAGTAATGGAGTAAAGGTCTTAGTACCAATCTATTCTATAGGTATATAAAAGTAAAAAAGATATCTTATAATAATTATCTTATAAAAATTATAGGCTGGCCACCAATCTACAAGATATCATGGCTTATTAGCGCATAATATATCGAGTTCAATAGATTCATGTCAATTCGGATTAATATTTAGGTATAGATATTACTCCTTTTTTTCTC
>JAQPCC010000142.1:0-424474 GCA_028392965.1 Lindernia subracemosa
ATTTTGAGGGTTTTCGGATATACTTGATACGTCTGCGATTTTGTTCATGCATCCACGGCATGTCATGACGAGAGTATTGATCGCATTTGTGCGATGGGAGAGTATGCCTTTCTTGGCAAAATTTGTGAGGTTAAGACTCGTAGTGCACCTGACGGGAGACAGACTGATCGATCTGTCTACTCAGGCTTGAGCAACCTGAGGTGCCCACCGTCGTAGGATGCTCGACTTGACGGGAGATAGACGTGATCGTTCTATCTACCCGGTACAGCGTGGAGCGCGACTCGGGGTGCCTACCGTCATGAGATGAGATTAGGCGGGATAGACGTGATCGATCTATCTACCCGGTACAGCGTGAAAACGCGACTCGGGTGCCCACCGCCATGAAATGTGATTTCCGAGTCTGTGTGACCGGAGATTGATGTGATGTTGCGCGCGAGGTGCCGAGTCTAACCTAGGGCCCTGAGTATTGAGATATGAGAAAAATGAGCGTGCATTTGTCATGTGAGATATTGGGATTGGGGACATGTGCACGCATGCATCGCATTACTTTGATGTTCACCTACTGGGCAATTTTGCTCAGGGTTACATGTTTTATAGGTACGGTGAGTACGGCTGGTGGCGGTGACTCCACGGGCTTTTGGGGGCGGATGCAGTACATGGGACGCGACCTGTGGAGGCGTAGGATTGTTTTGATATTTTGGGGCTTCGGCCCGTTGTAAAGACTAGCACGTTGTAAACGCTCTTTTATATATTGTATAATATACTATGTTGTTTTTGTAAAATGGGCTTTCCGCGGCTTTCGTTGCGAAAACCCGCCAACTATTATATTTAAAAAGTGGGGTCGCCTCAAGGTGGTATCAGAGCATAGGTTTTAGATTCTGAAGACTGTCCATGTACTGCTGCCCAAAAGCCGGAGAACCAGCCGCGCTGTAAGTTTTAATTTTTAACGATAGTATGTGGTACATGACTATGTTTGTATGTCTGTGAATGAGAATAGTTACAAATGCCGAGAGGGGGACGTAAACACGTTGGGGAGTCGAGCCAAGAGGCGAGCCCGAATCTCCACGCACGAACATAATACCATCGATAGACTGACCGAACTAATTCAGCATCAGTCGGAGCAAATTAGTGACCTTATACACCATCGGAGCTCGTCGGAGCATCGTCCTTCCCCACATCCCGATCATGTACAAATAATTGGGGAGCGCTTCCGAAATTGAATCCTCCCATCTTACTGAGGCCACCAACCTGCGGTGCTGAGGACTGGATAGGCACTATAGAGACATGTTCATCTATAGCAGAGTGCCTTAATAGAAGGTACTTTGCGCCGTTTCCCTCCTACGGGAAGCGCGCTATTGGTGGAACACTGTAAATGTTGAAGACCAATCACACATGACTGGATAGGTTCAGCTGTTCTTCACCAAATATTTCACCGCTCATGAACAGAGCAACGTATGCTCCAATTCATGAATTTACGACAAGGAAGCATGCCGGTGGCGGAATACATCCGTCGTTTTGAAGAAGTACCCGTTTTGCCCCGTTTCTCGTGGCAACTAACAACCCCTGAAGGTACTCGATTCATTCAGGGACTCAAGCCCGAAATCTATCGGGATTTGAGCATAGCCGGCGCGCGACAGCTGGAGTTCATGCAAGTTACCGAACGCGCCTTAATTGCCGACAAGCAGAGCGGGTAGTTGTGGAAGCCCAGGAAGCGAGGAAAAGGAAGAGAATCAACAAGGCGGAGGGGGAAACAAAAGCGCCAATTCTTTGGCAAAGGGCGGTCTAGCCAAGGAAACCGACCGGGCCAACAAAACTGGCGCCCGAGGCCGAATCAAGGGCCGACAAATATCTCTAATCGACCTCAGAATGTTACGCCCCAATGCCAGCAATGCGGCGCTATCACTTTGGGGTCTGCTATGGAGTAAGGCAACCTCCGCAGTGCTACCAGTGTGGAAAGGTGGGGCATTACGCCAGGGCATGCACGGAGAGACAAACCCTGGTGCAGAATCAGCCCCAACCATTGAATCCGACCTCCACCTGTACCAGCACGGGTCTTTACATTAACAAAAGAGGAGGCGGAGACAAACCCCGATGTGGTGACGGGTACGTTAATATTTACCATGTCCCGACTTCTATTTTAATTGACTCGGGAGCCACACATTCTTTTGTGTCGGCTGATTTGTGACAAGGTCGGAATATATCCTACCCATTCTAAGAAGGATTATTTAGTTAGTTTGCCACATGGGAACCCGACCCGAACCAATTTAGTGATAGAAAAGTACCCAGTAAATATGGAGGGTAAGAATTGTTAGTCGATCTAATTGTAATCCCGATGAATGATTACGACATCATATTCGGGATGGATTGGCTTTCGAAATACGGAGCCATGATTGACTGTTCTAAGAAAATCGTAAGGTTCCAATCACCCGAGGAGAGAGTTCGTCTTTTGGGGAAAGGCGAGCAAGATAGAATTCCTCAAATATCTGCCCTGAAGGCCCGACACTTGTTAACTCAGGTTGCGAATTCTATCTTTGTTCTGCCATGAAGGCCGAGGAATCTCCTCTTTTGAGACTCGAGAGGTTCCGATTGCGAATGAATACCCCGACGTGTTTCCCGACGACCTTCCAGGTTTACCTCCTGAAGAGAGATCGAATTCAAAATCGATCTTGTGCCTGGGGCTGCCCCGATATCGAAAGCCCCATATCGATTGCGCCGACAGCTACGGGAACTGAAAGACAGTTGGAAGAATTGTTGCAGAAGGGATTCATCCAACCGAGCTTCTCTCCATGGGGAGCACCGGTTCTTTTCGTTCGAAAGAAAGACGGGTCGATGAGATTGTGCATCGATTTCGTGAGCTAAATAAGATCACGATAAAGAATAAGTATCCGTTGCCAAGGATTGATGACTTGTTTGACCAATGCAAGGAGCAACGGTATTCTCTAAGATCGACCTGCGCTCTGGGTATCATCAGTTAAAGATCCGTGAGGCAGACGTTCCTAAAACCGCATTCAGCACAAGGTACGGCCATTACGAGTTTTGGTCATGCCTTTCGGGTTAACAAATGCACCAGCTGCTTTCATGGATCTGATGAATCGGGTATTCAAGAATTTCCTAGACTGCTTCGTGATCGTCTTTATAGATGATATCCTTATTTATTCAAAGACGAAGATGAACATGAAGAACACCTAAAACAATTCTAGGAATTTTACGGGAGAAGCAGTTATTCGCAAAATTCAAGAATGCGAATTTTGGTTGACAGAAGTGGCCTTTCTGGGACACATTATTTCTGGAGACGGATTTCGGTGGATCCTAGTAAGATTGAAGCAATTAAGAATTGGCCACGACCAACCATCCCACGGAAATTAGAAGTTTTCTCGGGCTTGCTGGATATTATCGGAAGTTCATCAAAGATTTTTCCAGCATTGCCTCAACACTCACCAATTTGACGAAGAAGAATGTTCCGTTTAAATGGACGGAATCGTGTGAGCAAAGCTTCCAAGAACTGAAAAGAGACTAACGACCGCTCCGGTTTTAGCAATACCGTCAGGAACTGAAGGATTTTCGGTGTATACGGATGCCTCGAAGAGTGGCTTGGGATGCGTGCTAATGCAAACGGGAAGGTAATTGCCTATGCCTCCCGACAACTAAAGGAGTACGAGAAAAACTACCCCACGCACGATCTAGAACTAGCAGCCGTGGTATTCGCCCTGAAGATCTGGCGACATTACCTCTACGGAGAAAGATGCGAATTTTACGGATCACAAGAGCTTGAAGTACTTCTTCACCCAAAAGGAGTTAAATATGAGGCAACGACGATGGCTTGAGTTGGTGAACGATTACGAATGCGTGATCAATTATCATCCGGGTAAAGCCAACGTAGTCGCAGATGCTTTGAGTCGTAAAGCCGTGAGTGCGGAGCTGTGCCAGATTGAAGTAGAGATAACAACTTCGGTGAAGTTGAAGCGAGAATGGAAGCACTAACGCTCAAACCAACATTGTTGGAACAAATCACTAAGGCCCAAAAGGAAGATGATCTTTATGTGAAGATTAAAGGGAACAAAACAAAAACTACGGCGGATTTTGAAATCCGAGGAGACGGGAGCTTACGATACAACGGCCGTCTGTATGTGCCAAATAAGGAAGAACTCCGATTTAAAGTATTGACAGGCACATACTACACCATACTCTGTACATCCTGGTACGACGAAAATGTATCAAGATTTACGAGTTAACTATTATGGTGGCCGGGGATAAAGAAAGATGTTGCCGCCTATGTAAATCAATGCCTGACTTGCCAACAGATTAAGGCGGAACACCAAAGGCCGCAGGAATGTTACAACCATTAACCATTCCTGAGTGGAAGTGGGACCATATAACAATGGATTTCGTCGTTGGACTGCCAAAGACTGTGAAAGGCCACGACGCAATTTGGGTAATTGTCGATAGATTGACAAATCTGCCCATTTCCTGCCAATCAATAAAACATATTCCATGGAGAAGTATGCGGAATTATTATTGAAGAGATTGTTCGACTCCATGGAATCCCAATTTCGATCATTTCAGATCGGGACTCAGGTTTCTGTCTAACTTCTGGGGAAGTTTACAAAGGCTATGGGGACCAAGTTGTCTTTCAGTTCGCTTATCATCCCCAGACAGACGGACAATCTGAACGGACGATCCAAACACTGGAAGATATGTTACGAGCATGTGTGCTAGATTTTAAAGGAAATTGGAGCAAATACTTCCCTGATCGAATTCTCGTACAACAACAGCTTTCAGCTACGATCGGAATGGCGCCGTATGAAGCTTTATACGGGTAAATGTCGATCCCCAGTTCATTGGGACGAGATCGGTGAACGAGCGCTACTAGGTCCCGAAATGGTTCGAGAAATGACGGAAGCTGTTGCAAAGATTCGAGAGAAATGCAAACAGCCCAAAGTCGTCAGAAAAGCTACGCTGATAAACGACGAAGGCCGTTAGAATTTGCGGAGGACGATTGGGTATTCTTGAAGATATCCCCAATGAAGGGCGTGAAGCGGTTCGGACGCAAAGGGAAGTTGAGTCCGAGATATAGGCCCTTTCAGAATCCTAAACGAATCGGCGAGGTCGCCTATCAACTTGAATTACCGGCGTCTTTAGATCAGGTTCACGACGTCTTTCACGTGTCAACATTGCGAAAATACGTCGCCGACCCAAGCCATGTGCTACAAAATGAAACCCTTCATCAACGGTTGAAACCGGACTTAAGTTACGAGGAGAAGCCGGTAGAAATCTTGATGTATGAAGTAAGGCGACTTCGGAATAAAAATATTCCGTTGGTCAAAGTTTTGTGGCGTAATCAGGCAATTGAGGAACCAACGTGGGAACGAGAAGACGAAATGCGGCAGAAGTACCCCGAATTATTTCCGACTGCCTAAATTTCGAGGACGAAATTTCTTGAGGGGGGGAGGATGTAATACCCGTAAAATTTAATACGGGGATTTCGCAAAACTTCGAAATTAGTAAAGATAAGTTTGGGCAGGCTTGAAATTGATCCCAAATAATAATTGGGCCCAAGCCCAATAAAGAAGGAAGATACGTTGCTAACACCTATGACGTTTCTTCAAAAGGAGGAAAATTACAAAAAAGAACCTTAGAGGAAAATTACAAAAAGGACCCTTTCTTAGCTTACGAGGAAAAACACGTCCATGCTTCATCACCTGCTGAACAAAAGCAGTAAAAACCATCATTAGAGATAAATAAAAGGAGGAAGAAAGAAAGGAGAAGGGGGCGAAAAAAAATAAAAGAAGGAAGAGACAAAGGAAATTTGGCATAAGGCTCCTTCCAATCTTCATCAACAATCTGCTTAAAACACTGCTTAGGACGTGAGGTAGGTGAAACCTACAAACCCAAAACTGATATTTTAAGCTGTTATATTTATGGTGAAAGGATCACCTTCGTTTTTGGTGTGATTAAATGCTATGTGTGATGTTTGATGTTTAACAACCCAAAATATGGGTTTTAATTATGTTATGAGTTTCTGGAATTTGTTGAAGATATGAGGATTTGAAGAACACAGTGTTTTTCGTATACTGTTCTTTATTTTCGAATGATTCTTATTTTCGGGCCGAAAACCATTTTCGCGGGCCATTTTAAGTTTTCGCGGGCCAGTTACTTTGCGAATTGTGAGAAAGAAAAGGTTTTCGCGGGCCGGAAAATCAGTTTTCGCGGGCCATTTTAAGTTTTCGCGGGCCAGTTACTTTGCGAATTGTGAGAAAAAAAAAAGTTTTCGCGGGCCGGAAAATCAGTTTTCGCGGGCCTAAGGTTCTCGTTATGTGAGAGGAAAAAGTTTTCGCGGGCCAATAATGAGGTTTTCGAACCAAAGCTTTTCGCCACTTAGTGTTCGCGAATTAAGCTTTTCGCTAGTCACTGTTCAAAATAAAAAGGTTTTTCGCGAACCAGAGCTTTTCGCCATTTTTTGAGAGGTTTCGCGAACCAAAGCTTTTCGCCAACTTTTGGTAGGTTTTCGCGAACCAAGCTTTTCGCCAACTTATGTTAGGTTTTCGCGAACCCAACTTTTCGTCACTTTTCGTGAGTTTCGCGAACCAAAACTTTTCGCTACTTGATATAAAGTTTTCGGTAGATACTGTTTAAAATGAAAAAGCTTTTCGCCAGTTAAAGTTTTCGCCACCTTTTCACAGTACCAAATCTTTTAATTTTTTTGTTGAACTAAGTTTTATAAAATATTTTCAAGCTTGGACCCAATTTCTCAGGTCAACTGATAAAGGAGTATTAGGTCTTAAATAATTTATTATTCTCAGAATTTTAAATACGTTTTATATATTTTAATAATTTTGAGGGTTTTTCGGATATACTTGATACGTCTGCGATTAATTGTTCATGCATCCACGGCATGTCATGACGAGAGTATTGATCGCATTTGTGCGATGGGAGAGCGTATGCCTTTCTTTGGCAGAAATTGGTGAGGTTAAGACTCGTAAGTGCACCTGACGGGAGACAGACGTGATCGATCTGTCTACTCAGGCTTGAGCAACCCGAGGTGCCCACCGTCGTAGGATGGCTCGACTTGACGGGAGATAGACGTGATCGTTCTATCTACCCGGGTACAGCGTGGGAGCGCGACTCGGGGTGCCTACCGTCATGAGATGAGATTAGGCGGGAGATAGACGTGATCGATCTATCTACCCGGGTACAGCGTGAAAACGCGACTCGGGGTGCCCACCGCCATGAAATGTGATTTCCGAGTCTGTGTGACCGGAGGATTGATGTGATGTTGCGCGCGAGGTGCCGAGTCTAACCTAGGGCCCTGAGTATTGAGATATGAGAAAAATGAGCGTGCGTTTGTCATGTGAGATATTGGGAATTGGGGACATGTGCACGCATGCATCGCATTACTTTGATGTTCACCTACTGGGCAATTGTGCTCAGGGTTACATATTTTATAGGTACGGGTGAGTAGCGGCTGGTGGCGGTGACTCCACGGGCTTTTGGGGGCGGATGCAGTACATGGGACGCGACCTGTGGAGGCGTAGGATTGTTTTGATATTTTGGGGCTTCGGCCCGTTGTAAAGACTAGCACGGCTGTTGTAAATCGACTCTTTTATATATTGTATAATATACTATGTTGTTGTTTTTGTAAAATGGGTTTTCCGCGGCTTTCGTTGCGAAAACCCGCCAACTATCTATATTTAAAAAGTGGGGTCGCCTCAATAGAAGTTCGAATCAGGGTAATTGATGCCCTGAATAGAAAGTTATGGTTGAAAAGGTATTGACTGTCATCAGCATTCGAAAACCCATTCGAAAACCAGTTCGACTTAGAGAATGTGTAAAACATAAAAGTCGTAGATAATCAAGTTGGCTATCTAATGAAAGCTGAATCAGGGTAATTGATGTTCTGAATCAAACGTTATGTTCGAAACAGTACCCACTGCCAGTTTTGGGCAGAAACACTTGACTAATTTTATCAAAAGTATTCAAATGGATAAACCGAACGCTAGGAGTTTGAGATAGAAACATGCTTATACGTACAGCATGCATATCACGCATATGAATTATTCATGTAAGTCTCATGTTGATTATCGAAAGTGACGTGTTATAGGTCAAAATCCCGAAAAAGGCGACGACAAGAGTAAATAAAGAAAATTCGAAGTTTACGCCAAACTTGTGAGTATGATCGGCAACGTGTACTTTATGTGCCTATGTGATTTAATGTTAACTTTCATGAGATTTTTGAAAGGTGATGCCGTGATATGTTCACTACAATATACTTTATATATGTGTCCTATGATTGACAGAATACGTGATATGTGAAAGAAAGGGAAAAGCGATGAATTATGTGACATACGTGGTACCTGAATCGGTTTGATATGCCTTGTTTAATATTATATGTCATATGCATTCACATGAAAAGAAAAAGGAGAAACCGTTATGACTGCTATGGCTTCGGATGAGGCGAGATATTTTGCCACGGTTACGTCCCTACAAATCGGGGGATGACAGAGTCCTGTACAGGCACCAAAAGAAAGAAATGCCTACAGAGTCCCATGCATGGGCACACATATATTCGATAGTTCGAGTCGAGCCGGTTCATAACGAGAGTATCATCATATAAATTGCATATGTTATAGGAATCACATGAACGATGGTTACGTGATGGAATATCTGATGGAATGGTTATGGGAACGATGATTCGAAAGAATTATATGAACAATGATTACATGGTTTCTTATTTGACGGAATGATTATACGATGGAATGATGATTATATGAATTCGATAGATTAAATGCTACCTGTTTACAGTTTTATAGTTATGAATTTACATGTTGCGATCATACTCTGAATTGTTGTCTTCACAGTTTGTGTTATAGATAATGGACTTACGGTCGGCCGGCTGCGCTCTAATCCTCCTCCCTCGGCTCATCATCTGCATATATATTTTAAGTGAGATTCCACTGCGATGTGTATGTTTTGAAATTATGATATGTAAAATTTTATATGTACGGCTTTGACGAATATGTCATGATTGAAAAGATTTTCAAAGAGGAATGAAAGATCGACGGTTTTTGAAAAGCGAAAATTTTTTACGTGAATATTTCATAGATACATGAAATATGTGCTTGGAATGTGATAAAAAAAATGGGGAGTGACACTTTTAGCTCTGTTGGAGCCATTCGCTATGGAGCTTTAGATATTGGTGTTGTCCCTAGTGGTTATTCAATAGAAAACTCAATCTCCCGATTAGGTGGTAGACCAGGAAGATCGTCTGGGAATACATCTCGATAATCTTTCACAACAGGTATTTCACTCAAATCATGTTGAGGTTGCTCATCTTCTTGTATTGTATAAATAAGGCAAGCCTCACAACCAGCATCTATCAATCGTTGAGCCTTTAATGCTGATATTTTCGGAATCCTACAACGTTTTGCAACTCCCGAGAAGGTGAAAGGTGCTTCGCCAGCTAAATGGAAAGTAACTGTCTTTTTGTTGCAGTCAATCACCGCTCCATACTTCGACAACCAATACATACCAAGGATGATATCATAATCATTCATAGGGATTACGATCAAATCAGCATATAATTCCTTATTTTCAATCGGTACCGCACACTCTTGTAGAATCTGATTTGTCTGGGTTGAAGCTCCATGAGGAATTGTCACATTGTAGTTGAGCTTGGATAGAAGAGGTGTTATACCGAGCCTCGTTATGTACTTAGATGATGCAAATGAATGCGTGGCTCCCGAATCTATTAGTATGGATGTCGAAACATTGTATATAGAGAGTGTATCTGTCACCACTGATGGATTAGCCTCAGCTTCATCGCTTGTGATGGTGAAAATTCTAGCAGGGACCGTTTGTGGCTTCGCTTGATTTGCGTTCGGATTCTCTGGGCATGTTCTTGCGATGTGGCCCAATTTTCCTCATATGAAGCACTTGATGGTTTGGGTGAAACAGTTGCCCGTGTGTTGACGTCCGCACCTTGGACATGTGGGCATAGGAACTTGGTTTCTCTCTTCGTTCGAATTCAACTTTTGATTCTGATCCCAGTGTTAAGGTCCAGGCCTTCTTTGGAAATTCGGTTTCTGGCCTTTGACTACAAACTGCCACTTTCTGTCGCCTTCGGCCCATTTTTGACCTTGAACAAATTTGCGTTTTGCCTCTTGGACACGAACAATTCTCATCTCAGCTTGCTCGGCCACTAATGCCCTTTCTGCAACTTGAGCGTACGTGATTCCTTGGGTGCCGACCATGTTGACATCTCGGTAGAGCTCTGGTTTTAGGCCTTCAAGAAATCGCTCTACTTTTAGTACGTCGGTACTCACCATATGTGTTGCGAACCTCGATAGCTGCTCAAATTTGCAAATGTACTCTGCAACTGACATGGCTCCCTGTCGTAAGTTTATGAATTCATTCATCCTCATTGCACGTACAGGGGATGTGAAGTATTTATTTCTGAAGATCTCCTTGAAGCGTTCCCACGTCATCGTGATAGGATATTCGATAGATTTCATAGTATCCCACCAGTGACCCGCACTACCATGTAACATGAACGTAGCACAAAGAACTTTAACTTGCTCTGGAACTCGGTTGTACTGAAACATATTTTCAAGGGTTCTAATCCAGTCCTCCGCAGCCGTTGGGTCAATAGAATCTTCGAAAATTGGCGGATTAAGTTTTCGAAATCTTTCTCCAACTATCTCTACCCTTTCAGCTTGGGTTTGATCTCCTCTGTGCTGCTCATTCGGATTTCGTTGTCGGATCAGTTCTTGGATTTGTTCAGATTGATGTTGCACCAATTCTGTAAGTCGTATAATAGCAATGTCTCGCTCATCAGTAGGGGTCACAGTCTCCCTACCCTGACTGCTTCCTACGCTGCTTTCGCCTCTAGTGCGTACCTTGATTCTAACACTTATACCCTATTAACCATTTTTGAATAATATGGCCAATAAATTCATGCAACAGAAAATGATTCACGCAATATCATAAAACTTACGAGCAAGGCTGCGCTTCCACACTTTTGAGTTCCAGTACATGGATAGTCTACAGAACCTGTGACCATAGCTCTGATACCAACCTGTGGCGACCACCCCACACACACCTAAAGTCACACTAAAGATGCTAACTCGAGAAAATAAATTTCGTGAGTTCCGTTTAAAATTCGTCGAAAATCACCCTGTACAATGTCAAAATAACTCAAACCACGAATATCGTAAAACAGACACCACAACTTACTAGGCCAAATCAAACCGTTCATACCATCACACGTCCACAACCCGACTTGACTAACATGACATATATGCAAACATACACAAATAAAACAAAACCATGTCTCACCAAGATGAAACATAACGTTTACAACAAACCTTAAACACAAAGACACAACAACGTAACTCGACTCGACCGAACTCAATGTATATATATAGGAACATATTCGACGACAACACATATAATATGCATCAAAAGAGAATAGCCCGCCACACAAGTCGTCATCCATGTACAGTGCACCTCAAAAGCCCGTGGAAGCTCCAACGACCAGCCTCGCTATCTACGTCAATCAAGCACGATCATCATGCTCACCTACAACACATGAACTATATGAGCTAGAAGCTCAGTGAGTAAAAATCATGCATGCTGAGTGAAATATGCAAATCCTTGTCATATGCATAATCTACGTGTGACTCGACATATCAAAATGCATCTCTCTCATATCCTCTGTCTGGGTCCGTGGCTAAAATACTATGCACCACCAAGAGCTCAATAAATCATCTGACAGTGGCCCCCTTTGGGTAGCCAACAATAGGTCTCCCTAGGTCGCTCCTTCCCAGGTCGCCCCTTCTGTCGCGGTCGCCTATGTTGGTAGCCCACGCTGGTAGCCTACGCTAGGTTTCCCTAGGTCGCCCCATCCAGGTCGCTCCTACTGCATCAATAATATGGCAGTGGCCCACTCCAGGTAGCCTACGCTAGGTCTCCCTAGGTCGCTCCTTCCCAGGTCGCCTCTTCTGCCTCAACATATGACGGTAACCTACTCTGGGTAGCCTACACTAGGGTTCCATACCCTAGGTCGCCCCTGCCCAGGTCGCCCCTTCAGTCGATGGTGAACTAGTAATAACCACATACACCTCAACTGCATGCCAAAATCGGCACATATACATTGCTCCCTGCCGATCACGACTATGCATGCCAATACTCAACAGTACCCGATAATATGCATGCACGTGTATGCGTCGTGAATGGTATGCTCATGAATTCACGTAGCTCATATGCAAATATCAATCATCAGATAATAACAATGCCACAGAATAATCATCAAAATATCGAAGCACATATAGTATAAATACCGAATAATATGTCTATGCGTCGTAATTGGACTTTTACTTACCTGTCGTCTGAAGTTTTTGATGGTTAGGTTAGGTATCCATAACCCGAATAGATACGAGCTTCCTTGCTTGATTTTCTAAATCTTTATTATTTTTCCCTGGCCAAAGCTAACAAAACAAGACTACATATGAAACAATAGTTCTTTTGTATAAACAAATACTTCATTATTGTTACATAATCCTACATAAATTACATTAAACCCTTAGTTAATCACTAAGGAACTATCAAAGCGTACCTATAAGTGGAACAATACAGCATATGAGAGGAAGAAGTGAGTAAATAGAGGCGATAATGACAAGTCTTTTATTTCCTTTCCTCTTCTTTCTTTTTCTCCTTTCTTTTCCACTATTTTTGTTGATTTTCTTGCAGATCAGAATGCTTCAAAACGTTCTATGCATTGGATATATATTATGCAGCAACACTAAGTCGGTTATATGAATTCCTTTTGTATTAAGTCATGTAAAATTAAATATTGGGACGGTAAAATTACTTTATATATCCTATTAGATGACAAATTGCATAATTTTAATAAAATTTTATAGAACTTCTATTTATCTATTTTAAAGAGTGTTTTCAAAAGTTAATTCTGTCTATACACGTCTAACTAGTTGACTCTAGCAAACAACACGTGTCTTGAAAGAAAAACCGACTCAACTAATTTGGATAAGGACTTCTAAATAATTTATTTTTATTACTATTGCTATTATTATTATTTTATCATAATAATTTATGTAATTTATTTTATTTTATTTTATTTTAGAATGATGTCAAATATTAAAGTATTACGTTAGCCAAGTATGCAGAATATAAAAATGCACCTCATATGCAACACCTAAGACTCATATGAATTATGCATATATAAACAAGCACATAATTCATACCAGTCAGCAAGCATAATGCATGAAATATATTGGCCAAACGAGATGTTCGAGGGCTCGGGTATTACAGGGGGGGGGGGGGGTGAATTAGGCTTAAAAATTATGCTTCTTCTTTCAAAAACCTTTTCTCTAAAAAAACGTGATAACAATGCGATATATAAGATATATCCTAGGAACGATTATGTATCTACTTGATCACCTTTAAACCTTGAAATCGTATCTGGAGTTATCTCCTTGATTTTGAAAAAGGTTTTTGGCTATGTCTCACAGAAATGTAAATGACTGAAAGAGTAGAGTGAGACAGAGATTTTTATAGAGGTTATATCCCCAATTGGGGTTTAATCCTCTCCTTGAGGTTTGCTCCTCAAGAGTTAAATCAATCACTATTGTGTTACCGTAGTTGGTCACCATAGTTGATTACAATAATGATCGACAGCCCTTTACACAACCGAGACAGAAATGAAAACTAGACCGCAGCTAGGTTGCCTCACGCCGAGTTTCGTTTCACGTCGTCTCATCGACTGGACACAGCTCGCTCCCAAAAGGCCCCCGGATACACCGATCCTTCCCTTCACGTGCAGGCACACTACACTCTCGTCTCCCCGTGTAACCACAAGTCCGAAGACAGAATAGATGGTTTCAAAAGGATGGAATCACTCAGGTTTCGCTCAAATTCGCAAGTGTAAGCTCAACGGCAGAAGGATATCACCAGTGGAAGCTCGATAGCAGAATATAATCGCAAGTGTAGGCTCAGCTATGTAAAATTCGTTTCTTCTACACTCTCTGTCTTAAACTCGATTTTCTAAGTGTTGTTCTCTATATATACACATCAAATGGTCAACACTTCACATGGAAAGTTAGTTTCAAATAACATACCAATTCGCCACACAATCCATGCATTTATCGAGAATCAATATTATCTTAATCATGCCAACTATATAATATCACAACGGTCACAAGATCAATTAGCATGATTTATTTCCATATATATTCACAAAATTTGGCTCAGGAAATAACTTACCATAGATAGGCGATTTCATCTAAAATCAAATCAGTCCATATCTTTTCATGTAGGGAGATCTCAATCAGATCAGAATGTACCATATATAGTTCCCATCGAGTAACATATTTTCCATATATAGCACAACAGATTTCCATGTATGTCACAGAATAATATTCCATATATAAAGCACACGGAATTTTCATATATAAGCACAGTGCGACATACATCTTATCAAGGACTACTTCCCATATATTCCATGTAGAGCATAACAACTTTCTATATATATCTCATGATGATATTCATATGTTCCGAACAAGATATTAATGGAATTTCAGTGATTTCAATGATATAACAGTTAAGCACATGATCACATATTCGATACTTCAAGAAATCAGCAACGTTAAAGCGCATTATATCGAATATTTTTACCTACTTAAACATGTATCAACATTACATTCGAATTGCTTAAGTTATAGATCTTATTGCTTCTAATTACATGGAATCATCAAAACTCTTAATCACATAAGACCAAAAAGGTCTACAAGTTTTAATGGGCCTTGATGTTAAAGATATCTCCCCCTTCAAAAAGATTCGTCCCCGAAATGTAAATCGTAATCGTACTTAGCGAATCAAAAAGATGTGGGTGTTACTGACGCATGAATGACTCTGGTTCCCATGTTTCTTCTTCTACTTTGTCGCTTCGCCAAAAAACGTTTCACCATCGGGATGGACTTGTTCCGAGCTTTTTCTCCTGTCGATCTAGGATGTGAACCAGTTGAACTTCATAGGAGAGATTTTTTTAACTCAAGTGGAGGAGACTCGAGTATATGTGTAGGATCGGGTTCGTACTTTCGAAGCATAGAAGTGTTGAAAACATTATGAATTTGCAATAGCTCTTATGATAGTTCCAATCTATAAGCGACATGACCAATCCTTTCTGTGATGGTAAACGGGCCGATATATCTAGGGGTTAGCTTTCCACGATGACGAAATCGTAACACAACTTTCCACGGAGAAATCTTCAGGAAAACTCTGTCTCCTTCATTGAATAAATTAAGTAACATCGACAAAGCCGACAATAAAAATATCGAAACATTCACGATAAAAGAAATTACCATAAAATACGACTATATATATTTTTTTAGGGTTACGTTTTGTTTTAGTTTTATTTTTTTAAGTAATCGATCATTACAGTAAATGATTATGTATTTGTTATGTTTAATTTATAGTTACTTTTTGTTTTAGTTTTGTTTTTTTTTTTTTAAAATGATACGAAATTTTATAAGAAAAATACTAATCATTAAAAATCATTTGTTCAAATGTAATATTTTATATTATTTATTAATAAATATAATCGGGGAACGAGGAATCACCGTTTGATCCCACATTTTCACCGACGGAGAATCACCGTCAACTCCTCATCCCCATTTTGACCGGGGATTTCCCATCCCAATAACCTCGGGTCCCGACGGGCACGCCCGTAGCTCATCTGAGGCCGGCGAAGCGGTCGCCTCGGGCCCAGCTTTGAAGGGGTGCCCAATATTTTTCATACCAGTATATATATTATATATATGTATTGTAGGCCAGAATTATTTTATTTTTTTATGAGCCAAAAATAGTGATTAGGATTGAGAAGATAACATAAAAACAAAAATCATGTTATCATATCTCATACTATAGCTTACGTGAGATGAGAATGATGGGATCATTTCTAATTTTAATTTTTTAATCAAATGTTGATCAAACTTCAAAGAATATTAAAATAAAAAAAAAATCAAACTATTACAAATTAACAATATTGGATATAAGATCTTGTTAACGATACTCGTAACAGTTGCATCAGTAGAAAAAAAAAAGCTTTTCAAAGTTAAAGTTAAAGAATTATCTTTAATCAACAATATCACAAGACCGATTGAACGAGCTAGCAAAATTGTCGATTGAAAAAGAAATGGTCGAACAACTAGATTATGCAGATTTGATCAATATATAATTAGTTGGTTGAACATCTAGACATATTAATATTTATATAATTAGTTGAAGTATTTATCAAACATTCCACTATTAAATATATTTATATTTGTATTTTTTATTTAAGTTATATTTACGGTTTACATTTATACTATATTACGTATTTTATTTGAAAAAAAAAATTACTTAAAAAGGGTCCGAGGCCCGGATTTTGAGGTTCGCTTCAGGTCCTGATTTCTTTAGCTACGGCCGTGCCGACGGGACTAGTCACACCATGAAGTGTATGGCGTGAACATGGACATATCTACGGCGGGGCTCGGAGGGTCAGTTGCCCCCCCGACCGGCCGACTGTTGCTTTTCCCTCTCTTGCAGCAGCAGAGCCCCCGCTGGAAAAAATAGGGCTCGCTGGGAAGAAGATGAGGGGGCATTACTAGGCTAGGCTGGGCTGGGCCGCGTGATAAATAAGAAGCTTGTTTGGGCCTTTTTTATTTCTTAATGTCTTTTTTGGGCCTCATCTGCAAGTTTTAGGCCATCCCTTCACCTTTTTCTGGACCTTTTTATTATTGTTTAATTTATTGGGCCTATTTTATTGTTGGTCTCAAAATTAAGTATTAAGCCATTTGCTGGTTTCAATACTTTCAATTACTTTTGAATGAAGATCGATCAAGCAAGGATTTTACATGCGAACAACACAGAATTAGTCTATGAAATCGAATTACCCACAATCTCAACGAACAAGGTAATGTTTATAATTTATTTTAATCTGTGAGTATTTATTCTCTTAGTTCTAAGTTATCGAAGTTTAAAAATGATGGAAAATAAACTCTTTTAAGATAGCTTCATTTCTCCATCTCTTCTTTGACCCGAATCGTCGATTTGGACAAATATTTTAACCTTTGGTTACGATTTAAATTTTTCAGAAATGGTAATCGAACCGATTAAATTTATGATTTGGAATTTAGCCGTACACCATGGTTAACCGAACCGTTGATCGATTGTTCGATTACGGTTCGATTACGATTTTTCTGAACCGTTGACCATGATTGTTCGATTACGGTTCGGAATTTAATGTAGAGCCCATGCAGTAATGAAATCCTGGATCCGTCCTTGGGCGTGAGTACATAGACGGTTGAAAGAGTAAAAATGCATTCTATTTTCACTATGATGGACCAAATAAATATTCAAGCTATTTTTAGTTTATGAGGGCTTAATTTCAGAATAAGGCTCCAACTAAAAAACTTATCCTTTCAACTCTTGTTGACCATTCTCTATATTATAGCCGGCGAATCATAGTAAAAAACCATCATTTTTTTCAGTAATATATAGTTTATCTTACTCAACATTTTTCATACAAACATAGTTTAAAAAGAAAAAAGTACGAAATCCGTTTATTGCTTCTGTTCAAGGAATAAATCGCATGATCAAATTCAGTGGAGTAAATGTTGTTATTAGAGATGTTTCTATCAGTTGAATGGCGGTTAAGGATAAGTTGATGACATCAGCATTAATGGCTTTTAAGATCGAGCTAAGGCTTAAATATATTCTCTATTTTACTTATGGCCAAGTAACTGCGTATGAGCGTGTCTAACTTCATGTAGAGTAAATTTCTTGAGAAGTTGTACACACAAAAGTCGTAAAGCAGATTACTGTAAACACCCAAGGATCATTAATAAAATCTTTGTAAGGCTCAGTGGGATGTAGGATTTTCAAAACCGAGCCATGTAAATCTGAGTCATTAGCCTGTTTTCTTTCCGTGTTTTCGAGCTGAATTCGGAAAAAATTGATTGCTAATCAACAGACGAAGTACTGTTGATCTAATCCTTACCAAGAAACGAATAAAAGGCGACCCTTTTCCTAACAATAATTATCAAATATAGTTACCAAATGTGGCAACCCCACCTTTTTTTTTTTTTTTTTTTTTTAAACATTAATAGTTGGCGGGTTTTCGCAACGAAAGCCGCGGAAAGCCCATTTTACAAAAACAACATAGTATATTATACAATATATAAAAGAGTCGTTTTACAAAAGTCTTTACAACGGGCCGGAGCCCCAAAATATCAAAACAATCCTACGCCTCCACAGGTCGCGTCCCATGTACTGCATCCGCCCCCAAAAGCCCGTGGAGTCACCGCCACCAACCGCTACTCACCCGTACCTATAAAACATGTAACCCTGAGCAAAATTGCCCAGTAGGTGAACATCAAAGTAATGCGATGCATGCGTGCACATGTCCCCAAATCCCAATATCTCACATGACAAATGCACGCTCATTTTTCTCATATCTCAATACTCAGGGCCCCAAGTTAGACTCGGCACCTCGCGCGCAACATCACATCAATCATCCGGTCACACAGACTCGGAAATCACATCTCATGGCGGTGGGCACCCCGAGTCGCGTTTTCACACTGTACCGGGTAGATAGATCGATCACGTCTATCTCCCGCCTAATCTCATCTCATGACGGTAGGCACCCCGAGTTGCGCTCCCACGCTGTACCCGGGTAGATAGAACGATCACGTCTATCTCCCGTCAAGTCGAGCCATCCTACGACGGTGGGCACCTCAGGTTGCTCAAGCCTGAGTAGACAGATCGATCACGTCTGTCTCCCGTCAGGTGCACCTACGAGTCTTAACCTCACAAATCTCTGCCAAAGAAAGGCATACACTCTCCCATCGCACAAATGCGATCAATACTCTCGTCATGACATGCCGTGGATGCATGAACAATCAATCGCGGAACATATCAAGTATATCCGAAAAACCCTCAAAAATCATTAGAATATATAAAAAGTACTTTTGGTTCAAATACTTAAAATCCCAAGAATAGTGAATTATTTAAGACCCAATACTCCTCCATCAGTTGACCCGAAAACGGGGTCCAAGTTTGAAAATATTTTATAAAAGTTGACCTGGCGAAAACTGTGGAAGTGGCGAAAAGCTTTTTCGTTTTGAACAGTGGCGAAAAGCTTTGGTGCGAAAAACAGTAATGAAAAGCTTCTGTTCGAAAACAGTGGCGAAAAGCTTTGGTGCGAAAACAGTGGCGAAAAGCTTTGGTGGGAAAACAGTGGCGAAAAGCATTGGTGCGAAAAACAGTGACGAAAAGCTTCGGTTCGAAAACAGTGGCGAAAAGCTTTGGTGCGAAAACAGTGGCGAAAAGCTTTGGTGCGGAAAACAGTGACGAAAAGCTTCGGTTCGAAAACAGTGGCGAAAAGCTTTGGTGCGAAAACAGTGGCGAAAAGCTTGGTTCGCGAAACCTAATAAAAGTTGGCGAAAAGCTTGGTTCGCGAAACCTAATAAAAGTTGGCGAAAAGCTTGGTTCGCGAACCTAATATAAGTTGGCGAAAAGCTCAGTTCGCGAAAACTGGCTTTCGGCCCGCGGAAACTGGTTTTCGGCCCGTGATGTCTCACAGTTCGCGAAATACCTCAGCCCGCGAAAACTGGTTTGCGGCCCGCGAAAACTTTTTCCTCTCACATATCGAAAACCTTAGGCCCGCGAAAACTGATTTCTCAGCCCGCGAAAAACTTTTTCCTCTCACATACCGAAAACCTTAGGCCCGCGAAAACTGGTTTGCGGCCTGCGAAAACTTTTTTCTTCCTTACAGTTCGCGAAGTAACTGGCACGCGAAAACTTAAAATGGCCCGCGAAAATGGTTTTCGGCCCAAAAGCAAGAAATCATACGAAAACACATGTAAACACTGAAAATGAACAGCAGTATGCGCAAAACACTAAGTTCTTCAAATCTTCATATCTTCAACAAATTCCAGAAAACTCATAACACAATTAAAACCCATATTTTGGGTTTTTAAACATCAATCATCAAATAAACATCCTTCCAACTCACATAAACACCATCATAACATTTCAAGAACATCACGTAACACACAAAGCAGATTAAAAATATCAGTTTTGGGTTTGTAGGTTTCACCTACCTCACGTCCTAAGCAGTGTTTACGCAGGTTTTCGTTGATGTAGGTTGGAAGGAGCTTTTGCCAAATTTCATGTCTCTTCCTTTCTCTCTCGCCTTCCTCTCCTTGTTCCTTTTCTTCTGAAGTTTTTGAAGTATTGTATATTTAAGTTGGGGAGAGACTTACGTGATGACAAGGAGGTGATAAGGTGGTGATGCAATTTTCCTTTTAAGCTAAGAAAGGGTCTTTTTTTTGTAATTTTCCTTCTTTTGTATCTTTCTTCATCGCAAACCAAGTTTTCTCTATGAAAATTACGAATCCATCCAGTCCTTTTGGCCTAATTATTTTCCAGTCCTTAAAGTTTTCCTTCTTTATCGGGCTTGGGCCCAATTATTATTTGGGCTCAATTTCAAGCCTGCCCAAACTCATCTTCACTAATTTCGAAGTTTTACGAAATCCCCGTATTAACTTTTTACGGGTATTACATCCTCCCCCCCTTCAAGAAATTTCGTCCTCGAAATTTAGGCAGTCGGAAATAATTCGGGGTATTTCTGCCGTATTTCGTCTTCTCGTTCCCATGTTGCTTCCTCAATTGCCTGGTTACGCCACAAAATTTTGACCAACGGAATATTTTCATTCCGAAGTCGCCTTACTTCATACATCAAGATTTCTACCGGCTTCTCCTCGTAACTTAAGTCCGGTTTCAACCGTTGATGAAGGGTTTCATTTTGTAGCACATGGCTTGGGTCGGCGACGTATTTTCGTAATGTTGACACGTGAAAAACGTCGTGAACCTGATCTAAAGACGCCGGTAATTCAAGTTGATAGGCGACCTCGCCGATTCGTTTTAGGATTCTGAAAGGGCCTATATATCTCGGACTCAACTTCCCTTTGCGTCCGAACCGCTTCACGCCCTTCATTGGGGATATTTTCAAGAATACCCAATCGTCCTCCGCAAATTCTAACGGCCTTCGTCGTTTATCAGCGTAGCTTTTCTGACGACTTTGGGCTGTTTGCATTCTCTCTCGAATCTTTGCAACAGCTTCCGTCATTTCTCGAACCATTTCGGGACCTAGTAGCGCTCGTTCACCGATCTCGTCCCAATGAACTGGGGATCGACATTTACGCCCGTACAAAGCTTCATACGGCGCCATTCCGATCGTAGCCTGAAAGCTGTTGTTGTACGAGAATTCGATCAGCGGAAGATATTTGCTCCAATTTCCTTTAAAATCTAGTACGCATGCTCGTAACATATCTTCCAGTGTTTGGATTGTCCGTTCAGATTGTCCGTCTGTCTGGGGATGATAAGCTGAACTGAAAGACAACTTGGTTCCCATAGCTTTTGTAAACTTCCCCAGAAGTTAGACAGAAACCTCGAGTCCCGATCTGAAATGATCGAAATTGGGATTCCATGGAGTCGAACAATCTCTTGAATATATAATTCCGCATACTTTCCATGGAATATGTTTTATTGATTGGCAGAAAATGGGCAGATTTTGTCAATCTATCGACAATTACCCAAATTGCGTTGTGACCTTTCACAGTCTTTGGCAGTCCAACGACGAAATCCATTGTTATATGGTCCCATTTCCATTCAGGAATGGTTAATGGTTGTAACATTCCTGCCGGCCTTTGGTGTTCCGCCTTAATCTGTTGGCAAGTCAGACATTGATTTACATAGGCGGCAATATCTTTCTTTATCCCCGGCCACCAATAGTTAACTCGTAAATCTTGATACATTTTCGTCGTACCAGGATGTACAGAGTATGGTGTAGTATGTGCCTCCGTCAATACTTTAAATCGGAGTTCTTCCTTATTTGGCACATACAGACGGCCGTTATATCGCAAACTCCGTTTCCTCGGATTTCAAAATCCGCCGTAGTGCTTTTGTTTTGTTCTCCTTTAATCTTCATATAAAGATCATCTTCCTTTTGGGCCTTAGTGATTTGTTCCAACAATGTTGGGTTGAGCGTTAGTGCTTCCATTCTCGCTTCGACTTCACCGAAGTTGACTACCTCTATTCCAATCTGACTAGCTCCGCATTCACGGCTTTACGACTCAAAGCATCTGCAACTACGTTGGCTTTACCCGGATGATAATTGATCACGCATTCGTAATCGTTCACTAACTCAAGCCATCGTCGTTGCCTCATATTTAACTCCTTTTGGGTGAAGAAGTACTTCAAGCTCTTGTGATCCGTAAAAATTTCGCATCTTTCTCCGTAGAGGTAATGTCGCCAGATCTTCAGGGCGAATACTACGGCTGCTAGTTCCAGATCGTGCGTGGGGTAGTTTTTCTCGTACTCCTTTAGTTGTCGGGAGGCATAGGCAATTACCTTCCCGTTCTGCATTAGCACGCATCCCAAACCACTCTTCGAGGCGTCCGTATACACCGAAAATCCTTCAGTTCCTGACGGTATTGCTAAAACCGGAGCGGTCGTTAGTCTCTTTTTCAGTTCTTGGAAGCTTTGCTCACACGATTCCGTCCATTTAAACGGAACATTCTTCTTCGTCAAATTGGTGAGTGTTGAGGCAATGCTGGAAAAATCTTTGATGAACTTCCGATAATATCCAGCAAGCCCGAGAAAACTTCTAATCTCCGTGGGAGTGGTTGGTCGTGGCCAATTCTTAATTGCTTCAATCTTACTAGGATCTACCGAAATCCCGTCTCCAGAAATAATGTGTCCCAGAAAGGCCACTTCGTCAACCAAAATTCACATTTCTTGAATTTTGCGAATAATTGCTTCTCCCGTAAAATTCCTAGAATTGTTTTTAGATGCTCCTCATGTTCATCTTTCGTTTTTGAATAAATAAGGATATCGTCTATAAAGACGATCACGAAGCAGTCTAGGAAATTCTTGAATACCCGATTCATCAGATCCATGAAAGCAGCTGGTGCATTTGTTAACCCGAAAGGCATGACCAGAAACTCGTAATGGTCGTACCTTGTGCTGAATGCGGTTTTAGGAACGTCTGCCTCACGGATCTTCAACTGATGATATCCAGAGCGCAGATCGATCTTAGAGAATACCGTTGCTCCTTGCAATTGGTCAAACAAGTCATCAATCCTGGGTAACGGATACTTATTCTTTATCGTGATCTTATTTAGCTCATGATAATCGATGCACAATCTCATCGACCCGTCTTTCTTTCGAACAAACAGAACCGGTGCTCCCCATGGAGAGAAGCTCGGTTGGATGAATCACTTCTGCAACAATTCTTCCAACTGTTCTTTCAGTTCCCGTAGCTCATTCGGCGCTAATCGATATGGAGCTTTCGATATCGGGGCAGCCCCAGGCATAAGATCGATTTTGAATTCGATCTCTCTATCAGGAGGTAAACCTGGAAGATCGTCGGGAAATACGTCGGGGTATTCATTCGAAATCGGAACCTTCTCGAGTCTCAAAAGAGGAGATTCCTCGGCCTTCATGGCAGAACAAAGATAGAATTCGCAACCCGAGTTAACAAGTCGTCGGGCCTTCAGGGCAGATATTCGAGGAATTCTATCCTTGCTCGCTTTTCCCCAAAAGATGCACTCTCCTCCCTCGGATGATTGGAACCTCACGATTTTCTTAGAACAGTCAATCATGGCTCCGTATTTCGAAAGCCAATCCATCCCGAATATGATGTCGTAATCATTCATCGGGATTACAATTAGATCGACTAACAATTCCCTACCCTCCATATTTACTGGGTACTTTTCTATCACTAAATTGGTTCGGGTCGGGTTCCCATGTGGCAGACTAACTAAATAATCATTTTTAGAATGGGTAGGATATATTCCGACCCTTGTCACGAAATCAGCCGACACAAAAGAATGTGTGGCTCCCGAGTCAATTAAAATAGAAGTCGGGACATGGTAAATATTCAACGTACCCGTCACCACATCGGGGTTTGTCTTTGCCTCCTCTTTTGTTAATGTAAAGACCCGTGCTGGTACAGGTGGAGGTCGGATCAACTGTTGAGGTTGATTCTGCACCAGGGGTTGTCTCTCTGGGCATGCCCTAGCAAAATGCCCAATCTTTCCGCATTGGTAGCACTGTGGAGGTTGCCTCACTCTGTAGCAGATCCCAAAGTGATAGCGCCCGCATTGCTGACATTGGGGCGTAATATTCTGAGGTCGATTAGAAATATTTGTCGGCCCTTGATTCGGCCTTGGGCGCCAGTTTTGTTGGCCCGGTCGGTTTCCTTGGCTAGACCGCCCTTTGCCAAAGAATTAGCGCTTCTTGTTTCCCCCTCCGCCTTGTTGATTCTCTCTCCTTTTCCTCGCTTCCTGGGCTTCCACAACTACCCGCTCTGCTTGCTCAGCAATTAAGGCGCGTTCAGTAACTTGCATGAACTCCAGCTGTCGCGCGTCGGCTATGCTCAAATCCCGATAGATTTCGGGCTTGAATCCCTGAATGAATCGAGTCACCTTCAGGGTGTTGGTTGCCACAAGAAACGGGGCAAAACGGGACAATTCTTCAAAACGACGGATGTATTCCGCCACCGGCATGCTTCCTTGTCGTAAATTCATGAATTGGAGCAAACGCTGCTCCTGTTCATGAGCGGTGAAATATTTGGTGAAGAACAACTCCTTGAACCTGTCCCACGTCATGGTGATTGGATCTTCTAACACCTTTACAGTGTTCCACCAATAGCGCGCGTTCTCCCGTAGGAGGGAAACGGCGCAAAGTACCTTCTCATTATCAGGCACTCTGCTATAGATGAACATGTCCTCTATAGTGCCTATCCAGTCCTCAGCTACCGCAGGGTTGGCGGCTTCAGTAAAGATGGGAGGATTCAATTTTCGGAAGCGCTCCCCGATTATTTGTACATGATCGGGCTGTGGGGAAGGACGATGCTCCGACGAGCTCTGATGGTGTATAAGGTCACTAATTTGCTCCGATTGATGCTGAATTAGTTCGGTCAGTCTATCGATGGTATTATGTTCGTGCGTTGGAGATTCGGGCTCGCCTCTTTGGCTCGACTCCCCCACGTGTTTACGTCCCCCTCTCGGCGTTTCGTAACTATTCTTCATTCACAGATACATACCAACACATAGTCATGTACCACATACTATTGTTAAAAATTAAAACTTACAGACACGGCTGGTTCTCCCGGCTTTTGGGTAGCAGTACTTGGACAGTCTTCAGAATCTAAAGCCTAGGCTCTGATACCACCTTGTGGCAACCCCACCTTTTTTTTTTTTTTTTTTTTTTTTTTTTTTTTAAACATTAATAGTTGGCGGGTTTTCGCAACGAAAGCCGCGGAAAGCCTATTTTACAAAAACAACATAGTATATTATACAATATATAAAAGAGTCGTTTTACAAAAGTCTTTACAACGGGCCGGAGCCCCAAAATATCAAAACAATCCTACGCCTCCACAGGTCGCGTCCCATGTACTGCATCCGCCCCCAAAAGCCCGTGGAGTCACCGCCACCAACCGCTACTCACCCGTACCTATAAAACATGTAACCCTGAGCAAAATTGCCCAGTAGGTGAACATTAAAGTAATGCGATGCATGCGTGCACATGTCCCCAAATCCCAATATCTCACATGACAAATGCACGCTCATTTTTCTCATATCTCAATACTCAGGGCCCCAGGTTAGACTCGGCACCTCGCGCGCAACATCACATCAATCATCCGGTCACACAGACTCGGAAATCACATCTCATGGCAGTGGGCACCCCGAGTCGCGTTTTCACACTGTACCCGGGTAGGTAGATCGATCACGTCTATCTCCCGCCTAATCTCATCTCATGACGGTAGGCACCCCGAGTTGCGCTCCCACGCTGTACCCAGGTAGATAGAACGATCACGTCTATCTCCCGTCAAGTCGAGCCATCCTACGACGGTGGGCACCTCAGGTTGCTCAAGCCTGAGTAGACAGATCGATCACGTCTGTCTCCCGTCAGGTGCACCTACGAGTCTTAACCTCACAAATCTCTGCCAAAGAAAGGCATACACTCTCCCATCGCACAAATGCGATCAATACTCTCGTCATGACATGCCGTGGATGCATGAACAATCAATCGCGGAACATATCAAGTATATCCGAAAAACCCTCAAAAATCATTAGAATATATAAAACGTACTTTTGGTTCAAATACTTAAAATCCCAAGAATAATGAATTATTTAAGACCCAATACTCCTCCATCAGTTGACCTGGCGAAAACTGTAGAAGTGGCGAAAAGCTTTTTCGTTTTGAACAGTGGCGAAAAGCTTTGGTGCGAAAAACAGTAATGAAAAGCTTCGGTTCGAAAACAGTGGCGAAAAGCTTTGGTGCGAAAACAGTGGTGAAAAGCTTGGTTCGCGAAACCTAATAAAAGTTGGCGAAAAGCTTGGTTCGCGAAACCTAATAAAAGTTGGCGAAAAGCTTGGTTCGCGAAACCTAATATAAGTTGGCGAAAAGCTCAGTTCGCGAAAACTGGCTTTCGGCCCGCGAAAACTGGTTTTCGGCCCGTGATGTCTCACAGTTCGCGAAATACCTCAGCCCGCGAAAACTGGTTTGCGGCCCGCGAAAACTTTTTCCTCTCACATATCGAAAACCTTAGGCCCGCGAAAACTGATTTCTCAGCCCGCGAAAAACTTTTTCCTCTCACATACCGAAAAACTTAGGCCCGCGAAAACTGGTTTGCGGCCCGCGAAAACTTTTTTCTTCCTCACAGTTCGCGAAGTAACTGGCCCGCGAAAACTTAAAATGGCCCGCGAAAATGGTTTTCGGCCCAAAAGCAAGAAATCATACGAAAACACATGTAAACACTGAAAATGAACAGCAGTATGCGCAAAACACTAAGTTCTTCAAATCTTCATATCTTCAACAAATTCCAGAAAACTCATAACACAATTAAAACCCATATTTTGGGTTTTTAAACATCAATCATCACATAAACATCCTTCCAACTCACATAAACACCATCATAACATTTCAAGAACATCACGTAACACACAAAGCAGATTAAAAATATCAGTTTTGGGTTTGTAGGTTTCACCTACCTCACGTCCTAAGCAGTGTTTACGCAGATTTTCGTTGATGTAGGTTGGAAGGAGCTTTTGCCAAATTTCCTGTCTCTTCCTTTCTCTCTCGCCTTCCTCTCCTTGTTCCTTTTCTTCTGAAGTTTTTGAAGTATTGTATATTTAAGTTGGGGAGAGACTTACGTGATGACAAGGAGGTGATAAGGTGGTGATGCAATTTTCCTTTTAAGCTAAGAAAGGGTCTTTTTTTTGTAATTTTCCTTCTTTTGTATCTTTCTTCATCGCAAACCAAGTTTTCTCTATGAAAATTACGAATCCATCCAGTCCTTTTGGCCTAATTATTTTCCAGTCCTTAAAGTTTTCCTTCTTTATCGGGCTTGGGCCCAATTATTATTTGGGCTCAATTTCAAGCCTGCCCAAACTCATCTTCACTAATTTCGAAGTTTTACGAAATCCCCGTATTAACTTTTTACGGGTATTACACCAAAAATCGAAAATCATATATTTAATGACCCAAATTTATAATTTGGCTAATTTTTTGTTGTATACCATAATTTTATTTATATCCCACTTCATTTAGGAAGTGAACATAACATCGAGATTGGAGATTTTCTTTGCTGGTCGATCGAGCTTATATCTATACATATACTTTTCAATTAGTACGTTCCTTAGATAAATAAATTGTTTTGGATAATATTTTTCCCTTATATATCCATGATAACTTATAACTAATTTAATTTATTCTAGGACTCTAGGTAATAAAATTACATAAACCACGACGATATTTGAAGAGAAACCAAGATCATGCTCGGCGTACTGTTCCATAGAAGATGATGACTTCCAAAATCACACTTAGTTATTCTCTTTTTGCTTAGTTGTGTTTTAGTTCTTTTTATTTTGTCATCAACGTTTTATCTTAGTCGTATGTATTTTGGGTAATTTAAGTATATTGCTTATATATATGAAAACACAATTTCAATTCTTCCTCGGCTCTTCTCTGTAACCAACAACCGATTCAAACTCCTCTTATCGATCTTCACAAATATTAGACTCCACTGAAGTGGTCCCGGATACGGATGCACACTGAATTGAAAGTAAAAACGTAAATGTTGACCCTAATGTTGAAACAGCACTCGAGATCATAAAACTTTTGCACAGCAGAAAAAATAAACTTAGCAGTAAAAACGACACGGGCTCGAGATGTAAAAATACGCAGCAAGTTATACAACTTGCTACGCGCCTTCAGGGCAAAATTTCACTACTTGAATGGATTACAAAAATACGAATTATCAACAATAGTAAAACTAGCCTAGAAAAGAATCACACGACTCTTCTAATCTTCACACTACGTAAAGGTAAAACACTAGGTAAAAACAGTAAAATATGGTGAGCGCTCTCTCGATGTTTTTCTTCTCGTTCGCGCATCTATGTTTGTCTCGAGAGTGGTATTTTTCTTTGAGATCGGAGTCCTCTATTTATAGTTGCTCCGATAACTTGTCCACTACTCCACAAGTCATCCAAGATCTTCGTATCTTCTCTGCTGATCTCCATATCTTCTATTTTTAGCAACTGCTTGACTCATTCTCCCATGATCTTCATATCTTCTATTTTTAGTAAATGCTTGACTCATTCTCCCATGATCTTCATATCTCCTATTTTTAGTAAATGCAACATCCTATCTTTGGCTCCACTTAATTCACTTTCTTTGAACAATTCCAGCTCGAAAATAACTTCCTGCCCACACTTAAATAAAGCCACAATAATAGGGAAACGGTTTTTGGGTATGAAAGACAAAATCAAAGATGGCCCACGTCTGAGTCAATGTTAACTCAGGTGTCAGCTCCACAATGTCAACATTGACATTGCCAACATTAACATCCACAAAAGCGTACCATAGGATATTGAAATTGATTTCCCATTGTAAATGACATTTTTTTAGTGTTATACACTTTGGGTGTTTGTTTGAGGTAATCCAACATCATGGTGATACTTATATCACGGTGATGTGAGTATCACCGGAATGTTTACCAATGTGATATGTCATTACTGTATTTGTTTTGAGGTAATATTCAATTTTGCGAAGCAATGTGATATTTAAATATTGTGTTTGTTTAATCACAGTGATGTGTGGGATGATGTTGTCTAAATATCATATTGGACCCTATGTATATTAGTTAAGTAGTGTGGATTAATATTTTTATTTTGATACAGTATTTTGCGTGTTAAAGATTAATATTTCAATATCAAGTTTTAATTTTTTTAAACATTGATTATAAATATTTTATATAATTCTTTAATATAAGTATTTAATTTTTTTATTCATTAAATATATTTTTTTTTAGATTTAAATAGATTAGTGTGTAACTAAAAATAGATATACGGATATATAAGAGAATAAGATTAAATATAAGAAATATTTTTGTCTAAAATAAAATTAGAAATATCATCCTATCACGGTGATGGAGGATCACCCCATTTTTATCACCTAAGTGACCCTTAATCACGTTGATGGCTCATCACCTAAGTAAAATAAACGTAGTGAAGATGAGGTGATGGAAGGATCACATTGATGTTTTGAAAGATCACCCCAAAACAAATACATCATATTCATGATTTCTTTGTAACTTTTCTTGTTTTACTTTGTATATTCATTTATTTACCTAGTTCATTCAATTGATGAAATATAGGTAGAATAATTGAAAGGAGAATCGTACCACGCTATAAAATTTTGACGTTTTTAGCTTGGGATGGACCATTCACTATGTGTTAAAAGTTGATAATTTATACTATGCATGGGGGGTCACATAGTACCAACCAAGGCAAGGATAAGATGTTGCTTGTAGTATTTGCTGCGATTGGAGCACACGAGATAAATAACTTTCGTGAATAACTTAAATCTTTTTAAGGTCTAAAATAAGCGTCGGTGCAAAGGAATATCTAAAGTAATTATAATATCAACAATTTAGGGTTTAACATATTTGCTTTGCTACTTTTACTTACAATGATATATTTCTGTTTTATAGTTCTTCAAATATCAAAAGATCGATGTAATAGGTCAGTTAAAATTTCGAGCGAGGCCATATTTTACAAATGACGAGATAAAATGTCGTTTTAACTTCATTTCTAAAAGTAATGAAGTGGTTTCTATCTATATTTACTTCGGTATAGTTCTTACCTAAGTAACAAATTGTGGTGAAGTAGTTTAACACACAGTGCCAAAGTATAAACATGCATCATTCGCATTTTATTTTTTTTTACATTTAGAATTCTCAATTTTCAACGCATAGTTACCACAAGAAACAAAATAAATAAATAAATAAAGTACACATTAAACTAATTGCCCAAGCTCACAATTCACGTTCCCTAACGAAGATGCCATGGAAGCCATAGGGCACCCTATGCGGCAGCTTCACCGAAGCAACTATTTCAAGACAAGGAGATTTTGCATCCATTACAAGAAATTTTGACTCTTTCGCCATTTCATTATATACATATGTAACTAAATATCCATCGTCCTCCTCAGCATTAGGGTTTTCAGGTCCCTTGGCAATGAAAAAAGGCTCGCCACCGTAGCAACCTTGTCCATAGACACGACTACCCACCACGCAATCGACAGAATGATCCACCGTTGAGAGTGATACATCAAGCTTCACCACTCCTTTCATCTTCGGAAATGGCGCTCCTAGTGCTGCATAGACATATCTGCATCGATGTATACAGTTTGAGATAAACAAAAATAATTACTGAAACTAATTGAAGCTACCATTGCAAAGCTTTGCACCTATTCTTCTTGCCTACATATGAAGGATTAATCACTGCAAATTCCAAACAGTTCACAGAAATCGGCCTCCTCGACACAGTCATATTTTCTAGATTAATTTCGACTCTTTCCATCATTGGATGAGTCAGCTCTTGTCGTTCAATCAAATGCTCTGGCGATAGCACATTTGGTGCGACCAAAATGATTCTATCTCCGTCGTTCTCTTCCCATGCATTAGTAGCATGCATAAGATTCAATCCCGGCACATCAATCCACCTCATAGCGCTCTCGTCCTTGGCATATCGAGGTATGATGCCCAGCCTCGATACTTTGTTTGTATCGACCCCAATCATCTGCTTTCCTTTCATTACACGGCGTAGGTCTATCAGGCAAGCGCTTATAGGAAACACCGCGTAGTTCTTTGTAATGAAGAAGTCGTGGATCGCCGACTGTCGTTTGAGAGAAAATATTGGCACTTCTCTCTGCTTGATGCAATCTTTGTCGATGATTAAGTATGACAAGTATGGGGGCGAGATGTTGTGTCTGAAAGCAAAGGTCTCTCCCGTGTCAGCGTCAACCTTAGGATGGGCCGTCATTGTCTGCATTGCCTGCTTATTATGTCCAAACCTCTCCCGACGACCTAAAGTGACCAAGTCGCCGTTGGGCGTTATTTTGACCTCGTATGGAAGATCAGACTCGGAAAGGGCGAACAGTTTTCCCCCAAAGTGGGATAAGCTCGTATTAGCCACCCCAGTGCCGCGGTCTAAGCGATACTGACGAGCCAGAACCCTAACGGCTGTCAGCAAGAGTCGAGCTAGAGAAGACTTCGTGCCGGTAAAAGCAGCAACGTAGTTCAAGATGATCGGCGTACCATTCCTTCTCTCTATTACGTGCTTGTAAGTCTTTATGTAACGGCTACAAAACGATGCTTTGCCGTTGTATATTTTTGTGACGTGGAGCATTCCATCGCCGTCGAAGAGGTGGTAGGGCCCAATTGGGACATATTGAGGATTGGGGCCATTGCGTACGTAAGCGCCGTCTAGACAAGCCGGGAGGGAACCGTGTTCGATGTCGCATGGAGTCGGAGGGATTTCGTTTGTCGGAGCGAAATTTCCCGAGAGTACGATATTTGGATCTATGGAAGGGTGAAGCGGAGGGTCCAAGAATTTGCGTATGAAGTCTTCGAATGTGTTGAAGAGGGATGCAAGTGGATGTCTTGATGTTCTTGTTGCTAAGGGTTGTCTTGTTTTTTGTTGTGGATGAGTGTGTGAAATTGTTCTAATGGAGGTGTTGTTGGTGAGGGAAGATGGTCGTCGTAGGTATTGGGATGGTGGTGGTAATAAGACGTTTGTATAACCCTTTTGAAAGAATGAGGAAGTAAGGGAATCCATCATTTCCTTGTTTATCTCATGGGAAGATTATAATATATTAAGGGGGGATGATATGTGAGGAAAAAGAACAAGTTACTGATGAATCTTAAAAGTGACACGTGTCGATTGATGAACTGGTTTGTTGCTAGATATTAAGAAATAGAATTTTCTATAAAGATTATGATGGAGCTACAATATTTCTTGCCCATTCAAATTTGTTGGTAATAACACACTTTTTGGTAATATACGCTAACAAGCTTTAGGTTTATAGTTTTATTTCACAAAGAAAGGTTTGTCTATGTCATGATTTCGTCATTATGTTCTTAACTTTCAAGCTAAAACTTTCAACCTTATATTTTGAGTAGGTTTGTCATTCGCCTCTGCCACCATGCTTCAAGCCTTTCCCGGACTTAATTAGTTTATTATTATATGTGGGACAAACTCAAGTCGTGTTCATTATTTGTAGTATTAGTTGAAACTCAACAATATTGTGATCATGTTCGTGCTTATTTTGCCTTTTTTTTTTCCGAATTAGATATATAGAAGTTATTTACATGTAACTGAGTATCTTCAAACCATTATCAAATTTGTTCGTCATTATTTAAAGGGTTAATTACTTTTTTAGTCCTATAATTTAGGAGGTGACATTATAGGGACAAAAAAGTGAGGGGTGGCATTGTACGGACAATAACTTTCAAAATTAAGCAATTTTGGGACATTATACGCCGGAACCCTAGATTTTGTCCCAAAATTGCTTATTTTTGTTGTCCGTAAAATGACACCCAATAAATTCGTCGAAAACCTAGATTATTCGCAGGAACCAAGAATTTGGGGCATAATCTTCCGGCGTATAATGTCCCAAAATTACTTAATTTTGAAACTTATTGTCCGTATAATGCTATCCCATAAATTCATTGTCCCTATAATGTCATACCCCCTAAATTACAGCACTAAAAAAATATTTAACCCTTATTTAAATGCATCCACATGGGACGTTCGTAAGATTATATACATTAAGAATTTGTTTATTCGGGCTTTTCGGGGACGACATTCTAAAACCAAAAACTTGGATAAAATTTTCCAATTCAATACACAGACTGAAATTTTAACTTATATTACATTTTTAAAAAAAAATAAAATAACTTAATAAAAAGCTCACACAGACGTTGAGCTTAAGTTCGAACTCGACAATCATGAGCTCGATTGAGCTTCAGACGAGCCGGCTCATCGAGTTCTTGAGTCAGTTTGACTGATCTTTCACCCCTATACTCCCTTGACATTTATTTGCGTAGATACGTTATTATCATCCATCCATCTTTAAATTTCGCTATGAGAAGATTATGGTTGATCCTTCTAACACATTCCACCACATATTAGAAACATCAATCTCCACCTTAAAATTTTGCTGTAATAATCTTTACAAATATCACCCAAATTCTTGGTAGCTGCTGCTTTCATGGACTAGCATTGCAAAATCAAGACAAATCTCATCACTTTGTCAAAACATCAATGTAGCTGATTTGAGTACCATAGCTCTTAATTCATTTATTGTGTTAGGCCCATATTACCTACATGTAACGAACATCTACCAAATCCATGCCAAACTTGAAGTAATGGAGACATATATATTTTATTTTATGCTATCGATGGCGAACATTTTATGGTATTTAGGACGACGGCCCCACAAGTTTGGTTTGCATATAGTTTGTTCAAATCTATGTTTCGACAGTTCCTTTTGCAAACGAATATGTCGGTTAAATATCGCTTCGCATGTATCATGTCTACCAATTGTGCTATATGGTCCGCCAATGGAAAACTGAATTAGACCTTAAGGCTGTGTTTGGTTTGATGAAAAGCCCATATAATATAAATAATCAGATTTAATATTGTGTTTGGTTTAGTAATTTCAGGCCGGATTTAATATTTCAGCCCGTTTTTAAACCAAAAGCCCGTTACAAGTAAACTGAATTAAAAAGCTGAGATAAATTATCTTGGGTTATTGGATAAATTTTTTATCTTGGGCTTTATCTTGTGCTCATAACGAAACGGACCCTAAGAGTGTTGAATTTTTTGTGGAGATAACTTGTTTTTCTTATATATTATGGTTAATACTTTGATATCAATTTATAGGACAAGGTTGATTAAAATATGATAAGTGTCTGTTGGGTAAAATCGAGTAAATGATTTTATTCCTAATTTACATTGCTATCTATTTCTGGTATTCGGATTACCAATCTTCGAGGTGATCCTTGCATCTTCTATTCTTGGAGATTGATTTGTTTCTTCTTCTATTCTTGATTGATTTTTTTTATTCAACAATCAACACTAGAGCTGAAAGTTCGGGCGGATTGGCCCGGCCCGGTCTGGATTTAGCGGGCCACCCGAACATCATGGGCCGGGCTGATGCTCTAGCGGGCCTGTGAATCTTAGGCCCTAGCCCGTGGACAGCTGGGCCGGGATGGCCCGAGCCCATCGGGCCTGATTTTTTAAATTTTTTAAAATATAATTTTTAAAAATTACTTAATTATTCATTATTTATTATAATTTATACATAAATATTATACACAATAATACAAATACATAATTTCGGGAAAAAATATTTATATACACAAAATATTTATACATAAATAAAATTAAAAATATAAAAAAAGGGCGGGCATGATTTGGCCTGCGGCCCGCCGTGCCTGTTGGGCCAAGCCAAGAGGCCCGCTCATGTTTCGGGCTGAAATTTTTTAGGTCCAACCCCGCTTTTTCCGGGCCGGGCGGGCCGGCCCACGGGCTCAGGCTCAAACTTTCAGCTCTATTCAACACTCTCCATCAAGTTGGACTTTGAAATATTTGGACAAGTTCAACTTGGAAAGATACTTGTGATGGCCATGACTTTGTGTTCTTTATGTTTTTGGAGTTGTGATGGCATTTGAGATTCCCATTGTGTTAGGATCGGTCTGTATGTTTAGAGGGGGAGAATAAACACTATCTACCTTTTGCGTTTTTCGATTTGAAATGGTTACTTTTCTCAACCGGTCAGTGAGCCAGTGCTGTGAAAGATACAGATCAATCTCAACAACTTAGATATTTTTGCAGTCCGCCTGCTTCAACAGCTTTTTACAGTCCGTTTGAATGATCTAGTCATGCACTTGTATTAGTCACACGCTATTTACAACAATCTTGCTAAGTGGACGATTTCTAAATTTTTTGTGACTTTTCACTTTTTGCTTTTGTTTTTTGCTCGATAATCTTGAGTTTGTTGTTTGTGAAAAGTTAATTCTAGTGCATTGAGTCCTTGTATTTAGCCTTGATGCTATGGAGAAGAAAACCGTTGCTTGGGTGAAGACAAATCTTCTTCAAACTAGCCTTTGATACCGCATAAATGACAGTTTCTCAAAATGGATCTGTTGACTTGCAATGCGTCTGAACAAAGTATTGCTTATTCCTTAATAGAGTAAACTCCAAACCAAACGACTAATAATACCACAACTTTGACATTAATTTCTGCATTCTGTATATCGATTCAAATTTCAAATTCATTCATGCCGTTAGTCTACTTAGGACGGGATTGGGTTCTGTCACCAATATTTTTCCAAGTGTTGATCCCTTCTATATTCTGTCGAAGCTTGTCTTAATTTAATTCATCATTCGGTATGGACACTCGATATTCTAAGTCATGACTCCTTCTGTTCATTCGGTATTGATTGTCTTATGGATCCGGTTTAGTGCATCATTCTTAATTTCGGTCTTAAGTTTTGTTTGCAAAATTATTATTAATCAGAATTAATAATTTAATTCATGATCTTTAACAATTTCCCCCATTTGTGATTTCCAAAACTTAAACTGAAACCAGACATGTAGAGAACTAACTTTTATTGATACTGAACTTTATGATTACAAATATCAATAATCATCTCCTCATTTCCTCTTTGTTTTCTCCTCTTTTGATCTTCTTTTTCTTTCTCTGTTGCCAACTGTTTAAGCTCTTGTAATCTTGTAGTGTCTTCCAGTGACTGGTTCTTGATGTCAACTAGTATGAGCAGTTCCGCAACATGTTCCTCTATGAGGTTGCATGCAATCGTTCTAAGCGTTTCATGGAGTATATGACTTTCAGAGGTTTACCTACTCATCGGGCATAGCTCATTATCTGGAATAAATAGTTGTTCCGCATGTGTCCTTCTTGGATCATTTTGTTGATATGAACTACTAACACTATCTGTGGACCCTGAGGCTGAACTGGCTGAGAGCTCGATTGACGTCGTTTCTTTGGCTTCCTTTTTAGTACTTTACCTAGTTTGGCAATACCAACTGTCGGTCCTAGAGATTGCTGAGCCAAGTAGCAACAACAGTGGCCAGTTGAGCTGATACGACTCCGAGTTCAGTGTCTGGTTGTCAACAGGCAGCTTCTGGTGACATGCTTGTTGCTCTTCTTTTTATGCTTATCACCTTCTTGTGAATAAACTAAACTTAGACTTAGCTAGACAATTCTGAGGATGCTTGTACTTGAGCAACAAGAAGATCTTCAATTCGACGTAGCATCAGTCTCAGACTTGTTGTGATATAGTCTCCAGCAAGTGAAGAAGAGCCAAAGATAACTAACTGTTTTGATCGATCCATGAGTCAGAGTCTCTGCTTCATTTGATTAGGGTTGAGAGCTGCCCTTTTTATGGGAGATTACTTCTTGAGCATTAAGTTACATGAGATCCTTCTTTCCTTGTGTGTATCCTTGAGCCTTGCTATGGAAACTATTCTGTTAGGATCATTTATTGTGTTCTTTATATCTTAGATGCTTCCGTCTTTAGTGTATTTAGGTCTTTGGTTTAGATGTTATTTGGGTTTGTAATTTACTTTATTATAAGTATTAGTTGTTTGGGCTAAATGGGTTTTGGGCTTGATGGGCTTTAATATACCAACTAATGTGGTATATAAAGACCCACCAAGCCCTAGTTTAAAGTGTTCCTTTTTGCAAGTATTGTGCCTCCTTGAACAAGCTAACCTAAACACTCTCAAGCTAAAATCATTCTAGGTTGCTTTCTTTGTTGCTTGCATTATATTAGATGAAAAGGGATTTACAAGTGGTATCAGAGCAAGCGTGAGGGAACTTTGAAGCCATTTTTGGAGTTTTTGAGCTTTTTTCGTCACTTTTCTTGGGCTGTTTTTGAACTACTTTGGCTGTTTTTCTGCCTTTTCTGAGCTGGTTTTGGGGTTTCTCGGCCATTTTCTGGTATTGGGGAACTTATTCCAGCAAAAACAGCATTTCTGGGCAGATTTTGGGCATTTACAGCAAGATTTTCGGATTTTTCTGGGTTTCAGCTTGAAGATCTTCATCCTGTTCATCATTCGCGAACAGACAAAGAATTCGCGAACTCCCTGCTTTGCGAACCGCCACTCTCGCGAACTTCAATTCGCGAAGTGTTCCGCTACATCCGCGAACCTCAACACGCGAACAAGGATCACGAAGCTCAGGCCACTTCACGAACCCCGCTTCATCCGCGATCTTTCGATTCGCCAACCGTCAGTTCAGCTTCGCGAATCAATTTGCCAACCTGTGATCTCACTTCGCCAAAGTAGATCACGAACCGATCTTCAATTGCGAACCAGCCATTTCGCGAACCCTTCGATTTCACGAATCCAGCTCAAGTTCGCGAACCCTTCGATTTCACGAATCCAGCTCCAGTTCGCGAACCTCACTAACTTCAAGTTTCAACACTTCAAAGTTCCACACACGTTTAAAGATCACCCACATCTAATATAGAATGGACACACTCGCCATGGGAAGCGACGTCAGACCACCAGTGCTGCGAAGAGGCGAGTTCTCTATCTGGAAGAACAGATTCCTTAACTTCCTGGAGATCAAAGAAAACGGAGAGGAAATGATCAGATCACTCCAAAGCGGCCCCGAAACATTTACGACCACACTCCCCGGGGACAACACCGTGACTCCTCCCGTCCTTCCACAGATAGTACCCAAGTCTCCAGCCGACTACACTGATCTGGAAAGACGAAGCATTAGGGCAGACCTCATGGCCAAGACCTACCTCCTACAAGCCATGCCAAATGAAATCTACATTCAGGTAGATAGCTTCCAGACTGCCAAGGAAATGTTCGACGAGATCTCTAAGTTGATGCAGGGCACTGATATCGGCTTAAGAGCCAAGAAAGCCAACACATTGGCGGCTTACGACTCCTTCAAGGCTCGACAGGGCGAGCCAATTGGTGAAACCTATCGTAGGTTTATGATCCAAACCAATGAACTGCGGAAGATCAGCATCATGAAGTCCAACTTGGAGCTAAATGTAAGATTCCTTACATCATTACAGCCTGAGTGGAAGAAGATTGCCACAAATTTCAGGCAGAACAAGGACCTCGATGAAATTGACATCCACAGCATCTACGAGAGCCTCGAACAGCATTCAGATGACGTAAACGAGGGGGTGGAGGAGCAGAAGAATAAGGCTGTGGCCGACTCACTAGCCTTAGTGACGGATAAGAAGAGCGCAAAGCTGAGTAAAGGCAAAACCGTCAAGATCCCGAGCCCCTCCACCTCCGAAGATGACTCAGGCTCGGACTCCGATCCGGAGATGAAGGAGCTCCAGAAGCACTTGGCTCTGGTAACGAAGATGATGAACAAAAAGTTCTTCAAGAAATCATCATCCTCGTCCAACAGACAAAGGATCTCGTCAGGACCCAATCCTCAGACCCGACCATTTCAGCCAGCTGAAACCAAGGCCCCAGCCGAACCAAGAAAATGCTACAACTGTGGCAAACCAGGGCACTTTGCCAATGACTGTCCCCTTCCGAAGAAAAAGAAGGACGAAGAGTATTATCTCAGGAAGCTGCAGTTGATCAGGCAGAAGAATCAAGGCAAAGCACTAGTGGCCGAGCAGGACCACTGGCTCGAGGACTCCACGGAAAGTGAGCCCGAGAACCTTGCCCTGATGGCACGGCTGGATGGAGACGGATCAGACGAGGAGGAGCAGCCGGAAGCTAGCACCAGTACCAGCACGAATGAAGTAGATGAACCGTGCAACGGCGAGGAGGTATACTCTTTCAACGATAGTATGCTTTTAAAATTACAAAATAAAGTAGAGGTCCTAAGTAAAGAACGTAAAAATACTAGGTCTTTAGAAAAGAAATTAGTAAAAACTCAAGCTATCCTAACCATGACACTAGAAGAGGTAGAAAGGTTAGAAAATAGCTTAAGTATGACAGAACAAGACTTAGGAAAATCTAAGGATAAAGTTAGTGAACTGACAAATAGGATAGCGATCTTAGAATGCAATAAAAACGAAGCTTCTAGCAATAATTCTAGAATTACAGAACTAGAAGCCCAATTAGCTAACAACCGTGCATCCCTCATTAATCGACTAAGCGATATTGGTTCCCTGAATTGTCGATTAGAAGCTGCAAATCTTAGGGTAGCTAGTCGAGATGAGGAAATTATTAAACTAAATAAAAGACTTGAAGAGTTGACGGCGAATTATAGGAAGAGTGAGAATGAGCGAATAAATAAAACTAGCGAGTATAATCTGATGAATAGCGAACGCGCTGGGCTATATGCGAAGATAAAGAGCCTAGAAGACATTATCACGAAACGAGGGCTATCAGAACTGGTATTAGAACGAACCATGTTTCTCAGTCAGCCCAAAGATACTAGGTTCTACAATCCACGAGGGGGGTTAGGCTTCGTTAAGACCATCATACCTGAAGCCAAGAAAACTCCCATTCGCTACGATGATAGTTATCTGGATCTATCGCTCATACGCTTCTTTCAGTCGTCAAAAAGCGAACCAACGACAGGAGAAGGGAGCGATCGGGCCGAAAAACCGTTCGATTACCTTAGCCTGAACGAAAGTTACAAGACAAAGGAAAAACCCTCGATTGATAACTGTCTCCAGGCTAGTGCACCGCCCTCTCAAAAGGTCGTTGAAGAAGCACCGAAGAATTCGAAGCATATGGGAACGTTGCCTAGAGCTTACATCCCTTTTTCGCATAAAGAAAATTTCAAATTACGAGCATCGATGGAATCACTCGAGCAACTCTCTCAACTAGAGAAAGATATTTTACTCGCAGTAATTTCATCATTTAAGGATCAAATAAGCACTAGACCCCACACGATCCCTACACATACTCCTTTCATTTTGACAACGTCACACACAAAACTCTTCAAGAATAAAGAATTAAATAAGCCGGTTATAGGTCGCACAACGAAGATCACTAACAAGACCTCTTCTGCATCGACAGGAAAAGCATCTTGGGAAAAGAGCGTGAAGTGGAGGGCAAGACAAGACGAGACAAAAGGAGACGTTGCTGTTCACAAAAAGGAGCAAATGAAAACGAAAACTAAAATGTCTCCCTTTTTGTTTTGTAAGAATCGTCTTGAGTGTGTTAATGTGTTGAAAAATGCTGCTAGTTTTACTTCTAAGTCTAAAAGGATTTCTGACCCGAAACTTAGCAGGCAACTTATTTCGCAAACCCACACACACACACTAGACTCGCAAACTAAAAGGCACACATCAAAGTCGCGAACTCTGATTTCTATACCTAACTCGCGAACTAACCCTCTCTTTGCACACTTCCCCGAAGTAAAAGCCAAGAAGGTCGCAAGCTCAAATCCCCAACCAAAGGCGAGACCACAAAATGCTTCAAGGCTCGAGAAAAAGCCAGATCAAGTATCTCGCAAAAACGAGAAGAAAACCAAGCCCAAGCATTACGTGCCCAAAATCAAAACGCAACCGCTCAAAAGAAACAAATTTGGGTCACAAAAAGGGAACTCGAATCCATCACGACCAAATCAGGCACACGCCAGATTTGGGTTCCCAAAACAAGTCCAAGCATAGTAGACTACTTAGCTGATTCTCTATTTCATCTATGCTTGCGTGTCGAAAATAACCAAGGGGAACCCGACCGTTATCGGGTTACTGACCTCTCTTGATTATTTTTGCAGATCTGTCATGTGTGGTATCTCGATTCAGGTTGCTCCACACACATGACAGGGAGAAAAGAGCTGCTGAGCAACTACAAAGCCCGCTTTGGCGGTAACGTGCGCTTCGGAAATAATCACGCGGCTCCGATCATAGGACACGGAGACCTCATCCATGACAACCTCACAATCAGGGATGTCTCGCTCGTCGAAGGACTTGGACACAACCTCTTCAGCATTGGCCAGTTCTGCGATAGAAGGCTGACGGTCACCTTCCAGTCTGACGACTGCACCATCAGCAACGAGCAGGGTAGGGAACTCCTCACAGGCACGAGGAAGACAAATCTCTACACAATCAATCTGAAGACCCTTCGACCTTCATCCGCCATCTGTCTGATGACAAAGGCATCACACCAGCAAAATGACCTTTGGCACAGACGGATGTCCCATATCAACTTCAAAACGCTGAATAAACTTTACAAAGATAAGCTAGTCACAGGACTCCCAGCATTGAAGTACCACAAAGAGCATCTATGTTCGGCGTGCGAAATGGGAAAGATGAAGAAGGCATCTCATTCATCAAAACACGTGGCCTCGACCTCTCGCCCACTGGAGCTGCTACACATGGATTTATGCGGGCCAATGAGGATACAAAGCATAAATGGAAGAAAATACGTATTAGTCATTGTAGATGACTACTCGAGGTACACATGGACGAGATATCTTAAAACGAAGGACGAGACCCCTGAAATCATCATCTCTTTTGTGAAGACGACTCAGAACCTGCTTGAGAGCAACATCCAAGTGGTCCGCACAGATAATGGCACTGAGTTCAAGAACAAAGTCCTCAGTGACTTCTACACCTCGTTAGGAATCTCTCAGCAGTTCTCGGCCGCAAAAACCCCTCAACAAAATGGAGTAGTGGAAAGGAAGAACCGGACCCTTATCGAAGCAGCCCGGACAATGCTAATTCAATCAGGACTTCCACACTTTCTATGGGCCGAGGCAGTAAACACGGCGTGTTACACGCAAAACCGAACGAGCATTCACAAGAGATTTGGGAAGACTCCGTACGAGCTAATCAACCAAAGGGTCCCAAACATCAAATATCTACGGATTTTCGAAGCTCGACCCGAAGGCCATCGAAGGAGTGTTCATTGGATATTCGGCTACTTCGAAGGCCTATAGAGTCTATCTCAAAGATAGAAGGACTGTTATGGAAAGCATAAATGTTACTTTCGACGAAGCGCTTGTGGCTTCTGAATACATCAGTTCAGGACCCGTACTACAACAGAACGCTTCTGTCCAAATCAGGCCAGAACCGGGACTAATTAGAGTGCTGACAGACGATCAGCCCAGTCCTACATTCGAGGAGGTAGCATCGACATCCCACAAGAGCGACGACGCATGGGAGCTGCTTTTCGAAGATCTAGCCATCCACGATCGTCGATCAGCTCAACCTCCTCACCAACCCCAAAATAGTGACGCACCAGCCTCTCCCGTAGGCCAACACGAAGCTGATGCATCTCCCTCAACGTCACAATAGAAGTCACTATTTCCCCTGAAGCCTCAACTGAAGAAGACGATGAAGACATTTCCCCAGACATAGAGCCTCACTCCCCGATCGAAATTTCCAGCACTCCCGAGACAACAGGTGAAGAACCCGCACAGGACGAGCAAGAACAACCTCTCCCTCATCAAAGGAAGTGGACTCGAGCCCATCCGATGTCTCAAATTATTGGAAATCCAGACCAAGGAGTTAGTACAAGATCATCAACAATAAATGAAAATCTATATGCCTGCTTTCTCAGCCAGGCTGAGCCGAGCAAAGTTGGAGACGCGCTAAAAGACCCAGACTGGGTAAACGCAATGCAAGAGGAAATCCATCAGTTCGAAAGACTGAAAGTGTGGAAACTCGTACCGAGACCTCAAGGAAAGACGATTATCGGTACGAAGTGGGTATTCAAGAATAAGAAAGATGAAGACGGTGTCGTAATTCGCAACAAGGCAAGGCTAGTCGCGAAGGGCTACAACCAGCAAGAGGGAATCGACTACGACGAGACCTTCGCACCCGTAGCGCGAATCGAAGCAATTCGGATTTTCCTAGCCTTCGCAGCCCACAAAGACTTCACGGTGTATCAGATGGACGTCAAGACAGCCTTCCTCAACGGCGTCTTGAAAGAAGAAGTCTACGTGGCACAGCCTGAAGGATTCGTAAGCCAAGTCCACCCTGACTATGTGTACTTCCTCGAGAAGGCACTTTACGGACTTAAGCAAGCACCCCGAGCATGGTACGAGGTGCTATCTGACTTTCTGATCGAGTCAGGCTTCACTAAAGGGCAAATCGACACCACCCTCTTCATCAAGCGACGCAAGTCTGAAATTCTACTTATTCAGATTTACGTTGACGACATTATTTTTGGATCCACAAACCCCATGTTGTGCAAGGAGTTCGGGGAACTGATGAAGACAAAGTTCGAAATGAGCATGATGGGAGAGCTCAACTTCTTCCTTGGACTGCAAGTCAAGCAACTCCCAGAAGGAATCTTCATCAGTCAATCGAAGTATATTCAAGACATACTTAAGAAGTACAACATGGAAAATTCCCCATCTAAAAGCACCCCGATGTCGACTTCATGCAAACTAGCCTCAGATCCATCGGGCAAATCAGTCAACCCGTCTACATACAGAGGAATGATAGGATCGCTTCTGTATCTGACAGCAAGTCGGCCTGATATAGTCTTCTCCACCTGCCTGTGTGCGCGCTTTCAAGCCGATCCGAAGGAGTCGCACATGCTTGCAGTGAAGAGGATCTTACGCTATCTCAAGGGAACACCGACACTCGGACTCTGGTATCCCAAGAACTCTAACTTTCAATTACTTGGCTTTACGGATGCCGATTTTGCAGGTTGTAGGATGGACAGGAAGAGCACCTCGGGTGGAATACAGTTCCTAGGTGACAAACTAGTAAGTTGGTCGTCTAAGAAACAAAACTGTGTGTCCACGTCAACCGCCGAAGCAGAGTACGTTGCTGCGGCCAGTTGCTGCTCTCAAATCCTGTGGTTGCGAACGCAATTGCAGGATTACGGGTTTGTTTTCAATAACATTCCAATTTACAGCGACTCGAAGAGCGCTATTGCCATTACCTGTAATCCCGTCCATCATTCCCGCACTAAACATATAGACCTTCGATATCACTTTATAAAAGATCATGTCGAAAAAGGCACAATCACAATGTACTTCGTCAACTCCGAAGTTCAACTTGCCGATCTTTTCACAAAGGCTTTGGATGAAAAACGTTTCATGTTTCTCGTTTCAAAGTAGGCATGTTGAATCGGGAAGCATAACGTGATTTTTTGCCTATTTCAACCTTTTATAAAGTTTAAAAGATGATCACCATTCCAAAAATTTAGGGGGAGTAATTTTTAGTCTTCTTGTTATATCTTAACTTGAAATGTATTTTCTAAGAGTGCATATTTTTTAGGGGGAGTCTAAGTTAAAAATTGAGCCCACAATCACTAAAGCATTTGAGCCAATTCGCAAAATTCAAAAACCAGTATTGGGCCTTCTTTTCTCATTTTTCGGCCCAGTTTTTTCCACTTCATTTTGATTCGTGAATTTAGGGTGATTCGCGAATTATCAATGGTTCGCATACTCAATGCTACTTCGCGAACTCACGCACGCTTCGCGAACCTCAAACGGGCCCATCTTTCTTACGAGGCCCAAACCTTTTTGAGCCCGCGAACTTCTTCCCTCTTAAAACCCTAAGTTTCACGAAGAAACAGTCGCCGCCAATTCAAAATTAGGGTTTACACTGTTCAAAATTCTCTCGATCTACTGTTCATCCGCAAGATAAAGCCACTCAAATCACGACGAAACCTGCTCCTTAGCTTCCAAATCTTCTTCTCTCGTGCGTTGCTGAGGTAAGAATAACGTTGAATCTTCATTTTCAAGCAGTTCTATACCTATCTGATGATGATTTTGGCAAATCTGGAACTTTCTGCACTTCGCGGATGATGAACACGATGAATCTTCATGATTCGCGAACTCAGCCCTTTTTGATCTTTAAAGCGCGACTTTCGAAGTCTCCAACCTGTTTTTCGCACATTTGTCTTAGCCCACGAAGTTCTCCATGATTCGCGAACTCTTCAAAGTTCGCGAACTTGTTCCGCATTCGCAAAACTCAAAATCGCGAACCTCTTTCAAATTCGCCAAACTCTCACGTTCGCGAACCACTCTAATTGTTTCTATCATCTGTTTCGCGAACCTTTACTTAGAATTTTCTTAACGCACTCTCACTTTTCACTTCGCGACATAAAGACTTAGAAAATTTTTAACTAATGCGCGAACTCTCCACTTAAGAAATTTTCTAAGTATCAAACTCATGATTTAAATGGGCTGAAACTGTTTTTGGGCCCAAAATCAAACATTGAATTTTTTAAAGCCCAAAACACTTGAACAATTTTGAACTCTAACTTGTTTTCAGCTATTCAAATCATGTTACCTTCTGCTTCTTATTACTGTATAAACTAATGGTTACTCTATCATCGCAGGTTTAACGAATCCAGGTGTTCGGAACAAAAAAAAAGAGGGAAAACAAAAAAAAAAAAAAAAAAAAAAAAATATGAATACGACACCAACAGATCTGATTTACCCAACGTCCAAATGGGTCATTCCGAAGGACAATAACTTCCAACTCGACTTGGAAGTCTTCAAAGGGAAGGAACCCATTATTCCTGTGATATTGAGACACCATCACCTCTGGTACGCCTTCTCGGCCGCTGTACCAGTCCCCTCCGTTTACCTTCAACAATTTTGGGGGACGCTGCAGACGAAGGTGGCACCAGACAATAGCTTTTACTACGAAGCAAAACTCGCGGGCCAGACGGTCGAGGTCACCCGCGAATTAATCCGCCATGTTCTCCGCCTGCCCAGCCGACCGGAGAATGAGTTTGAGGCTTCTGAGGATGAGCTTCTCGAGGACATTCAAAGAATGGGTTACTTCACGCCCGTCAAAGTCCTCTCTCAGATCCAACAATCCATGATCCCGCATCCATGGCGGACACTTTTTGCGCTTGTCAATAAGTGCTTCTCACCAAAGCACTCAGGGCACGACAGGTGCAACATCACAATATGCGGATCTTCCACGGCATTGCCTTCAACAAAAACGTAGATTATGCCAAGCTCATCATGATGGACCTCGACGACCAAATGATGCAGCGAACGAAGGGCAAGAAGACGCAGTACCTGCCATATTCCAGGTGGTTCGGCTAATGATCCACCACTTTATGCAATCACTGCCTGGGATACCAACCCGGCCCGCCGACGAATATGTCACCCCGCCAAAGCTCAGGTACCTTCAGAAGGGGAAGGTCGATGAGAAATACGCACGGCGGCCGATGCCCATCCCTTCATCCCTCTTGTCACTGGCGGAGCAGCACATGATAGAAGACTACTGCCGCCAGTACAATGTATACGCCCCCATGGTTCGAGAAAACCCCCTCGAACCTAACCCCGGGGCCTCCCAAACTGCCGATGAAGGTCCTAGAACCGGGCCGGAGGCAGCTTCCTCATCCATTCCTCAGTCATACACTCACCAACCAGCCATTCCATCAATTACCCAATCATCCACACTACCAACACCTGTCGAACAACAAATACCCGTTCGACAGCCCTCACCACCACTTATCACACCCATCCCACCACAATCTCCTGTCAGCCGCACATCGCCGATCCCGCCGACGTCGCGTGCTCTTCAACGACAAATGTTGAGCGACGTCTCCGACTCGGACGGCGAAGACGGGATGCCCATACTCCGCCCACCGTCCCCACCACCCTCCACGAGGCAGCCGTCGCCCGCTCCTCAACGCCAACACATGAGCGACGACTCCTCTGACGACGACGATGACAGCACGCTTATCCATAGACGTCGTCGTATTCCTCCAATCCCCACTCCACTACAAGCCGGGTCACCCCTTAGGATAGAAGACGCCGACATCGACCCAACGGCGCACACCACAAGCCTTAGCCATTCGGCCGGTTCCCAACAACCGGTCGTCTCAAAAATCCCCGACCCTCAACCATCACATCCTCCGCCTGTCACCGAACAGGCCACAACGTCCATAGATGCGCACATGATTGAGGCGCTTCTAGGATTGGACGGAAGTCCCGATGACGACGACCCAACATCGTCCTCGTCAGAGGGCCACCGTCCGAACATCACGATCGGACGCGTGCCAACGGGACGCCTAAGTGGCCCCGGTGAGAGCTCCACCTTCGCCCGTCTGTGTGACGTGGCCCTAACGACCGAAGCGGTCCTTCTTCGTGAGGAACCGCAAGGACAGGTCGGAAGTCCAGTGCCGCTCGAAGTCCCATTGATTTCCCGCGAAACTGGCCACCCCACCACTTCGGGGGTGCAAACGGAAGGCCTTCGTGGCTCCGGCGGTGATTCCCCGTACGTGACGGCGACATACCTTGAACGGAGACTTGCCGAATTTCTCGAGCAAGTGGCTGTCCCGCGCATGCAGTCACTCATTACGACTGCTGCCTCGGACAGAGGCAAAGCTCCAGTTGTCGATGAAACCCCGTCACGTTCCCCACAACCCCCACCTCCTCATCCGAACCCCCACACCATGCCACTGCTCGACCTATGGGACATCTTCACTGCCCGTCTCATAGGAGTGGACCCGAAGCACCCCGCGCTCGTGACGGTCCAAAAAATGCTGCTCGCGCAACAAAACATACCGTCGACAGATACGTGCCGAGACGACACCTCAACAATCCGAAGACGGCACGACGATCCTGACGACCAGGATCGCCGTGAGGGGGAGAAGCGTCAACGCCTATCCTCCTCCGGAGCATCTGTACGACGAAGCACACCATCACAGGGCAGAACAGCAGCTGGCCCTACAACACAAACCCAACAACCAACACGAAGAGGTTCTCGAGGAAGACAAGCGGCGCCAGGGCCGAACCAGACACTCTTCCTTGGCGAAGCAACGTCGACCTCGGAAATCCCTACACATACAGTCCAAAGAACCACCACCCCAAATCCTCCTTCCACCACCCACGAAGCCAGAAAAAGCCGAAGCCCACCTCTTTCGCCCTACATTGCTACACAACCGGACTTAGAGCCATTCAACCTCGAAGATTACCTCCAACCACACACTGAAGTGGAGGCGTACATTATGAACGAAGGATGGCTCAAAAGACCGGTTACAGAACAGTTCTCAAAGGCTATGTTTGATAACGCTCGACAGCTCCTAAGGAATGCAGAGGTTGAACTTGTCAGAATAGAAGACAAGGAGCTGGAAGAAGGGGAGGACTACGAAGCAGAAATCCCCGAACTTCCTGTTCTCTTGGAGCACGCCAACCGATGGTACGACATGTACAACCCTCCGCCAAGAGAAACCCCGAAGATTCCGGAGCTCCCGTGGGAAAATGCCAAAATTGTGGCACCTTACCAGGAAGAGTTTCGGAAACGAATATGGAGGAAACCCGAGCGTATCACCAAGCCTGATGAACTGGAGCTGAGTGGGATGACTCATCTGACGGGACGAATGGCAAGATTCTATGTCCTAAGTCTGCGAATGATGATGAGTTTCAGAGGACGAGGCGACAATCTGGATCGCCTTCGAAAAGACGAATCAAGGAAGAAACTGATCAAAAGGGTGACGGGAGTCAGAGTCGAGTACTTCAACCAAATTCCCTATCCAGTTTACAAAGTTGAAAGGGAGGACGGGAAGGTTGAAGACATCAGCGAAGCGGACCTAATCTACATTAGACACCCTGATGTCGAGAGAATATTCTCGACGTACAGGTATCTAGGACAACTGAAAAAGGACCCTGCTTTGAAGATAGGCCTTGCTACACTCAAAAGGTTCATGTTGCGCCAGATCAACTATAATGCTTCCCACGACATTCAGATGGCACTGGAAAGCAATATGAAGAAAGTGAACCTCACAAAGCCTAACTTCGAAGTCCCGGATGACCCCAACATCTCTGAAGGAAACGTCTTTGAAGGTGAGGACCCCTCGATAGTCTACGTCAACTACAAAGGTGAGAAGAGATTGATGAAGACCTCGGAGATCCCAAAGTTCTCCGACGGGACTCTTCTAATTATTTCAAGAAAGTTGACAAGGATTATCCAGGAGATGGAAGAAGAAGACCTCGATAGCCAGATGAAGTTCAGATTACTTCGAGGGAAGATCGATGAAAGACTGGCTCTTCGAAGGTGGTTACGTAACTACGAAGTCAAGCTCGGACTTCGAAGCTCTACGTACAAGACGGTGGACCCCAAGGTCGGAGCATCCAAGCAGAAGACTTAAAAAGAACACAAAGGGGGAGATTGTTAGGATCATTTATTGTGTTCTTTATATCTTAGATGCTTCCGTCTTTAGTGTATTTAGGTCTTTGGTTTAGATGTTATTTGGGTTTGTAATTTACTTTATTATAAGTATTAGTTGTTTGGGCTAAATGGGTTTTGGGCTTGATGGGCTTTAATATACCAACTAATGTGGTATATAAAGACCCACCAAGCCCTAGTTTAAAGTGTTCCTTTTTGCAAGTATTGTGCCTCCTTGAACAAGCTAACCTAAACACTCTCAAGCTAAAATCATTCTAGGTTGCTTTCTTTGTTGCTTGCATTATATTAGATGAAAAGGGATTTACATATTCTCTTCTAGATTTAAGGAAATAAATATCCTCCACTTTATTCTCTCATCTTCTCTTATAATTCTCTCTCTCATCCGTTTGTCTTGATTCTCAAGGAAAAGAAAATCTTCCCCTTTGACTCTTTCTCACCAATCCACGTTGATATGCTTCCTTCACTTTCAAAAATTAGTTAAATTGCATAATTGCCTCAATACTCCTAAATATTGCAGAAAAACCCCTAAAGACTTAAATTATAGTGATTATTCCAATATATCTATTGAATAAGAAATGACATGCAAACATAAGATATTCAAGAATATTTAAATAGATAACGATCAAATATGCAAATTTAAGGGTATAAAAATCACGTAATATCCTAATTTATCATACTTCAGTCACTTTGACCGGACTAGATTCCAGTTCTTGTACCCGATTTCTGTTGCTTCAAGTCTTGTTTTAGTTTCTTCCTCATGTTAATAATGTGCCCTTGTAATGCCATTTCAAGGATTAAAGAAATTAGGATTACGACCTATCTAATATTCGGATAGTTACTATTGTTATCGAATAATTATTTTGACAAAACAAATATCGAAATTTATGTGGTTTCATTCGATGATTAGAATTGTTATTTATTTATCACACAACTTTTTATTTAGGCATTCAGTAAGAAAGATAAATAAATAAATAAAACAAAAATACTATCGAGTTTAGTCATCGGTTCTTATGCAAAGAGGGACACCGATGTCAGGAACCGAAACCGAAACCGAAACCCTATTTTATAAGTTCATGCATTTATATAATTGTATGTGTGATGCATATTTAGTATAAGGGTTGGTTAAGGTGATAGATTATTTTGTACCAAAAACTAAGTATTGAACCGGAAAATATATATGATACAGGAAAGTATACAAGGTACCTAAAAAGATAAAGTACCAAAAATTTCAGGTACCGAAAACTTTAGGTTCCGAAAACTATCAATAAGTAGAAGCCGAAAAGTATTAATATATAGATACCGAAAAGATTGGAACCTGAAAAAAAATAATAAAAACAACGCCGAAAAGTCTATACCGAAATGTTTTAGGCCCGAAGAATAAAACGGCGAAAAATGGATACTCGAAAATGTCTAAAGCCTGAAATATGAATAGACATATACCCGAAAATAGTGTTTAAGCCCGAAAAATGAATAAACGCTGAAAAGAACATTATACCCGAAAGTTCATAATAGATTAAATAATAAGTATAATTCGAAAACTTATATCAAAGGAAAAGAAAACCTAAAGTAAAAGCAAAGTAAGAGAGGCTGACACCTCATAAATTAATCAGTAGCTTACTAAGCATATACAAACTTGTTAGGAATATTTTATTGTGTTCAATTAATCAGAATTATCTTTGTAGTTTATTTATAAAGATTTTCTTTGGCTTAGTGTAATTGAGCTTTGTTAGGGGCCCAAGTATTATATACCAACTTGTGTTATAAATACTAAAACCCTAACACATAATAAAGTGTGTTTTGTGTGAAACTCTAACTAGAGAGAGAGATTTTAGAGAGAAGCTCCCAACGTTCTCCAAGAACACACACACCACACGTTAAATTAATTCTTCTATCTTCAAATGTGGTTTAATCGTCCTTAAGTTAGGTTGTTAGGATCAAAAGGCTACCAACAAGTGGAATCAGAGCCAAACGCGTTAGGATTTTGTTAGGAATATTTTATTGTGTTCAATTAATTAGAATTATCTTTGTAGTTTATTTATAAAGATTATCATTATAAGAGGCTTAGTGTAATTGGGCTTTGTTAGGGGTCCAAGTATTATATACCAAAATGTGGTATAAATACTTGAACCCTAACACATAATAAATAGTGTATTGTGTGAAAACTATCTAGAGAGAGAGAGAGCCACCCAACCTCTCAAGAACACACAACACCCCACGATGAGCTAACCTCTTCCGATCTTCAAATCGTGGTAAACTCGTTCTAATCTTTGTTTAGTTGGATATCTAGGCCTTTCAAGTGGTATCAGAGCCACGCGCGTTAAGATTTGAGTCAAATTTTTCGTTTTATGTTTCGGTGTTCATTTATGTTCTTCGAAATTTTTCGAAAAATTTGACATGTTTTGGTGTTTTTGTGCTTGATTGAGTGTTTAGGAGTTAGGATATACATATTTTGATCTTTACCCGGGACTAATTTGATTAAAATTTGTGTTCGGGATCGAAAAATAGCTTATTTTGTTCGCAGCTACAGTAACTTTTCGGTGCTGCAGAAAGTTTTCGGTGCTACAGTAAAAAAAAAAAAAAAAAAAAAAAATATTCGGCACTGTTCTCGAAAGTTCCTGTTCATCCGAAAACTTAAAAACTTTTCGGTACTACAGAAAAGTTTTCGCAGCTACAGTTAAAAAAAAAATAAAAAATAAAAAATAAAAAATAAAATAAAAAAAAGTTTTCGGTATCATATTTGCAACTTTGCCATCGAAAACCGAAATAAATAAAAAAAAATAAAAAAAAATTCTTGCACTTTTCAGGTTTTCGCAAGTTTTAAAAAATTAATAATAAAAAATTAATTATTAATAAATAAATAAATATATAAAAAATTAATAAAGGCTCGAAAATTACTGTTATTCCGAAATCACATCGAAATTTATTTTTTTTCCTCGGTATCAAACCTAACTCTTCGGCACAAATTTTTTAAAAGCCATTTCTTTCTCCAAAACATCTTTGGCACATTATAGAAAAAGCTTTTGGTAACATTTTCGAAGTTTTTCGACATCACTTTAAAACTTTTCGGTACACACCAAAAAGTTTTCGATACTTAAAATTTTCGAAACTTCACGACTTTTATCGACACACCAAAACTTTTCGGAACTGAATTTTTCAAAAGCCAAAAATTATCAAATCTACACAACCCGTTAACGATCGCGTATCCAACTAAATTAAAAAAAAATAGTAATATTTTAAAATTTTAAAAATCATGGATTCTACTTCCGCAACTTCTGAGATGAGCTTTGACGAGAGTGATTTATATAAAGCTTTTCTTTCTTTGAAGGAAGATTATAAAACCATGCGTCGTGAACATAAACACGAACGTAGGACTACCCAAGCGTTAGAAACTAAGTTAGTTAGTGCACTAGAAACTATTTCTAGTCTTGAATCAAAATTAGCTAGCTCAGAAACTAACGTTTGTGAGCTAACCAATAACCTAAATTCCTCTAAGCTAGGCCAAACTCAACTTATAAGTCACGAAAAGACTATAAGTGAGTTAGAGAGTAGACTAGATAATAATTACAAATCCTTAGTCAAGAGTTTAGAAGAAAGAGGTAGTCTTACTTGCCATTTAGAAAACGCGCGTGAGAAAATCACTAATCTTGAATCTCAAGAAGTAAAATTAAAAGCTCAAATTAGTGAACTAACAAATAAATTAAACAATTGCGAACTCGAACGCAATAATTATCTGTCTGATTTGAGCAATTCGCGGAGTAGTTTTAAACTTTTATTTGAGGAACGTAGTAAATTGCACTCTAAAGTTCATCACTTAGAGGGCATCCTTGCGAAAAAGGGTCAAACAGACCAAAGTTCCTCTAAAGACTTAGCGTCCAACGGGGAAAATAGTTTACATTCTAATAAACCTATCTCTTGTTGGGAAATTCCAGATGTTGCTAGTAAAATTGCAGAATTGAACGCAACTCTGGAATCGAAAAGAGTAGGTTTCGGAGCAGAAAAGCAAAAACTTCTAGAGGAGATCTCAAATCTCAAAAATTCCCCGTCCCTACCTGTCTTAAATTATCCTTATAAAGAAATATCTCCCATTAAGCAGGATAAGGCAACACAAACTGACGCCTTTGTTCCTAAAACTGAAAAGACTTTTGCTAATAATTCTAAGTCAACGGTGACGAAAGAAAATATGCATTCTAAGTCACCTTTGGCTGGCGCAGAAACGAAAAGTAAAAGCAATACGCGTAAAAATGCTAAGGAACAAGAGAAAATTAGGAAGGAGAAAGGAAAATCGCCATTATCTTTCAAAATTAAGGTCGAACATGTTCAAGATTTTTCCTCTCCTATTCCTCTTCAAAGGAAAGCGTGCAAAGAAGAAGTTCCAAGCTTAAGCAAGCGAACTTCCACGCTTATTCATCATCATTATAGAGTGAATGATGTGAATTCTTGTAGGCAATACGACTCATCATCTGATGATGCATATAGTGCGATAAGTTCGTATTCATACTTGAAATACCCGGTCCAGATTAAGTCTGAAAGACACCTTCTGCGACTGGCTAGGGAGAAAATCTTCAGATCTTCTAAACCTAGACACACATTCACCGGCGCTGAATTGTCATTTCCCTCTAAGGTTCACCAAACTTGGATTCCTAAATCAAAAATCAAATTAAATAGGACTTTAAAGGATGAGTTAGGATGTATATCTGAACCAAATGTGCATAAATTATTTTCTGCTAATCAGGGAGGACCCATACAACAATGGGTACCAAAGTCCCGATAATATTTTGCAGGAGCCCAATCACGTGTGGTAATTCGACGATGGTTGCTCCACACGCGTGATTGGTATGAGATGAGAGCAACCACAAAACCCCGATCATGAGTACTAATTAGAAGATGGCTGCTCCATACTCATGATCGGTACGAGACGAGGGCAACCACAACTCCCAGCATGGTTGGTATTCCAGAAGTTGCTCCACAACCATGACTGGTATGCAGCGTGAGCAACTACGCCGTAGGTAAATTCTACATATGCATTCCATAGCAAATTTTGGCATGCATATCGAGCTGAAAAGACAATATACCTACTTTGAAAATAATAGGGTACAATATAGCTATGCATGCTTCAAAAGGACTTTAACTTCCAAATTTTTGCATGCGTGCATACATGAGCCGAAATGCAAAATACTCTATTTTATAGGTACATTTTCATTATGCATACAATTTTAAAATTTTCAAGCTTAAAAACTTTCAAGTATGCATATAAGCTGAATCGCAAAAAATTACCTATTTTCTGTAGGAGCGTCAAAGGTAGAAAACGTACATTTTAATATGCTTAGTTTAAAGAAAATTACTTCCTTAAGTATGCATTTGAACTGAAAAGAAAAATACGTTATTTTCATCACGCTCATTTTTCTTGGGAGAAAATCTGCATTTTAGGCGTGCATGCATTAAGGGGGAGTATCATTCCATATTTTCGAGGGGAGTACATTTTAAAGGGGAGAAAAATTCTTACGGTGGTGCACGATTCATGCGCGTAAAAGCCACCCCTATTTGGCCATTCTTGACAAGACCACAAAGCCGATGATACACAAATCCCTTACCTCACACAACATTCGGACCATCCCATATAGGTGCAGATGCTGATTTTTATCAGCTCCCGGGTAGAAGTCGCCTCATTTGGTCCAATGGCGCATGCACAACCGAGCCTTACCCACTCATCGATCTCCCAATAGACCGATGTTTCAAGAAATCACGGGGAACCACGTCTACTATCACCGCTTCACTCGGAAGCGGGAGATATTGAATTATGTGGTACTCAGCCCCACACCACTGAACTTTTTGAACACATCGAGTCTAGGTGTCCTCACTATCTAAATGTTTTATAATTTTCTAGGACATATACACCTTTTCTTATCTGGACTTCATGACCAGATCAGAACTTCCATAGACACATCTCCTGTAGATGTGATTCAAGGATTGGAAGGAAGTCCTGCCGTTGCAACATCAATACAACAACGGAATCAGGCCATCGTCTCGAGCTAGTCTCTAAAACGATGTAAACGGGATGCCTATGTGGCCCCGGTTCTTCAAGCCCTGTCCTCACAGGCCACGTCTCGGAGTTTGTCTCTGAAGTCGTGTCGACGGATTGCCTTAGTGGCTTCGTCTGGTTATTACCATCACCGACCTGTCGTTTGTGTCCTTCTAATCTTCCTATACAAGCATCCCGATCTCGTTAACTCGAATCGCCATGAGGGGGAGAAGGGGACACGCATAAACAAACAGGTCGGACCACCCACCAATTTCCGCCGAGCGTACCACTCTGAAGCCGGGCTCTCCTGCACTTGAATGGAACATTCCAAAGGAGCCTCGGCACATTTTACAACACCCCACGTGTATCTTCTTCCGGAGCCAGACAAGCTTCCTCGAGGCCGAACCAGACAACTTCCTTCGAAGAAGACGAATCCGGCACCGAGAAGAAGAAGATTAAAGGAGACTTGACGAATTCAAACTACGAAGAAAGACCAGGACAAGATGCGAACAAAGTCCAAGATCCGCGACATCATCAAATTCAAATTTCAGGGCGTGGATCACTATCTACATCCGGTTTAAAGAATACATCGTCAAGTCAAGAGAGTCCTAGCCAAAAGAGCATTCAAAGCCTCCGCAAGAAGAGGAGATAGCCCTTGTAGGGGGAGATTACTAGGACTCAAGAACGGGAAGTCTTCGTGACCCCGGTTTATTATACGACGGATTGCCTTTGTGGTTCCGTCGGGTTATGACCTGAGCTCCTACAAGCCTACCAATGCCATTTCCTTGTCCCGACAACGTGATCAACATGCCAAATCATCAAGCGTCGTCAAATCAAGCAAACACCGCCGACTTTCAAAGATTGAAGTTGCCGCCTCGTGTATGTCTCTCCAAACTTCAAAGATAACTTCCCAATTCCAACTTAAGGTTGACCAAAAGTAGGGGGAGTTACGCTACCATCGAAAGGAGAGATCGAACACAAAAAGAACAAGCAACTTCAAACACCTTCCGGCATTTACGAGTCGAGCTTCAAAAGAAGATTAAGAAGATCTGGTGCCGAGAAGCAAAGCTCAAGACACGGTGAGCTTGAAGATCTCCAAAAGAAGAGGTCAAAAGACAAGACAAGGAGGAAATTCGTTTAGGACTCAGGCAAACGCACTAAGCCCCGCAAAGATAATCCATGCCAAATTGAAGATTGAACACAAAGGGGGAGATTGTTAGGAATATTTTATTGTGTTCAATTAATTAGAATTATCTTTGTAGTTTATTTATAAAGATTATCATTATAAGAGGCTTAGTGTAATTGGGCTTTGTTAGGGGCCCAAGTATTATATACCAAAATGTGGTATAAATACTTGAACCCTAACACATAATAAATAGTGTATTGTGTGAAAACTATCTAGAGAGAGAGAGAGCCACCCAACCTCTCAAGAACACACAACACCCCACGATGAGCTAACCTCTTCCGATCTTCAAATCGTGGTAAGCTCGTTCTAATCTTTGTTTAGTTGGATATCTAGGCCTTTCAGATTTGAGCGATTTTTTCTGAAAATTTTTGGGAGTTTTCATATTTTCGAGTTCGAAAACTTTTTGCTCTTGATCTTGAGTTTTGGGCTTATTTTACTGATTTTGCAAGCTCAAGAGCTAAATAAGTTGTTTTCGAGTGATTTTAAGTGTTTACCCAACATTTTTCAGTTGATTTGAGTGAGATTTATGTAGAAATCGCATAGAAAACTCGTCACATTTTCTGCAAATATGATATTCGGGTAGATGAATATAACAGTACCCAGACTGCCCGATTTTTGCTGATTTTCGGGTGAATTTGTTCGAAATTCGGTGTGTTTTTACCCGAAATTCGAACTATTGTGCGTTTTTCATCACCCGAATTTCCTGCACGGCGAAAATTGGTACTCACCCGATTTCCATCACCAGAATTTTCGTTTCAAATGTCGGCGATTTTCAAATTTTCGGGCTGACCCGAATTCGGGCAGAGTAACCCGAATTTGCCCATTCTCGGCGATTGTCTGATTTTCGGACTGAATTATCCGAATTCGGGCAAATCATCCGAATCAGTCTCCTGAATTTCTACCTACCTGAAAATTCTTAGTACCCGAATTTCCAATCATACTTCTTAAGATTTTAGTCAAAGTCTTCACCCGAGATTTCACTGTTCTCATTCGAAAATAGTGACTTCAAATTCGCTTACTCACTCTTCAAAAATTACACTCAAACATTTTCGATCACCCAAAATTTTTCGGCCCCCCTCGAACTAAAAAGGCTTTAAGTAGCAAAAACGTTTTTATGCGTCATTTGATAGAGAAAAATTGCTCCACATGCATGACTGGTAAGAGACGCGAGCAACCGCATCCCTCATGTATGGCAATTTGACGTAGTGGCTCCACATACATGATAAAGGGAAACAACGTGAGCAACTACGACTATATGTGGTACATTTTATCTTTTGAACTGAATTGCATAATACCACATTCATACATATTTTTTAAGATAGATAAATTCTATATATGCATTCCATAGTAAATTTTGGCATGCATATTGAGCTGAAAAGACAATATACCTACATTGAAAACAATAGGGTACAATATAGCTATGCATGCTTCAAAAGGACTTTTACTTTCAAAATTTTTGCATGCATGCATACATGAGCCGAAATGCGAAATACCCTATTTTATAGGTACATTCTAATTATGTGTATGTTATTTACATTTTCAAAATTGTAATTTGCATATGCATACGACCTGAATTGAAAAATACCTATTTTTAAAAAATGGTACATTTTAAATATACATTTTCAAAACTTTTAAATTTAAAATGCATATTACGCACGGAAATGATAGATACCATTTTTTCTATAGAATAAGCTTAATTTGAGGGGGAGCTACTATTTTAATTTTATAAGAGAAGTGACCCTTATTTCTTTAGAAGGGAGCAATAATTATATTTTTGAGGGGTAGCGAACTTCAAATATGTGAATTTAGGGAAAGAGATTCACAGATTTTTCGAATTTACCACGCATCTTTTGAGGGGGAGCAATTTTATTTTTGGATGCATGTTTTGAGGGGGAGGAATAACAAAATATATATATATATATATAATATATATATATATATTACTATATTATATATATACTAATATATATTACTAATACAATATATATATATATATATTATATCCATATAATATATAGTATAGAAATATATATTACTAATATCGATTAATATACATATATTTATACAAAAAAAAAATCAAAAACAAAACAAAAAAAAAAGAAGAAGAAAAATCTTCTCTCCTCATCATCAAGCTTCATGGAGATTACCTCTGACCTCCAAAGATGGACTTCAAAAGAAGAATCTCGAGCCTACAACGGTCAACTCTTTTCAAAAGGCGACGGTGGCTACAAATGTAAATCTCGGAGCAACCGACCTGCTCCGGCTTGCTGACAAACAAAGCAGCACTCACTACTTCCTACCGGATGCATGGATACTTCGTTCCTACGATTCAGTCAAACCCAACTGAATCTAACCCCGAAACATGACCGAGAGTCAGCCGAATCACGAAGAAACAACCACGTCTACTAAAACCTTTTGAAAAGACCGACGCTACATGATTCCCTCACCTCACAAATTATTCGGACCAACCCCCATAGGTACAGGTGCTAATTTTATTAGCTCCCGGGTAGAAGTCGCCGCAATAGGTCCAACGGCGCGTGCACAACCGAGCCTTACCCACTCGTCTGTCTCACAAAAGACAGGTGTTTCAGAAATCACGGGGAACCACGTCTACTATCACCGCTTCACTCGGAAGCGGGAGATATTGAATTATGTGGTACTCAGCCCCACTACCACACTTCCTTGAGCACTCAGTTTAGTGTGTCCTTACTTCCCATATATTTTTATATTTTCTAGGACACATACAGTTTTCAAACACCTGATCTTTGTGATCAAGGTAGAACTTCCATATACACATCTCCTGTAGATGTGATTCCAGGATTGAAAGGAAGTCATGCCGTTGCAACATCAATACAACAACGGAATCAGGCCATTGTCTCGAGCTAGTCTCTAGAACGATGTAAACGGGATGCCTATGTGGCCCCGGTTCTTCAAGCCCTGTCCTCACAGGCCACGTCTCGGAGTTTGTCTCTGAAGTCGTGTCCACGGATTGCCTTAGTGGCACCGTCTGGTTATTACCATCACCGACCTGTCGTTTGTGTCCTTCTAATCTTCCTATACAAGCATGTCGATCTCGTTAACACGAATCGCCATGAGGGGGAGAAGGGGACACGCATAAACAAATAGATCGGACCACCCACCAATTTCCGCTGAGCTTACCACTCTGAAGTCGGGCTTCCCTACACTTGAATGGAACATTCCAAAGGAGCCTCGGCACATTTTACAACACCCCATGCGTACCCTTCTTCCGGAGCCAGACAAGCTTCCTCGAGGCCGAACCAGACAACTTCCTTCGAAGAAGACGAATTCGGCGCCGAGAAGAAGAAGATTAAAAGAGACATGACGGCTTAAAACTACGGAGAAAGACCAGGACAAGATGCGATCAAAGTACAAGATCCGCGACATCATCAAAGTCGAATATCAGGGCGTGGATCACTATCTACATCCGGTCTACAGAATACAGCGTCAAGTCAAGAGAGTCCTAGCTGAAAGAGCATTCAAAGCCTCTGCAAAAAGAGGAGATAGCCCTTGTAGGGGGAGATTGTTAGGACTCAAGATGTTAACGGGAAGTCTTCGTGACCCCGGTTTCTTATCCGATGGATTGCCTTTGTGGCCCCGTCGGGTTATTACCAAACCTGAGCTCCTACTGTGCCTACCAACGCCATCCTCTTGTCCCGACGATGTGATCAACATGCCAAAACAACGTCCCATTTTATATAATCGCCATGATGGTCTCCCCAACTCGATCATCATGAGGGGGAGTAGTACTAAATAAAAAAAAATGGGGCCAATACGTCAACGAAAGGACAAGATTGATTATAAATGCTGAAATCATCAAGCGTCATCAAATCAAGCGAACACTGCCGACCTTCAACGACGAAGTTGCCGCCTCGTGTGCGTTTCTCCAAATTTCAAAGAGAACTTCCCAATTCCAACATAAGGTTGACCAAAAGTAAGGGGAGTTGCGCTACTATCGAAAGGAGAGATCGAACACAAAAAGAAGAAATCCGGCAACCGCCTCGTGTGCATCTCTCCAATTTCCAAAGAGAAAACTCCCCAATCCCAACACAAGGTTGAACAAACGTAGGGGGAGTTTCACGCTATCAGAGAGAGAAATGGAACGCACAAAAAGAGAAAATTCTTCAAGAACCGGCAAGCAACTTCAAACACCTTCCGGCATTTACGAGACAAGATTCAAGAAAAGACTTGAAGGAAGATCCAGTGATGAGAAGAGAGGATCAAGACACGGTGAACTTGAAGATCTCCAAAAGAAGAGATCAAAAGACAAGACAAGGAGGAAATTCCTTTAGGACTCAGGCAAACGCACTAAGCCCCGCAAAGATAATCCATGCCAAATTGAAGATTGAACACAAAGGAGGAGATTGTTAGGAGTATTTTATTGTGTTCAATTAATTAGAATTATATTTGTAGTTTATTTATAAAGATTTTCTTTATAAGTGGCTTAGTGTAATTGGGCTTTGTTAGGGGGCCCAAGTATTATATACCAACTTGTGGTATAAATACTAAAACCCTAATACATAATAAAGTGTGTTTTGTGTGAAACTATAACTAGAGAGAGAGATTTTAGAGAGAAGCTCCCAACCTTCTCCAAGAACACACACACCCCACGTTAAATTAATTCTTCTATCTTCAAACGTGGTTTAATCGTCCTTAAGTTAGGTTGTTAGGATCAATAGGCTACCAACGGAACTTATTGTTTTAAATACTTATAACAATGAAATATTATTTAGACTCTCAAAAGAAAAACTCAGGTGAGCATCTAAGGATTTGCAAAACATCATCCCAGTCAACGGCTAAATACCCAAGTGAAAAGAGAATTCAAAAGGTATATGTAGGTGAATATATATACACGTATCTTATTTAAATTATGTTTTTCTTTCATGTATAATAGGTTTCGAATGAAATTAATCTTAAGATTAGCTAAATAAATAGTATAGAAATCGAATATGAGGACATGAATATTCTTCTTCATGAACAGAGTAGGATTCGAGGTATATATGATGCTTAGATGATGAAATAAGTTTCATCGGTCATATAGAAGAGTATCGAAACTTTAATATATTACCCGAAAGTTGTTAGAACCCTATTATATTGCTTGAAAAATTTAAAGGTATTCGAATAAGTATAATTTAAAGATGTTTCGGATAAACATGTTAATCGAAAAATTAAAGTTATTCAAATAAGTATGTATCCAAAAATTTTAGTTATCCTAATAAGGATATTACCCAAAAATTAAAAGACTATCCAAATAAGCATGTATTCGAAAGTTATTCGAATAGACATGTAACCAGAAGTATCTGATTAAGAATGGTATCCGGAAATTTATATTGAATGGTGCTCGAAATTCATATGCGATTCGAAAATAATTCACGTAAGGATATTACCCGAACATGATTTGAATAAACATGTTGTTCGAAAATAATTCGAATAAACATGTCTCCCGAAAATTTATATTAAGTAAATATATTACCCGAAAGATTGTCTAAATAAATAGGTTACCCGAAATCATCTAAATAAGAATGATACCCGAAAATGTTGAGTACCCGAAAATATGTGACCCGAAAATACTGAGATACCGGTTCCGAAAAATGATAAGGTACCGAAATTATGAGTCCCAAAAATGTGAGGTACTGAAAAATACTAAGTATCGGAAACTAATGATCGTAATAATAAAGGTTTAAAGAAAAACGGCCGGGTTCATGTATCCATAGTATAGAACATTTCATAGACTACATATTGATGATTGGACTGATATTATTATAGGTCGTGATCCCGAAAAAGGCAAGGACATGGTCGACTAAAAGAAAAGGGGATTATAAGCATAAACCTGTGAGTATAATCGGCAACGTGTACCTTATGTGCCTATGTGATTCAATGTTAGCTTTCATGAGATCTTGGAAAGGTGATGCAGTGATATGTCCATTATAATATGCTTTACATATATGTCATATGATTGACAGAATACATGATATGTGAAAGAAAGTGAAAAGTGATGAATTATGTGACATACGCGATACCTGAATCGATTTGATATGTACGGCTTTATGTTATATGTCATATGCATTCACATGAAAAGAAAAGGGAGAAATCGTTATGACTGCTACGGCTTCGGATGATGCGATGTATTATGCCACGGTTACGTCCCTACAAATCGGGGGATGACAGAGTCCTGTACAGGCACCAAAAGAAAAGAAATGTTTACAGAGTCCCATGCATGGGCACACATATGATCGATAGTTCGAGTCGGCCCGGTTCATAATGGGAGTATCATCATATAGAACTGCATATAGGATTCATATGAACGATGGTTATATGATTACTTATCTGACGGAATGTCTATACGATGGAAAATGATGATGGTATGAATTCGATGGATTAATTGTTACTTGCTTACAGTTTTATAATTATGGATTTACATGTTGCGATCATACTCTGAATAGTTGTCTTCAAAGTTGCTGTAGATAACGAACGAGCGTTTTTAAAGTAAAGCTTCCGCGTAAAGTCATGGATTCAAGGTCGGCTGGCTACGCTCTCATCCTGCTTTCCTCTGTTCATCGTTTGCATGTAGATTAAGAAAACATTATCAACTTTTGTATGTGAAAATATGTGTAGAAGTGATACGTCTAGATGTACGCCCCGCTCGTATGTTATATGAATGTTTGTGAAAGGCGAAAAATTTTATGCGTATATTATATAGATGCATGAAATGTGTGCATGAAATGGATTAGGAACGAGAACGTTACATGTGGTTGGTATCAGAGCCTAGGTTTTAGGTTCTGTAGACACTTAAATGATATATGTGACTTTGAGAGTTGCCCTGAAAATCTTTTTGCATATTTAGGCAAAGGGCAACGAATGAATCTATGCATATAGATCACGATGAACCTACGATAGAGGGAGGAAGATCGGCCGTACCAGAATCACATTCATCTCATACGCTTATGCAATATGAGCATGAAAACCCCCTCACCATTCCCCGTGAACGACGATATGATAAATTGAGAAAGATGGGTGCAGTAGATTTCATAGGTACGACAAATCCCGCTGTGGCGGAGACATGGTTGAAACGAACAGAAAGAGTGCTGAACATGATGCAATGCACGTCAGAGGAAAAGTTTGATTATGCCGTCTCACTCTTACAAGGACATGCTTATGAATGGTGGGACACTGTCCCGAACAGTATGATCAGTGTTTTTAAAAGCGTTTCGTAGCTCGCTCTATAGCGCGCTATAGCCTTCTTTTTCTATAAAACGCTTTAAAGCGTCAAAAAATAAGCGAGCTCTTTTTTATTTTTTTTATTCATTTTTTATTTTTTTTTACAACAAGCCAAAGGATTTTAAGTAGCTTTGACCATTTCAATAAAAATCAGCTCTCACAATATTGCTGACTTAACAACTCATGATTTGATGGCCACGTACAAGGGTAAAACAAAATTATGGGTCATGGGTCCCACGTATATTTTTTATTTTTTTAAGAAATGTTTATTATATTTTTCACTAAGTGATGTATATTCATTTTATTTTGACACGTACATAATTTAAACTATTTATTGTCTAACTTTATAATACATTTACGCGCTTCACCCTTTAAATCTTATTATTATTTATTTTAGTTTTGAATAAGGATTAAAATACTAGCGACATCTTATGCTCATGTGTCATTATTCTAAGGTTCTAAAATATGTAGCAATGATTTATCCGAAAAACTCACGCAATACGCTACGCTATTTACGCTACGCAATATCGAAACTAAAATATGATGCATTGTGCAATACGCTTTTTAAAACACTGAGTATGATACAACCACCAGTCTTGACTTGGGAGGACTTCTTGAGGAAATTTAATGACACTTACATGTCCAAAGTCTATAAAGATCAAAAGGAGAAGGAATTCCTTGAACTCAAACAAGGAAACAAATCTGTGGTTGAATACGAAGTACTGTTCAACCAGCTATCTCACTATGCCTCTCATATGGTTGCCACGGAGAGAAACAAATGTTGAAGATTTGAGGCAGGACTTCGATATACGATTCGAAATCGTATAACTCCCTAAGATATGGAATCGTATGGAAAGTTAAGAGCGGCAATTATACGTGCTGAAAGATTGGAAATGGAATCCCGTAATTTTCAAAGCAGTAAAAGAAGGTTAGACGACGAATCATCTAGTGGAAAAATGAAAAGAACGTATAATGCGCCCAAGCCGACAAATATACAAGTTGGTCCCGCAAGAAGTAATGTCAGCGAGACAAGACCAGCCGGTCGGAGTACTGAAATTTCTCAACCGGTGTCGGCATGTGCACACTGTGGAAAGAATCACAGGGGTGTTTGCAGATGGCTCACCGGAGAATGTTTTAGATGTGGGCAACTGGGACATTTGGCTAGAAATTGCCAAGCGATGCGAGAGGAGCCCACAGTCGAGCAATAAAGAGTTAGTGGAACTTCCACAAATCATGAAAGAGGAAGAAGACGAGGACAATATGGTTCGAGTGTAGGGAGAGGAACAGAAGGTCAAGCTTATAGACCACCAACACAGGCTCGGATCTTTACCATGACTCGGGAAGAAGCTAGAGAAGAGCCATAAATTATCACGGGTAAACTATCTATCGGTGCATATGTTTTATTTGATCCAGGCACAACACATTCATTCATTTCACGAACATTCGCATCATTATTACCTGATAGACCCAAACCCCTGGGGTATGATCTATATGTTCGACTTCCGACGGGGGAAATAGTTATCGTAAATACAGTATACCCGAAATGTAAGATTATTGTGGAAGGAATAGAGATGTGGGCGACTCTATTACTTATTACTCTAATGGATTTCGACGTGATAGTAGGCATGGATTGGTTATCAAAGTATCGCGCGAAACTCGATTGCTTCCTAAAGGAGATTGAATTTTCTCCTTCAGATCGATCTCGTATAGTATTCAAAGGGGAAAAGAGTGTACGGACGGCATATCAAATATCGAGTCTGATGGCCTCCAAAATGATAAATAAAAGGTGCGAAGGTTATTTGGCATATGTAAAAGATGTCAGATTATGTGAATTGAAGATTGGAGATATTCCTGTGGTTAGTGAATATCCGGATGTTTTTCCTGATGAATTTCCTGGATTGCCTCCGGACAGAGACATGTAATTCACCATTGAACTTCAACCAGGCACGGCGCCGATTTCTATTCCGCCATATCGAATGGCACCGATTGAGTTAAATGAATTAAAGGTATAGTTGAAGGAATTGATTGATAAAGGATATATACGACCAAGCGTGTCGCCTTGGGGAGCACCTGTGCTCTTCGTCAAAAAGAAAGACGGTACGTTTAGACTATGTATCGACTATCGGCAACTGAACAAGGTAACGGTAAAGAATAAATATCCGTTACCCCGAATCGACGATTTGTTTGATCAACTACAAGGATCAAAGGTCTTCTCAAAGATTGATTTAAGATCGGGATATCATCAGTTGAAAATTTCAAAAGGCGATATCCCAAAGACGGCTTTTCGAACCAGATATGGTCATTATGAATTTCTTATTATGCCTTTTGGACTGACGAATACTGCAGCAGTCTTTATGGCATTAATGAATGATGTCTTCCGACCTTACATAGATCAATTTGTAATAGTCTTCATTGATGACATCTTAGTGTATTCGAAATCGATGAAAGAGCACGAGCAACATTTGAGAATCGTACTCCAGACTCTACGAGAAAAGAAGTTATACGCCAGCTCTCTAAATGTGAATTTTGGTTGAACCAAGTAATATTTTTGGGACATGTAGTATCAGGTGATGGAATTCAAGTTGATCCTCAGAAGATTGAAGCGGTGATCAAGTGGGAAACTCTCAAAAATATTACGGAAGTACGAAGTTTTCTCGGCTTAGCCGGATATTATCGGCGATTTGTCGAGAACTTTTCTTTGATAGCAACTCCTATGACGAAATTGTTACGCAAATGTACTGCATATAAGTGGACAAAAGATTGTCAAAGGAGTTTTGATGAGTTGAAGAAACGATTGACTACGGCTCTAGTATTGACTATTACATCAGGTACTGGAGGTTTTGTTATCTACAGTGATGCATCCGATCAAGGTTTGGGATGTGTCCTAATGCAACATGACAAGGTAGTGGAATAAGTGTCTCGGCAATTAAAACCATACGAGACATCTTATCCTACACATGACCTGGAATTAGCTGCCGTGCTGTTTGCGCTAAAAATATGGCGACACTACTTGTATGGAGCGACTTTCCAAATATTTACGGACCATAAAAGTCTGAAATATTTGTTAAGTCAAAAGGAGTTGAATATGCGACAAAGACGATGGATAGAATTACTAAAAGATTACGATTGCACCATTGAATACCATCCAGGGAAGGCGAATGTGGTTGCAGACGCTTTAAGTCGAAAATCATATGGTGGTATTTCTTATTTATCACACACTCATCATCGGATTTGATCGATTTACGGAAGTTGAATATCGAAATGAACGTCAACGAACTTGGCATTATATTTGCTTCAATGTCAATTCGTCCTGTCATGATCGATCGAATTAAGCAAGCTAAATTTAAAGATGATAAGCGTGTCAGTATTGCTAATAAAGTGAAGTAGGGAGAGACAACGTCTTTTTCTATAAAAGAAGACGGCAGTTTGGCTATCAACAGTCAATTATGTGTTCCAGATATCGATAACTTACGAAGGGAAATGATGAAGGAAGCACATACTGCTCCTTATGCTATGCATCCGGGTAGTACGAAGATGTACCAAACATTAAAAGTTCATTATTGGTGGCCGAGAATGAAGAAAGATGTGGCTGAATTTGTATTGAAATGTTTGACTTGTCAACATATTAAGGCCGAGCATCAAGCGCCTGTGGGTAAATTACATCCTTTACCCATACCAGTTTGGAAGTGGGAGCGAATAACGATGGATTTTCTTTATGGTGTTCCTACAACGGCAAAGAAAAATGACGCCGTTTGGGTAATTGTTGACAGACTTACGAAATCTGCTCATTTCTTGCCATTTCGATGGGGTTCTACTTTGGAATAGCTGGCAAGAAGATATGTCAACGAAATTGTTCGATTACATGGAGTACCTGAATCTATTGTATCTGATCGTGATCCTCGATTTACATCAAGATTTTGGGGAAGTTTACAGGAAGCGCTCGGAACTAAATTACATTTTAGTACAGCGTTTCATCCGCAAACGAATGGACAATCAGAAAGGACGATACAAACTTTAGAAGATATGCTGCGAGCATGTGTAATCGAATTTAAATGATCATGGGATGACTATGTTGCGTTAATGGAATTTGCCTATAATAACCAATACCATTCTAGTATTGGGATGATAGCGTACGAAGCTTTATACGGTCGAAAATGTCGAAACCCGATCTGTTGGGATGTGGAAGGTGAACAAGTATTAGAAGGGCCGGATTTAATTCAAGACACGATGGAAAAGATAAAAGTAGTCAAGAGTCGACTTAAAGCAGCCCAAGATCGACAAAAGAGTTATATTGATCGACATCGACGGGAAATGGAATACGCAATTGGAGAGAAAGTATTTCTTCGTGTATCTCCATGGAAAGGCGTATTACGATTTGGAAGAAAAGGGAAGTTGAGTCCGCATTATATTGGACCATATGAAATACTTGAAAGGATAGGACCATTGGCGTATCGACTGGCGTTGCCATCTGAATTGTCCCAGATACATAACGTTTTTCACGTCAGTATGCTACGACGATATAGATCGGATCCTTCTCATGTTCTACATGATGAACCAGTACAAATTTCTGAAAATCTCAGTTACGTAGAAGAACCAGCGGAAATTCTCGAATATGCTGACAAACAATTACGAAATAAGACAATTCCGATGGTGAAGGTACGATGGAAAAATCATTCGATCCGTGAAGCTACATGGGAAACAAAGGAAAATATAAAGACGCGATATCCATGGTTATTAACGGATACAGGCACGGAATTTCGAGGTCGAAATTTTTAAAGGGGGGGAGAATTGTCAAGAACCGAAACCGAAATCCTATTTTATAAGTTCATGCATTTATATAATTGTATGTGTGATGCATATTTAGTATAAGGCTTGGTTAAGGTGATAGATTATTTTTTACCAAAAACTAAGTATTGAACCGGAAAATATATATGATACAGGAAAGTATACAAGGTACCTAAAAAGATAATGTATCGAAAACTTCAGGTACCGAAAACTTTAGGTTCCGAAAACTATCAATAAGTAGAAGCCGAAAAGTATTAATATATAGATACCGAAAAGATTGGAACCCGAAAAAAAAAAAAAAAAAAAACAACGCCGAAAAGTCTATACCGAAAAGTTTTAGGCCCGAAGAATAAAACGGAGAAAAATGGATACTCGAAAATGTCTAAAGCCTGAAATATGAATAGACATATACCCGAAAATGGTGTTTAAGCCCGGAAAATGAACAAACGCTGAAAAGAACATTACACCCGAAAGTTCATAATAGATTATATAATAAGTAAAATTCGAAAACTTATATCAAAGGAAAAGTAAGAGAGACTGACACCTCATAAATTAATCAGTAGCTTACTAAGCATATACGAACTTATTGTTTTAGATACTTATAACAATGAAATATTATTCAGACTCTCAAAAGAAAAACTCGGGTGAGCATCTAAGGATTTGCAAAACATCATCCCAGTCAACGGCTAAATACCAAGTGAAAAGAGAATTCAAAAGGTATATGTAGGTGAATATATATACACGTATCTTATTTAAATTATGTTTTTCTTTCATGTATAATAGGTTTCGAATGAAATTAATCTTAAGATTAGCTAAATAAATAGTATAGAAATCGAATATGAGGATATGAATATTCTTCTTCATGAACAGAGTAGGATTTCGAGGTATATATGATGCTTAGATGATGAAATAAGTTTCGTCGGTAATATAGAAGAGTATCGAAACTTTAATATATTATCTGAAAGTTGTTAAAAACCTAATATATTGCTTGAAAAATTTAAAGATATTGGAATAAGTATAATTTAAAGATGTTTCGGATAAATATGTTAACCGAAAAATTAAAGTTATTCAAATAAGTATGTATCCGAAAATTTTAGTTATCCTAATAAGGATATTACCCGAAAAATTAAAAGACTATCCAAATAAGCATGTATTCGAAAGTTATTCGAATAGACATGTAACCAGAAGTATCTGATTAAGAATGGTATCCGAAAATTTATATTGAATAGTGCCCGAAATTCATATGCGATTCGGAAATAATTCACGTAAGGATATTACCCGAAGATGATTTGAATAAACATGTTATTCGAAAATAATTCGAATAAACATGTCTTCCGAAAATTTATATTAAGTAAATATATTACCCGAAAGATTGTCTAAATAAATAGGTTACCCGAAATCATCTAAATATGTTGAGTACCCGAAAATATGTGACCCGAAAATACTGAGATACCGGTTCCGAAAAATGATAAGGTACCGAAATTATGAGTCCCAAAAATGTGAGGTACCGAAAAATACTAAGTATCGGAAACTAATGATCGTAATAATAAAGGTTTAAAGAAAAACGGTCGGGTTCATGTATCCATTGTTGGGAATCCCCGGTAGGGCTCGAGGCCCTCGTTCCTTGAACGGCGGAATTTTAAAACTTTAAGGGATTTCCGCCTTTCCCTTGGACCGCTCGGTAATAACACGAGAACTTAAGCACGAATTAGAAGGGTTTCAGCCATTATACCTTGATGAAAAACGAAGGAGATGGCTAGCTACGAACCTTTCTATTCCCCGGGATGTTGTATCCCTCTCCTAGCACCTTTGCGCACACGAACGGGGCAAGAGCGTCACGCCGGCACCACACATGTCACGGCCGAGGCTTGCTTGAGACGGCTAGAGCAAGCTCGGGCAGCAAGGCACGCTCCTTTCACACACACGGCGCAGCCACCGAGAGAGAGTGAGAGAGAGAGAGAGACGCGCGAGAGAGATAGAGGCCGAGAGAGAGATTTTTGTCTTCTAGGGTTTTTCTTTCGTTTCAAGAAAATGACTTAGGGTTTTGATTCAAAAATCAAAACCCTTTTATACTTGATGACGTGGCCGATATTCTTAAGGTGGGTGGAGAAAAATTCTCACCCACTTTTACATACCAAGTCTTCTTTGCTTACTTGGTCTTTTTCTTTTGAATTTAAACTCAAATTCAAATTCAAATTAAATATTAAATAAATTAATATTTATTCTATATTTAGTATATTTAAATATATTATATCCAATATAAATATTTAAATTGATTTCGAAATTAATCTAATATAAAATCGAAAACTATATATATATATCTAATATATATATTTTATTTAATTCCAAATTAAATATTATTATTTTTCTAAAACAATAATAAAGATTTTAATCACATTTAAATCATATACTAAATATTAAATATCCAATATTATATTTCCAAAATATTTCGTGAGGAGAAAAGACCATTTTGCCCCTCACGCGTTTTTACCAAGTTTTCGGCCATTTAGGGTTTCGACCAAGCCCTAAACCCTAATCTCTCAATCCAGGCCTCAGCCTGCTCTATTCTCATATAGACGTTGTGTCGGTTGCCCTTTTTAAGCCCGACTCTCTTGGTTCATCTCAACCGGCTCTGGGAGGAATCCAGGAGTTCGGTATTCACCTAGCCAACCCCGTGGTACCGAACCGATCCCGAGTTGAGTACGAATAGATATTATTCACGAACCGACTATAGATTGTCGTACTGCGTATAAACCCTTTACGTTTGTCCCGGTCGATTAAAAGTCACGCGTAGTCGAACTTACAGGAATCGACGCTATGATGTTCGTGTCGGTGACATTTACCAAAACTGCCATCCACGACCCTCGTGAGTCAGTTATATGCTCTGGCCAGAGGCTTAAGTAAATTCCCGCACATCGAAACTGCTGAGGACGTTAACCTTGAATTTAATCAAGGCCGTAAATCCCGCTCAGCGGTATAACCGGCAATCAAATTGAAAAGTCAAGACCACATTTCGCTGCTGACCCTTGCTTCATGCAATTTGGGCCTACCAAACTAGTGACAAATCAAGACCTTAAGACCAACCCGAGTTAAACCCTTTCGGTCTAAGGTTCGCGTAGAGTACCATAGTCAATCGATCGATCAGCGACTTTACCAGAGTGTGATCGTTCGATTACGAGTCAATGTCCAAATACAGACAATCCCCTGATTCGTTTTGTATCAATGTACCGAGCTCCCACTTCCCAAGTGAATGGTTGGCACAACCACTTTGGACCCGTCGACAAACAAGTCGTACTCGTCAATCCAGTCACCCTACTGGAGACTAAGACTTGTGGACTCAATTTAATATTACAGTATGTCAGCTTACTGGTGCCCCCTCTCTGTCCCCACAGAATCAGTAACTGAACTGTAAATATTGGGGTTTTATTAATTCGTCTTATTACCCGACTGCAAGGTTAATTTAATTAGACGAAATAATAATCTGCCTTTGTATTGTTTGTCATGTTAATTTCGACAATAAACAAACAATAATAATTTCATTATCAAATAATTCAATTACAAATGTTAAACACATCAAAATTACACTAATGCCCTCGTACTATCTAATCCTCGTACGACATCTAGGGCATAAACCTCAACAATCTCCCACTTGCACTAATGCCACGCGCTATAGTATCTCAACCCCATTTTATCGAGGTGACAATCTAGCACTGCCTGAGACAGTGGCTTCCTGAGACAGTGGCTTCGTGAACGGGTCCTCCACATTTTCTGCTGATGCGATCTTCTGCACGGCTATAGAGCCATTCTCAACGAACCCACGTGACACGTAGTATTTTCTCTCTATGTGCTTGGACTTACTGTGAGCACGGGGTTCCTTAGCTTGTGCGATCGCTCCGCTATTGTCGCACCACAATGGTAACGGGCGATCCACTATGCTTGGTACCACCTGCAGTTCTTCTAAGAACTTGCGTATCCAAACACCCTCCTTGGCAGCTTCTGAAGCCGCTATATACTCCGCCTCAGTGGTGGAATCAGCAGTCGTGCTTTGCTTGGAACTCTTCCAAGTTACTGCGCCACCATTGAGCGTATATACAAAACCCGAAGTAGACTTTCGGTCATCCACATCTGATTGGAAGTCCGAATCCGTATAACCATCTACCTCTAATTATCCTGGGCCGTAAATCAGTATCAAGTCCTTAGTCCGTCTAAGGTACTTCAGGATTGTCTTTACCGCCGCCCAGTGTTCCTTACCAGGGTTGGCCTGAAACCTACTCACTACGCTCATAGCGTACGCTATGTCTGGTCGCGTGCAAAGCATCGCGTACATCAGGCTACCCACAGCTGAAGCATAGGGGACTCCAATCATCTATTGTCTTTGTACCTCGTTGCGAGGAGACATAGCCTTTGAGCGATGAATCCCATGCCTCATGGGTAGGAACCCTTTCTTAGAGTTGTCCATCTTAAACCTTTTAAGGACTTTATCTAAGTAAAGGGTCTGGGATAAGCCAATTGACCGTTTCGCCCTATCTCTAAATAGGCGTATTCCTAGAATATAGGTCGCTTCTCCCAGGTCTTTCATAGAGAATTCGGTCGAAAGCCAAGCTTTGACTTCTGAAAGCATCCCAATGTCGTTTCCTATCAAAAGGATATCATCTACGTACAATACTAGAAACGACACCTTGCTCCCACTGGCTTTCTTGTAAACACAAGGCTCATCTTCGTTCTTTATGAATCCGTAGTTCTTAACTACTTCATCGAACCGAAGATTCCAACTCCTTGAAGCTTGTTTCAGTCCATAAATGGACCGATTCAGCTTGCATACCTTTTTAGCATCTGCATCTGACGTAAAACCTTTGGGTTGTTCCATATAGATCTCCTCCTGGAAGAATCCATTCAGGAACGCGGTCTTTACGTCCATCTGCCAGATCTCGTAGTCATAGTATGCTGCTATCGCAAGCATAATGCGAATGGAGTTAATCATCGCGACTGATGAAAAGGTCTCGATCGGTCTAAAACCACCTGTCCGTCAGATCAAATCTTCTTCTTGTAGATCCATTTGTTCCCGATCGGTCTAAAACCATTGGGTAGGTCTGCAAGTGTCCAAACCTGGTTGGAATACATAGAGTCCATTTCGGCTTGCATAGCCTCAAGCCACTTGCGGGAGTCTGTACCGGTAATTGCCTAGTCGTAGGTGACGGGATCGTCCCCGACGCATCCCTCAATCGCAGCATCCCCATGCTCGACGTGTACCATACCATATCTCTCAGGCATTTGAGATATTCTACTAGACCTGCGCAATTGCAGCCCCCTGATCGAGAAATACAGTTCACGATAGATCTGGTGCCAGGAGCAGCCCCAATCTCTAAAGCCCCTTACCGTCTAGCACCAAATGAACTACGAGAATTGAAAGAACAGTTGGAGGAACTATTGCAGAAGGGATTCATTCAGCCCAGCTTCTCACCGTGGGGAGCACCAGTTCTTTTTGTGCGAAGATGGGTCGATGAGGCTGTGCATCGACTACAGAGAGCTGAATAAAATCACGATCAAGAATAAATATCCATTGCCGAGGATCGACGATTTATTCGACCAATTGCAAGGTGCTACGGTATTCTCGAAAATCGACCTCCGTTCGGGATACCATCAACTAAAGATCAGGGAGTCAGACATTCCGAAAACCGCGTTCAGTACGAGGTACGGCCATTACGAGTTTTTGGTCATGCCTTTCGGACTGACAAACGCGCCAGCCGCCTTTATGGACCTAATGAATCGGGTTTTCAAGGACTTTCTTGATCGCTTCGTTATCGTCTTTATCGACGATATTCTTATCTATTCTAAGACAAAAGAAGAACATGCTGTTCATTTACGAATTGTCTTAGAAATTCTGCGAGAGAAACAACTCTACGCCAAGTTCAAGAAATGTGAATTTTGGCTCAAACAAGTGGCCTTCTTGGGACACGTGATTTCTGGGAATGGAATTTCAGTGGATCCCAGTAAGATTGAAGCCGTTAATAACTGGCCACGTCCAACCACTCCTACTGAAGTTCGGAGTTTCTTAGGACTTGCGGGATATTACCGTAAGTTCATAGCCGATTTCTCCAGCATTTCCTCGACATTGACGAATTTGACAAGGAAGAATGTGCCGTTCGTATGGACAAAGTCGTGTGAGCAGAGCTTCCAGGAACTGAAGAGACGGCTTACTTCAGCCCCAATTTTGACAATATCATCAGGAACTGGGGGATTTTCGGTCTATAGCGATGCATCGAAGAATGGCTTGGGATGCGTATTGATGCAAAATGGGAAGGTTATCGCATATGCTTCTCGACAATTGAAAGAGTACGAGAAGAATTACCCAACCCACGATCTAGAACTTGCAGCGGTAGTTTTCGCCCTGAAGATTTGGCGGCACTACCTTTATGGAGAAAGATGCAAAATATATACGGACCATAAGAGCCTGAAGTACTTCTTCACCCAGAAGGAGTTGAATATGAGGCAACGACGTTGGTTAGAACTCGTTAAGGACTACGACTGCGTGATCAATTACCATCCAGGCAAAGCGAACGTAGTCGCCGATGCATTAAGCTGAAAAACCGTAAATGCAGAACTTTGCAAACTTGAAGTTGAAATAGTAAATTTGGGCGAGGTTGAAACGAAATTAGCAGCACTGACCCTTCAACCCACATTACTAGAAAGGATCAGGAGGGCACAAGAAGAAGACGAGCTCTACTTGAAGATCCGAAGTGCGCAAATGGAGCAAGCACCACTCGACTTCGAAATACGAGAAGATGGGAGTTTACGATACAAGAATCGCTTATATGTACCCAATGACGAGGAGCTACGACGAACTATAATGACGGAGGCACATACCACAGCGTACTCAGTACATCCAGGCGCCACCAAGATGTATCAAGATTTGCGAACGACCTACTGGTGGCCGGGGATGAAGGACATTGCAACCTTCGTAAGCCAATGTCTAACTTGTCAGCAAATTAAGGCAGAACACCAACGACCGGCAGGGACCTTACAACCCCTACCAATTCCCGAATGGATATGGGACCACATTACGATGGATTTTGTCGTCGGCTTACCGAAGACTGTAAAAGGCCACGACGCCATATGGGTGATTGTCGACCGTCTCACCAAATCAGCTCACTTCCTACCAATTGGTTCGACTTTCTCTCTGCAACGTTACGCGGAGTTATACATTCAGGAGATAATTCGACTCCATGGGATTCCGACATCAATCGTTTCGGATCGAGATTCGAGATTTCTATCCAATTTCTGGAAGAGCTTGCAGAAGGCGATGGGGACTAAGCTATCATTTAGTACCGCATACCATCCTCAGACTGATGGGCAATCTGAACGGACTATCCAAACTCTTGAAGATATGTTACGGGCGTGCGTGCTAGATTTTAAAAGAAATTGGAGCAAATACCTTCCATTGATCGAGTTCTCATACAATAATAGCTATCATGCGACGATTGGAATGGCACCATACGAGGCTTTATACAGGCGCAAATGCCGATCCCCGGTACATTGGGACGAGATCGGCGAAAGAATAGTGCTAGGCCCCGACATGATACGTGAAACACGGAAGCCATAGAGAAAATTCGGGAGAAAATGCGAACGGCTCAGAGTAGACAAAAGAGCTATGCGGATCAGAGACGGAGACCATTGGAATTCGCAGAAGACGACTGGGTATTTTTAAAGATATCCCCGATGAAAGGCGTAAAGCGATTCGGACGAAAGGGCAAGCTGAGTCCAAGGTACATTGGCCCTTTCAGAATACTCAGGCGAGTCGGCGAGGTCGCGTATCAGTTAGAATTACCAGCTTCATTGTCACAGGTCCACGATGTATTCCACGTATCAACATTACGAAAATACATCGCAAACCCAAGCCAGGGGTTGGAGAACGAGTTTCTTTATCAACAGTTGAGGCCAGACTTAAGTTACGAAGAAAGACCAGTAGAGATTTTGATGCAAGAAGTAAAGCAACTTCGGAATAAAAGTATTCCATTAGTTAAAATACTGTGGCGGAATCAATCAATTGAAGAAGCCACTTGGGAGCGAGAGGACGATATGAGAAATCGTTATCCCGAATTATTCCAGTCGGCGTAATTTCGGGGACGGAATTCTTTTAAGGGGGGGAGGATGTAATAACCTGAAAAAATTTAGTAAACGGGATTTGATATTTAATATAATATAATTTTTGAAATTCTCTGTATTAAATTTAAATAAGATTAAGAATCTCATGAGTACAGGCATTGAAAATCTCATGAGTGTGGGTGTAGAGAAATTTTGTGAAAGATCGAGAATTTTAGTTGTAATGTGATCGCGATATTTGTTTGAGCAAATTGGGTCAAATTATACAATTTGCTCAATTTGGACCAATTGTGCAATTTACACAATTGGGGAAAATTTAAGTAAGAGGGTATTGAGAAACGTTTGTGTAAATGGGGCCATTTGTGCAATTTACATACTTAGTGAAATTTTAAGGTGACGTAGATGAAACGAAAATTACTTACAGTAGAAGGAAATCGACGTTAACCACTTATCTACAACTTAAAATACCTAAAACGGGGAGATAAAAATATTTTCTGGGGGAGGAAAAAACGCAAGGAAGAAGGAGAGAAGGAAAAACAAAGCAGTGCAAATTCCTGAACATAGCTTGGACTTAAGGTAGGTGAAATTCTTTTTACAACTCGTTAAAGAATTTGAAAACTCGGGTGAAAGGTTACTTTAGCTCGATTTATCAAATTTTCGGGTATGTTGTTTTGATGTTTTTGATTTGTCTAATGTTCTATGATGTGTTTCAAACCCAATATCTGGATTTTTGGTATGAATATACATACTTATGTGCTTAGAAAATAGGTCTGATAACTTGAAGAATTGAAGAACTTAGTGTTCTTCGCATACTGTTCTTCATTTTCGGTGTTTACATGTGTTTTCGGATGATTTCATGTTTTCGGGCCGGAAACTAGTTTTCGCGGGCCAGAAGGATTCGCGAATAAGAGATAGGTGTGGTCCGAAAACCAGTTTTCGCGGGCCGATTTTAGATTTTCGCGGGCTGAGGTCTTTCGCGAACCGTGAGACATCGCGGGCCGATTTTAGATTTTCGCGGGCTGAGGTCTTTCGCGAACCGTGAGATATCGCGGGCCGATTTTAGGTTTTCGCGGGCTGAGGTCTTTCGCGAACCGTGAGACATCGCGGGCCAATTTTAGGTTTTCGCGGGCCGACTTCAAAATTTGCGGGGTGATTCCTGTGAGGGGAGTCGGGCTTTTCGCGGGCCTAAACTGGGTTTCGCGGGTCTGATCAAATGATTTCGCGAAATTCATTAAAGTTTCAAACTTTGACCAGAAGTTTTTTTTTTCAGGTTGACTAAGTTTTGAAAATAGGTTTTCGCGAATTAGGTTTGGGCTTTGACCGAAAATATTTGGGTTTGACCAACGAATTTATTTTGGGCATTTGCCCTATTTTTGACCCAATTCTTTTAAATAAAATTATTTTCAGCCCAAATCTTTTAAATTAAAATGTTTTCGGGTTTTGATTAAGTTTCCCCTGGTCAACGATTATTTTATTTTTAGCAGTAAGTATTATTTTCGGAAATTAAAAAGATTTCCGAATCTTCAAGTTTTACGAGATATGATTGTTATTATGTGCGACTTGTATGACATGCATCGCATATCACGACATTATGAGAGATGGGTACTGTGTCGATACGGCGATACTTTGATATAGTGATGAGCGGGGTAGATCGTGATCGTGTTGATGATTCATATAGGAATCGAGGTTAGTACTCATATATGACACCTGACGGCAGACAGGCGTGATCGATTTGTCTACTCGGGCGTGAACGTCCCGAGGTGCAAAACCGTCTCTTATGTTATTTTCGCGGAAGGAGCGACCTGGTAGGGCAGTAGCGTGAACGTCTAAACGCTATCAGTGTAGGCTACCGTGATTGTTATGGGCGCGCGAGGTGTCTAGTCTAACCTAGGGCCCTGTGTTGAGATATGATAAGATGGATTGAGAGGTAAAAGTCGAGCGTGCATTTATGGTGAGATATTTTGGAATGATGGTTGAGCGCACGCTGCATTCATGCATGTTTTCACCTACTGGGCAATCACTCAGTTTTATGTATTGTAGGTACGACCGAGTCCGACGTCGAGGTACGTCTCGACTGAGGCAGGCTGATGGCGGTGACTCCACGGACTTTTGAGGGCGAGGCTGTACATGGATGAAGACCTGTGGAGCAGCATTGGGGCGTTTTCATATTTTGAATATTTTGGGGCTACGGCCTTTGTAAATATACATCTTTGTAAATGATGTTATGTAAAATGGGTCTACCGCGGCCTTCGTTGCGGAAAATCCGCCAACTATTTTAAATTAAGAAGTAGGGTCGCTGCATGTGTCGGTTGCCCTTTTTAAGCCCGACTCTCTTGGTTCGTCTCAACCGGTTCTGGGAGGAATCCAAGAGTTGGGTATTCACCTAGCCAGCCCCGTGGTACCGAACTTATCCCGAGTTGAGTACGAATATGTATTATTCACGAACCAACTATAGATTGTCGTACTACGTATAAACCCTTTACGTTTGTCCCGGTCGATTGAAAGTCACGCGTAGTCGAACTTACAGGAATCGACGCTATGATGTTCGTGTCGGTGACATTTACCAAAACTGCCCTCCACGACCCTTGTGAGTCAGTTATATGCTCTGGCCAGAGGCTTAGGTAAATTCCCGCACATCGAAACTACATAGGACGTTAACCTTGAATTTAATCAAGGCCGTAAATCCCGCTCAGCGGTATAACCGGCAATCACGTCGAAAAGTCAAGGCCGCATTTCACCGCTGACCCTTGCTTCATGCAATTTGGGCCTAGCAAACTAGTGACAAATCAAGACCTTAAGCCCAACCCCGAGTTCAACCCTTTCGGTCTAAGGTTCACGTAGACTACTATAGTCAATCGATCGATCAGCGACTTTACCAGCGTGTGATCGTTCGATTACGAGTCAGTGTCCAAATACAGACAATCCCCTGATTCGTCTTGTATCAATGTCACGAGCTCCCACTTCCCAAGTGAATGGTTGGCACAACCACTTTGGACCCATCGACAAACAATCGTACTCGTCAATCCAATCACCCTACTGGAGACTAAGACTTGTGGACTTAATTTAATATTACAGTATATCAGCTTACTGGTGCCCCCTCTCTGTCCCCACAGAATCAGTAACTGAACTGTAAATATTGGGGTTTTATTAATTCGTCTTATTACCCGACTGTAAGGTTAATTTATTTAGAGGAAATAATAATCTGTCTTTGTATTGTTTGTCATGCTAATATAGACAATAAACAAACAAAAATAATTTCATTATCAAATAATTCAATTACAAATGTTAAACACATCAAAATTACACTAATGCTCTCGTAATATCTAATCCTCGTACGGCATTTAGGGCATAAACCTCAACATCCATAGTATAGAACATTTCATAGACTGCATATTGATGATTGGACTAATATTATTATAGGTCGTGATCCCGAAAAAGGCAAGGACAGGGTCGACTGAAAGAAAAGGGGATTATAAGCGTAAACATGTGAGTATGATCGACAACGTGTACATTATGTGCATATTTGATTCAATGTCAGCTTTCATGAGATCTTGGAAAGGTGATGCCGTGATATGTCCATTAGAATATGCTTTACATATATGTCATATGATTGACAGAATACGTGATATGTGAAAGAAAGTGAAAAGTGATGAATTATGTGACATACGGGATACCTGAATCGATTTGATATGTACGGCTTTATGTTATATGTGATATGCATTCACATGAAAAGAAAAGGGAGAAACCATTATGACTGCTACGGCTTCGGATGGTGCGATTTATTATCCCACGGTTACGTCCCTATAAATCGGGGGATGACAGAGTCCGGTACAGGCACCAAAAGAAAAGAAATGTTTACAGAGTCCCATGCATGGGCACACATATGATCGATAGTTCGAGTCAGTCCGGTTCATAACGGGAGTATCATCATATAGAACTGCATATATGATTCATATGAACGATGGTTACATGATTACTTATCTGACGGAATGTCTATACGATGGAAAATGATGATGGTATGAATTCGATGGATTAATTGTTACTTGCTTACAGTTTTATAATTATGGATTTATATGTTGCGATCATACTCTGAATAGTTGTCTTCACAGTTGCTGTAGATAACGAACGAGCGTTTTTAAAGTAAAGCTTCAGCGTAAAGTCATGGATTCAAGGTCGGCTGGCTACGCTCTCATCCTGCTTCCCTATGTTCATCGTTTGCATGTAGATTAAGAAAACATTATCAACTTTTGTATGTGAAAATATGTGTAGAAGTGATACGTCTAGATGTACGCCCCGCTCGTATGTTATATGAATGTTTGTGAAAGGAGAAAAATTTTATGCGTATATTATACAGATGCATGAAATGTGTGCATGAAACGGATTAGGAACGGAGACGTTACAACCAATGAACTATTATCTTCTAGTGTTTAATTAGCTAAAAATTCTAAATCTCCGATACTGTAACGGGATTGATAATTATGACTTGATATGTCGACGTGTCTTAAGTGACTTTGTCGGTCATTGACTTGGGAAGTGGGAGCTCGTGACATTGATAAATGTTGAATCGGGGATTGATTATATTTCGACTCTGACTCGTAGTCTTGATCTATTTCATAGTTAGAAAGTCAATTGATCGATCGACTGACTTTAATAGGTTGCGTGAACCTTAGATCGAAGGGGTCTGTAATGCTCCGGTCCCTAACACATATATTTCATGTAATTCCAATATATTTGCATATAATTTTTTTTTTCTCTTCCAAAAGAGGAGATTTAGCGCAACAAGAATTATATTGATATAATATGAACACCTAATAGTCTCTATGAAAACATAAATACCATCCCACCCTATTTCTAAATGTACTACATGCAAACGATGAGTGGAGGGAGAATGATGAGAATCTAGCTGGTCGACCTTGACTCCATGCTCGTATAAATCAAAACGTGTGTCCACAATAAACTGTGAATACAACAATTCAGAGTATGATCGCAACATGTTAAGCAACATTATAATCACATAAGTACATCATTGCATATCAACATCTATTTCAATTGAAGCACAACACATATGATCATAGTCACATGAATATAATGGCACATTTCAATCATTAAAATATGACATATCATCATTGTCACGTAACGTTCATATCATCGTAGCACATATGTCTACATGCTTGTATCTTTTATCTCTCTGTTATGAACCAGATAGACCCAGAACATCGATCGTAGAATGTCTATGTGCCCATGCATGGGACTCTGTAACATATAGATATATATATGGTGCCTCTACAGGACTCTGCGATCCCCCGATTTGTAGGGATAAATTTCTTTAACATCATTCGTGGAACACTCATCGTCTGAGATTGTAGTTGTCGTAACAGTCTTTTCTCTTTACTTTTATGATGTGTACCCCATAATCATATATCACACATGAGATACATACTTTGATCAATCTTGCACGTAAGAATCATAATTCGTAAACATGTAACGCGTCAGTCACGTATATCACGTAGTCACGAATCAGTCACACAGTGGCATATACAGCACATGTTTCGAATCATTCTTACAAGTTCGAATTTATACTCATGTTTCCAACTCGACCTGATCTTTGCTCTTCTCGGGATCGTGACCTATAACACGTCACTTTCGATAATCAACATAAGACCTACATGAATAATGCATATGCATGATATGCATGCTTTATGTATTAGCATGTTTCTATCCCGAACCCCCAACGTTCGGTTTATCGACTTGAACACTTTCGATAAAATTTGTTTAGCGTTTCTGCCCAAAAATGCCAGTGGGTACTTTTTCGAACATAACTTTTGATTCAAGGCATAATTATCCTGATTCAAACTTCTCTGGACAGATAACCTTTTTTTTGGTATGAAGGACTTCATTACCACAAGCAAATGTTTCGTTACATCACACAAATCTGCACTATATTATAATAGAGTAGAGTAGAGCCTAGTGATAAACAATTGCTAGTTTTCTGCTTGAACTGTGGGATATAATCTATTAATAAGCTCTCTATCTTCTGCTTTGGCGCAATAACTAATTCGCCACTTGACTTTTTGTTGGATCTTGGATGATGTCTCAGTAGCGCTCGTAGTGGCCAAACCGTGGGCTCGAGCATTCCTTTCCTTCCACACGAAATCAATCACGGCTGCAACACATGCTAGAATTGTTTTATTCCCAAACTTATGACTGTTGAGGTTTATGCCCTAGATGCCGTACGAGGATTAGATAGTACGGGGCATTAGTGTAATTTTGTTGTGTTGAACTTTTGTAATTGGATTATTCGATAATGGAATTACGTTTTTATTATTGTCAATTTGAGTTTTGACACATAATACAAAAGGCATATTATTACTTCGTCTAAATAAATTAACCTTGCAGTCGGGTAAATAATACGAATTAATAAAACCCCAATATTTACAGTTCAGTTATTGATTCTGTGGGGACAGAGAGGGAGCACCAGTAAGCTGAAATACTGTAATATTAAAGTAAGTCCACAAGTCTTAGTCTCCAGTAGAGTGACTGGATATGACGAGTATGACTTGTTTATCGACGGGTCCAAAACGATTGTGCCAACCGTTGACTTGGGAAGTGGGAGCTCGTGACATTGATACAAGACGAGCAGGGGATTGTCTGTATTTGGACACTGACTCGTAATCGAACGATCACATGCTGGAAAAGTCGCTGATCGATCGATTGACTATAGTAGTCTACGTGAACCTTACACCGAAAGGGTTAACTCGGGGTTTGTCTTAAGGTCTTGATTAGTCAGTAGGTTGCTTGGCCCGAATTACATGAAGCATGGATCAGCGGCGAAATGCGGTCTTGAGTTTTCAACGTGATTGTCGGTTGAACCGCTGAGCGAGATTTACGGCCTTGATTAAATTCGAGGTTAACGTCCTATGAAGTTTTCGATGTGCGGAAATTTACCTAAGTCTCTGGCCAGAGCTCACAACTGACTCACGACAGTCGTGGAGGGCAGTTTGGTAATTGTCACCAACATGAACATCATAGCATCGAGTTCTGTAAGTTCGACTACGCGTGACTTTCACTCGACCGGGACAAACGTAAAGGGTTTATACATAGGATGACAATCTATAGTCGGTTCGTAAATTATACATATTCCTACTCAACTCGGGATCGGTTCGGTACCATGGGGCTGGCTAGGTGAATACCGAACTCCTGGATTCCTCCCAGAGCCGGTTGAGACGAACTAAGAGAGTCGGGCTTAAAAAAGGCAACCGACACAACGTCTATATGAGAATAGAGCAGGTTGGGGCCTAATTGAGAGATTAGGGTTTGGGGCTTGGCCGAAATCCTAAATGGCCGAAAGATTCGATTGACTGTGGTTAAATCAAGTGAGGGGCAAAATGGTCTTTTTACCTCACGAAATATTTTTGAAAGATAATATTGGATATTTAATATTTAGTATATGATTTAAGTTTGATTTAAATCTTTTTTATTTTTTTAGAAAATTAATAGAATTTAATTTGGGATTAAATAAAATATGTATATTAGATATTTATATGATTTTCGATTTTTATTTAGAATAATTTCGAAAATTATAACTAAATATATATTGGATATTACATTTAAATATACTAAATATAGAAATATATATTAATTTATTTTAATATTAGTTTGAGTTTGAATTCAAAAGACAAAGACCAAGTCAACAAGAAGACTAAGTATGCTTAAGTGGGTGAGAATCTTTCTCCCCACTCCACTTATGTTTTCGGCCAACACCCCTAAGTATAAATAGGGTTTTTCCTTTTTGAAAACCCTAAGTCATTTTTGCTAAAAGAAATAAAAAACTAGGGTTTTTTATCATCTCTCTCTCTCGTCTCTTTCTTTCTCGCCATCTCTCTCGTTCTCTCGGTTGCCGCTCGTGAAGAGGAGGCATCAGGGTGTTCTTGGCCAAGCCGTATTAAGCAAGGATAGCCTCGTGATGTTCGTGTGGTGTCGGCGTGATGATCTTTCCCCGTTTGTGCGCATATTGGTGGTAGGAGAGGGATACTACATCCCGGGGATTAGAAGGGTTCGAATTAGCCACCTTCATCGTTATTCGTCAAGGCATAATGGCTGGAACCTTTTATATTCATGTTTATTTTCTCGTGTAAACACCGAGCGGTCCAAGGGAAAATGTGGAATTCCGAAAATTTTAAACTTCCGCCGTTCTAGGAACGAGGGCCCGAGGACCCTACCGGGATTCCCAACAATGCCCCTAGCAATTTTATGCAACCATTTACACCACTCGCTGAATTCTGCTGGGAATGCTGCACCATTCAACCATGGAGATATCTGGACAAATAACTTAATTATGAAAAATTTTCATGATTTACACTTTCTCTAATTCGAAGTATATCTACTTCAAAAATTGGTCACAATAACTTTTCGAATGTGTTTTCGAATGCTACTATCAAGAAATGACAGTCAATACCTTTTCAACCATAACTTTCGATTCATGGCATCAATTATCCTGATTCGAACTTCTCTGGACAACTAACTTAATTATTAAAAACTTTTATGTTTACACTTTCTCCAATTCGAAGTATATCGACTACGAAAATAGGTCACAATAAATTTTTGAATGACTTTCCGAATTTGTTTTCGAATGCTACTGTCCAGAAACGACAGTCGAGCCTCGAAGCCCATTGGGCCTGGCCCAAATCTGATAAAAGCCCAAATGTGAATTTAGGCTCGGATTTATGTAAAATTGTCGTGATACATGTTATATGTGAATAACGTGGTGATTAATTGGGGATTAGGTTCTGTTTTTTACCGGGTGGTATGTTAAGAGTGACAAGGTCCCCCCGGGTTGTACTTTACTGTTTTATTAGAAAAGACGGGCTTTGTCGTTTTCGGGAAAGATCCCCTCGTCATAGGCTATAGTAGTACAGGATTGACGACCGTACGAGAGACGATCGAAACGAGACCGAACGAACAAGACGGTGGCCGAGGTGTCCGTTCGAGACAAGCCCAAAGACTTGGAGTTTTAACCTTTTTGTACAAATAGAATAGAACTAGAAATATCCCCTATCTTTCACATTTACTTTAATAGGTTGAAACTAGGTTTACTAGTAAAGTCTATTATGTGTGTGTTGGTTTCGAACGTGATATCGTGCATAATGTGCTCGTTTTTAACTGTGAGGATTCTCCCGAAGTTAGACTTTAAAATATCAAGTGAGTAAAGGGGTGGGACTGCTGTCTTCTATCAAGTCCGAAAACGTTACGACTATGGGTACGGTTTTGGTTGACCGAGTTACGGCGCTGAAACCCTCGCCTTTGACGGGAACGTATTTGGATGCATTTTTTATAATGCCGCTAACCAACCACTCTTCGTCCTCTTACAAAGTGTTATCCTACGGAGGCGAAGTTCACTCAAAAGTGGAAGGTTAGCAAGATGTTGATAGGCAGCACTTGCACAGTCATTCCAAAGACGTATGAGTTACAGCTGAGGGACCCTGACTGAGACAAATTAGTTGAATCTTCTGTCTGACAGAATCGTGTGTGACACGAACCTGGCTGATCGAATATACCAATAAACTGTTAAGTTGAGGCTAGTTTGATGCAGCGCGGGTAAATCAATGACACTATGAAACTACTAAACGAGGTTTCCGAAACTTCTAACGGGAGATAGGTTTTCGAGAAAAATAGTGGGAGTCAGACGAAAAATTGAAAGTCCTGTTTTAGTCTGATTAAACACTTCAAATCCTAACTATCTGTTTTCTTTCTGCAGTTTATTCTCTTCTCTATTCGATACATTGACAAACGCTTTATCCGTACTATTGGAAAAATAATCTTTGGTGGGACCAAATTATGTCGACTGGCTTAGAAATCTGAGGATCGTCCTCAGGTTGGAAAAACTGGAATATGTCTTGGACATTGAGCAGCCTGTGTCTCCAAATGCTAAATCGACTGAGCAAGACTTGCAGTTCTACGAGAAGTGGACCGAGAATGCTGGGAAGGTCCACGCATATATGCTAACGGCTATGAGCCCATAGCTCCAGCGCCAGCATGAGCACATGAGTGCTAAGTGTTGAGGTTTATGCCCTAGATGTCGTACGAGGATTAGATAGTACGAGGGCATTAGTGTAATTTTGATGTGTTTAACATTTGTAATTGAATTATTTGATAATGAAATTATTTTTGTTTGTTTATTGTCTATATTAGCATGACAAACAATAAAAAGGCAGATTATTATTTCGTCTAAATAAATTAACCTTGCAGTCGGGTAATAAGACGAATTAATAAAACCCCAATATTTACAGTTCAGTTACTGATTCTGTGGGGACAGAGAGGGGGCACCAGTAAGCTGATATACTGTAATATTAAATTAAGTCCACAAGTCTTAGTCTCCAGTAGGGTGACTGGATTGACGAGTACGACTTGCATGAAGCATGGGTCAGCGGCGAAATGCGGTCTCTACTTTTCGACGTGATTGCCGGTTATACTGCTGAGCGGAATTTACGGCCTTGATTAAATTCAAGGTTAACGTCCTATGCAGTTTCGATGTGCGGGAATTTACCTAAGGTTCGTAGCTCACCATCTTCTTGTCTTCGTCAAGGTATAATGGCTAAAACCCTTTCTTTCGTGTTCTTACGTTCTCGTGTTTTACCGAGCAGTCCAAGGGAAGGCGGGAATCCCAAAAGTTTTTAAAAATTCCGCCGTTCAAGGAACGAGGGCCTCGGGCCCCTTCGGGGATTCCCAACACTAAGGAGACATAGACTCACTTGGTTGAACTTTATGGCGAGTCGTCTAGGAGCGCGTGCTATTCACTCACACATGACCTGTTTAATACTAATCTCGCAGAAGGGGGTGATGACCATGCTCATTTACTGAAGCTAAATGAGTATATGGAGCGATTAGATGCGCTTGCATTCGGTATTCCTCACGAGGTGAAGATTGACATCATGCTGCAGTCCCTCCCACCATCCTTTCACCAGTTCTTGGTGAATTGCAACCTTAATAATCGGGAGTATTCGATATCGAACCTGATTAATCAGTTGGTTGCAGCCCGAACCCAGTATCGCAGCGATAGGTGTCCTAAGGGCAAAGAGGTGGCGCTTGTTGCGACTACTCGGTCCAAGGGATCGATAAAGAAGCGAACAAGCACAGCGGGCCTAGGGTAGAATCTCCAAGAAGGCGAAATCCAAGAAGGCTGTGAAGTCGGGCGCGAAGCCCACGGACAAGTGCCTCCATTGCCAGCAGCTGGGTCACTAGAAGCACGACTGTCCTAAGCTGAAGGTGTCATCTGATGCTTCAGGTAAGCAATTAGTTTTCGAAGCTAATTGTTCTGTGTATTCTACTTCATGGATACTTGACTCAGGGGCTAGCTCCCACATTTGTGTTTTGAACCAGGGTCTCGAATGAAGTAGGAAGCTTCGAGCTGGTGAAGTCTCGATCAACGTCGGCAGCGGACATAGTGTAGCAGCGACGCACGTGGGATCAAAGACTTTACTTTTATCGTCATTACATTCTTTAGTACTTTTTGATGTTTTGGTTTTGCCCAAGGGGCTAAAAAACATTGTTTCGATTCCTGTTTTGAGCAGACTTGGTTATGAGTTTTGATTTATTGATAATATTTGCCAAATTTATTTTAAAAATGAAAACGTTGGAAAAACGACGTTAATAAATGGTTTATATTACGTAAATCTAAGAGATAAGGTAGAAACTGTAAACGTAATTACCAACTCGTCGACGGGGTCGAACGAGCGATACATCTGGCACCTTTGACTAGATCACACCGGGGAAGCTAAGATTGACAGGATGGAAAAGCACGGTCTAATTCGCAGAGTGAAGTCAGGTCCGATCCCAACTTTCCAGTCTTGCATCCTGGGCAAAATGACTAAGTCACCCTTCACAGGGACTTCTACGAGGGCCACAGAAGTGCTGGGTTTAATCGACACTGATGTATGCAGACCGTTTAGCGTAACGGCCCGGGGTAATTGCCGCTACTTCATTACGTTTACGGATGATATGTCCCGCTACGAGACCATCTATTTGATAAGACAAAATTCCAAAGCTCTTGAAATGTTCAAGGAGTATAAAGCGTTAGTGGAGAAACAAACTGGCAAGGTCATGAAAGCCGTTCGATCAAATCGAGGCGTCGAGTATATGAGCCTTGAGTTCGATGCATTTCTCATAGATAATGACATCATCATACAGTTTTCACCTCCCGGCATGCCACAATTAAATGGCGTAGCCGAGCAAAGGAACCGAACGCTTTTGGATATGGTTCAGTCGATGTTAAGTTACATAGATCTCCCCATTTCGATGTGGGGATATGTTTTAGAGACAACAGCCTATATCCTTAACAGGATACCTACTCGTTCTGCCGACAGGATCCCTTACGAAGCTTGGCATAATCGAAAGGCAAGCCTGAATCACATCAGGGTTTGGGGTTGCCCCGCCTTTGTGAAAAAGTTACAGGCAGACAAGTTAGCTACAAGGTCGATTATGGCAAGATTCGTCGGTTACCCCGGGAACTCAATGGGGTACTACTTTTACGTTCCAGATGAACACAGGGTGTTTGTCGCTCTACGCGCCACCTTCTAGGAATATGCCTATTTAGAGATAGGGTGAAACGGTCAATTGGCTTAAGATGAACGACTCTAAGAAAGGGTTCTTACCTATGAGGCATGAGATTCATCTCTCAAAGGCTATATCTCCTCGCAACAAGGTACAAAAACAAGAGATGAGTGGAGTTCCCTATGCTTCAGCAGTGGGTAGCCTGATGTACGCGATGCTTTGCACGCGACCAGACGTTGCGTTTGCTGTGAGCGTAGTGAGTAGGTTTCGGGCGAACCCTGGTAAGGAACATTGGGCGGCAGTAAAGACAGTCCTGAAGTACCTTAGACGGAGTAAGGACTTGATACTGATTTACGGCCCAGGAGAATTAGAGGTAGATGGTTATACGGATTCAGACTTCCAATCAGATGTGGATGACCGAAAGTCTACTTCGGGATTTGTCTATACGCTCAATGGTGGCGCAGTAACTTGGTAGAGTTCCAAGAAAAGCATGACTGCTGATTGCACCACTGAGGAGGAGTATATTGCGGCTTTAGAAGCTGCTAAGGAGGGTTTTTGGATACGAAAGTTTTTAGAAGAACTGCAGGTGGTACCTAGCATAGTGGATCGTCCGTTACCACTGTGGTGCGATAATAGCGGAGCGATCGCACAAGCTAAGGAACCCCGTGCTCACTATAAGTCCAAGCACATAGAGAGAAAATACAACTTCTTACGTGGGTTCGTTGAGAATGGCTCTATAGCCGTGTAGAAGATCGCTTCAGCGGAAAACGTAGCGGACCCGTTCACGAAACCACTGTCTCAGGCAGTGCTAGATCGTCACCTCGATAAGATGGGGCTGAGATACTATAGGCGTGGCATTAGTGCAAGTGGGAGATTGTTGAGGTTTATGCCCTAGATGCCGTACGAGGATCAGAGAGTACGAGGGCATTAGTATAATTTTGTTGTGTTTAGTATTTGTAACTCGGGGTTTCCTATGCAGTTTCGATGTGCGGAAATTTACCTAAGTCTCTAGCCAGAGCACATAAATGACTCACGAGTGTCGTGGAGGGCAGTTTGGTAAATGTCACCGACACGAACATCATAGAGTCGTGTTCTTTAAGTTCGACGACGCGTGACTTTCACTCGACCGGGACAAACGTAAAGGGTTTATACGTAGGACGACAATATATAGTCGGTTCGTTAATTACACATATTCGTACTCAACTCGGGATCAGTTTGGTACCACGAGGCTGGCTAGGTGAATACCGAACTCCTGGATTCCTCCCAGAGCCAGTTGAGGCAAACCAAGAGAGTCGGGCTTAAAAAAGACAACCGACAAAACGTCTATATGAGAATAGAACAGGCTCATGCATGGATTGAGATATTAGGGTTTGGGGCTTGGCCGAAATCCTAAATGGCCGAAAGATTCGATTGACTCTGGTTAAATCAAGTGAGGGGCAAAATGGTCTTTTCACCGCACGAAATATTTTTGAAATATAATATTGGATATTTAATATTTAGTATATGATTTAAATTTTTATTTTAGAAAAATAATAGTATTTAATTTGGAATTAAATAAAAAAAATATATAAAATATATATATATATAATTTTCGATTTTTATTTAGAATATTTCGAAAATATTAAATATTTATATTGGATATTTAAATATACTTAATAAAGAAATTAATATTAATTTATTTTAATATTAATTCAAATTTGAATTTGAGTTTGAATTTGAAATAGAAGACCAAGTCAACAAGACTTAGTCTTAGGAGACTAAGTATGCTTGGAGTGGGTGAGAAACTTCCTTCCCACTCCACTTAGAAAATTCGGCCAACCCTAACATTATAAATAGGGTTTTTCATTTTTTGAAAAACCCTAATGTCACTTTGGCAAACTTGAGGAAAAACTAGGGTTTTACTCTCACCTCTCTCTCGTCATGCTCTCCTCTCCCTCTCGGCGGCGCGCGGCGCGTGCGTGGGTGTGTCAAGGAGGTGCCGCCAAGCTTGGTCTATTCGCCTATAGCGAGTCTTGGCCGCGGCGTTCGTGTGGTGCCGGCGTGACGATCTTGCTCCGTTCGTGCGCTTGAGGTTAAGGTCTTGATTAGTCACTAGTTTGCTAGGCCCAAATTGCATGAAGCATGGGTCAGCGGCGAAATGCAATCTTGACTTTTCGACGTGATTCCCAGTTATACCGCTGAGCGGAATTTACGGCCTTGATTAAATTCGAGGTTAACGTCCTATGCAGTTTCGATGTGCGGGAATTTACCTAAGTCTCTGGCCAGAGCGAATAACTGACTCACGAGTATCGTGGAGGGCAGTTAGGTAAATATCACCAACACGAACATCACAGCGTCGAGTCCTGTGAGTTCGACCACGCGTGACTTTCACTCGACCGGGACAAACGTAAAGGGTTTATACGTAAGACGACAATCTATATTCGGTTCGTGAATTATACCTATTCGTACTCAACTCGGGATCGGTTCGATACCACGGGGCTAGCTAGGTGAATACCGAACTACTAGATTCCTCCCAGAGCCGTTTCAGGCGAACCAAGAGAGTCGGGCTTAAAAAGGGCAACCGACACAACGTCTATATGAAAATAGAGCAGGCTGGGGCCTGGATTGAGAGATTAGGGTTTGGGGCTTGGCCGAAACCCTAAATTGCCGAAAAACTTGTTTAAATCAAGTGAGGGGCAAAATGGTCTTTTCATATCACGAAATATTTTTGAAATATAATATTGGATATTTAATATTTAGTACATGATTTAAATTTGATTTAAATCGTTATTATTGTTTTAGAAAAATAATAGTATTTAATTCGGAATTAAATAAAATAATATATTAGATATATATATATATAAGTTTCGAATTTTATATAGTATAAATTTCGAAATTATTAAATATATTTATATTGGATATTTTATATTTAAATATACTAAATATAGAAAATATATTAATTTATTTTAATATTATTTCAAATTTAAATTTGAATTTGAATTTGAATAAGAAACCAAGTAAACAAAGACTTAGTCTAAGAAGACTAAGTATGCTTGAAGTGGGTGAGAATCTTTCTCCCCACTCCAAGTCAAAATTTCGGCAACCCCTTATATTATAAATAGGGATTTTTCATTTTTTGTCTAACCCTAATGTCATTTGTGCAAAAAGAGAAAAAACTAGGGTTTCTTTTCTCTCCCTCTCTCTCGATCTCATCTCTCTCACTCTCATCTCTCTCTTGTTCTCTCTCCGCAGGCGCACGTGAGGAGGAGACCCCGCCGTGTCCTTGGTCTAGCCGCATACAGCTAGGACCGACCGTGACGTACGTGTTGGTGTCGGCGTGATGATCTTGCCCCGTTCGTGCGCATTTGGTGCTAGGAGAGGGATACAATATCCCGGGGATTCGAAGGGTTCGTAGCTCGCCATCGTCCTGTATTTGTCAAGGTATCATGGCTGTAAAAATCCTTCTCTTTTCGTGTCTTTATGTTCTCGTGTTAATACTGAGCGGTCCAAGGGAAAAGGAGGAATCCCGAAAATTTTTAAACTTCCGCCGTTCTAGGAACGAGGGCCCGGGGACCCTACCGGGATTCCCAACAGTAGTATCAGAGCCTTAGGCTCGGTTAAGTCACGGGACTATGACTATGAAGCCCGAACGAAAGCTTTTGGACGAGCTGGCCGCGCGCGTGGAGCGCGCGGCGCCTTAGGCGGGCTGCGCACGTAGGCGCACGGCGCGTGCCTGGCCAGGCAGCGCGAAGCGCGCGGCTGTGCCCGTGGCCGCGCTTAGTGCACGGCACGCGAGGCAGGCCGCACACGCGGCACGCTGGCCTGGCCGCTCGCGCTGCGCGCATGGCGCCGGCCTGGCCGTGCACGTAGCGTGCGCGGAACCTTTGGCTGGCCCCGCGCGGCGCTTGGTCAGGCCGCATGGGCGGTGCCGGCTTCGTCGCAATTAGGGTCGCGCGATCAAGCCTCGAAGCCCAATGGGCCTGACCCAAATCTGATAAAAGCCCAAATATGGATTTAGGTTCGGATCTGTGTAAAATTGTCGTGATGCATGTAATATTTGAACTACGTGGTGATTGATTGGGGATTGGGTTCTGTTTTTACCGGGTGATATGTTAAGGGTGGCAAGGTCCCCCTCGGTTGTACTTTACAGTTTTATTAGAAAAGATCGGCTTTGTTGTTTTAAGGGAAAGATCCCCCCGTCATAGGCTATAGTTGTACAGGATTGACGGCCAAACGAGAGACGATCGAGATGAGAACGAACGAACAAGACGGTGGCCGAGGTATCCGTTCGAGAAAAGTCCGAAGACTTAGAGTTTTCTTTTTGTACAAATAGGATATAACTAGAAATATCCCCGATTTTTCACATTTACTTTAATAGGTTGAAACTAGGTTTACTGTTAAAGTCTATTATGTGCGTGTTGGTTTCGAACGTGATATCGTGCATAATGTGCTCGTTTTTAACTGTGAGGATTCTCTCGAAGTTAGACTTTAAAATATCAAGTGAGTAAAGGAGCGGGGTCCTGTCTTCTATCAAGTCCAAAAACGTTACGATTTAGGGGTACGGTTTTGGTTGACCGAGTTACGGCGCTAAAACCCAGGCCTTTGACGTGAACATATTTGGATGCATTTTTTATAATGCCGCTAACCGACCACTCTTCGTCCTCTTACAAAGTGTTATCCTACGGAGGCGAAGTTCACTCAAAAGTGGAAGGTTAGCAGGACGTTGATAGGCAGCACTTGGACAGTCATTCTCAAGAAGTCTGAGTTACAGGCCGAGGGACCCTGACTGAGACAAATTCGTTGAAACTTCTGTGTGACAGAATCGTGTGGGACACGAGCCTAGCTGATCGAATATACCAATAAACTGTTAAGTTGAGGCTAGTTTGATGCAGCGCGGGTAAATCAACGCCGCTATGAAACTACTCAACGAGGTTTTCGAAATTCCTAACAGGAGACAGGATTTTGAGAAAAATAGTGGGAGTCAAACGAAAAATTGAAAGTCCTGTTTTAGTCTGATTAAACACTTCAAATCCTAACAAACTGTTTATCTTTCTGAAATTTATTTTCTATTCTATATTATACGATGAGAAACACATTATTCGTACTTTTGGAAATACATTCTTTGGTGGGACCAAACTATGTTGACTGGCTTAGAAATCTGAGGATCGTCCTCATGTTATAGAAAAAGGAAAATGTCTTGGACATTGAGGAGCCTTTGACTCCTAACGCTCAATCGACTGAGCGAGACCTGCAGTCCCTCCCATCTTCCTTCCACCAGTTCGTGGTGAATTGCAACCTAAATAATTGGGAGTATTCGATACTGGACCTGATTAATCAGTTGGTTGCAGCCCGAACCTAGTATCGCAGCGATATGGGTCCTAAGGGCAAGGAGGTGGCGCTTGTTGCGATTACTCGGTCCAAGGGATCGAAGAAGAAGGCGAACAAGCACAACGGGCCTAGGGGTAGAATCGCCAAGAAGGCTGGAAAGTCGGGCGCGAAGCCCACGGACAAATGCCTCTATTTCCAGCAGCTGGAAGCGAGACTGTCCTAAGCTGAAGGCGTCGTCCGACGCTTCAGGTAAGCAATTAGTTTTCGAAGCTAATTGTTCTGTGTATTCAACTTCATGGATACTTGACTCGGGGGCTAGCTCCCACATTTGTGTTTTGAACCAGGGTCTGAAACGAAGTAGGAAGCTTCGAGCTGGTGAAGTCTCGATCAACGTCGGCAGCAGACATAGTGTAGCAGCGACGCACGTGGGATGGAAGACTTTACTTTTATCGTCATCTCATTGTTTAGTACTTTCTGATGTTTTGGTTTTGCCCAAGGGGCTTAAAAATATTGTTTCGATTCCTGTTTTGAGTAGACTTGGTTATGAGTTTCGATTTATTGATGATGTTTGCCATATTTATTTTAGAAATGAAAACGTTGGAAAGGCGACGTTAATAAATGGTTTATATTACGTCAATCTAAGAGATAAGGTAGAAACTGTAAATGCAATTACAAACTCGTCGACAGGGTCAAACAAGCGATACATCTGGCACCTACGATTGGGTCACGCAGGGGAAGTGAAGATTGACAAGATGGAAAAGGACGGTCCGATTCGCACAGTGAAGTCAGGCCCGATCCCAACTTGTCAGTCTTGTATCCTAGGCAAAATGACCAAGTCACCCTTCACAGGGACTTTTACTAGGGCCACAGAAGTGTTGGGTTTAATCCACACTGATGTATGCGGACCGTTTAGAGTGACCGCTACTTCATTACGTTTACGGACGATGCGTCCCGCTATGTGACCGTCTATTTGATGAGACAGAAGTCCGAACCTCTTGAAATGTTCAAGAAGTATAAAGCGTTAGTGGAGAAGCAAACTAGCAAAGTGATTAAAGCCGTTCGATCAGATCGAGGCGGCGAGTACATGAGCCTTGAGTTCGATGCGTTTCTCAGAGAAAATGGCATCGTTATACAGTTCTCACCTCCCGGCACGCCACAATTAAAAGGCATAGCCGAGCAAAGAAATCAAACGCTTTTGGATATGGTTCGGTCAATGATGAGTTACACAGATCTCCCCATTTTGATGTGGGGTTATGCTTTAGAGACAACAACCTATATCCTTAACAGGATACCTACCCGTTCTGCCGACAGGATCCCTTACGAAGCTTGGCATAATCGTAAGGCAAGCCTGAATCACATTAGGGTCTGGGGTTGCCCCGCCTTTGTGAAAAAGTTACAGGCAGACAAGTTAGCAACAAGGTCGATTATGGCAAGATTCGTCAGGTACCCCGAGGACTCAATGGGGCACTACCTTTACGTTCCAGACGAACACATGGTATTTGTCGCTCTACGCATCACCTTCATGGAAGAAGAGTTTGTTAGCGAAGGCGGTAAAGGGCGTGAAATAACTCTTGGTGAGTTAAGCGACGAATCAACTCCAGTTGTTACAGAGTCGTTAGACGACGTTCCAGAAAACCCGGCTCAGCCGTTATTACGCAGGTCTAGTAGGATATCTCAAATGCCTGAGAGATATGGTATGGTACACGTCGAGCATGGGGATGCTGCGATTGAGGGATGCGTCGGGGACGATCCCGTCACCTACGACCAGGCAATTACCGGTACAGACTCCCTCAAATGGCTTGAGGCTATGCAAGCCGAAATGGACTCTATGTATTCAAATCAGGTTTGGACACTTGTAGACCTACCCAATGGTTTTAGACCGATCGGGAACAAATGGATCTACAAGAAGAAGATTGGATCTGACGGACAGGTGGAAACGTACAAAGCTAGGCTTGTAGCGAAAGGGTATAGTCAAAAAGAGGGTATTGACTATGAGGAGACCTTTTCCCCAGTCGCGATGATTAAGTCTATTCGCATTATGCTTGCGATAGCAGCATACTATGACTACGAAATCTGGCAGATGGATGTAAAGACCGCATTCCTGAATGGATTCCTCCAAGAGGAGATCTATATGGAACAACCCAAAGGTTTTACGTCGGATGCAGATGCTCAAAAAGTATGCAAGCTGAATCGGTCCATTTGTGGACTGAAACAAGCTTCAAGGAGTTGAAATCTTAGATTCGATGAAGACGTTAAGAACTACGGATTCATAAAGAACGAAGATGAGCCTTGTGTTTACAAGAAGGCCATTGGGAGCAAGGTGTCGTTTCTAGTATTGTACGTAGATGACATCCTTTTGATAGGAAACGACATTGGGATCTTTCAGAGGTCAAAGCTTGACTTTCGACCGAATTCTCTATGAAAAACCTGGGAGAAGCGACCTATATTCTAGGAATACGCCTATTTAGAGATAAGGCAAAACTGTCAATTGGCTTATCACATGCCCTTTACTTAGACAAAGTCCTTAAAAGGTTTAAGATGGACGACTCTAAGAAAGGATTCTTACCTATGAGGCATGGGATTCATCTCTCAAAGGCTATGTCTCCTCGCAACGAGGTACAAAGACAGGAGATGAGTGGAGTCCCCTATGCTTCAGATGTGGGTAGCCTGATGTACGAGATGCTTTACACGCGACCAGACATAGCGTACACTGTGAGCGTAGTGAGTAGGTTTTAGGCGAACCCTCGTAAAGAACATTGGGCGGCAGTAAAGACATTCCTAAAGTACCTTAGACGGATTATGGACTTGATACTGATTTACGGCCCAGGAGAATTAGAGGTAGATAGTTATACGGATTCGGACTTCCAATCAGATGTGGATGACCGAAAGTCTACTTCGGGATTTGTCTATACGCTCAATGGTTGTGACGCCCGGGGCCAATGAGGGTGGGGAGTGATCACCGGTGCCAGAGAGGGCACGGACAAGCTGCGGCTCCTGGCAGGCTTCTAGGCGAAGGGGTACATGAATGAACTGATCCCACACCCGAATAAGAGGGGATCCTGAGGCTGACAATGTATGAGCGTGTCGGTCTAAGAATCGTATAAGAGAATTGATAGTACTACTCATATCACCAAGGTCGACCTACCTTTTCGGGAATCCATCTATAAGAACTCCAAAGTTAAGCGTGCTTGACTTGGAGCAATCTTAGGATGGGTGACCCCCTGGGAAGCAGCTCAGGGTGCGTGCGAGTGAGGACAAAGCACGCTGGAAGGTTAAGTATAAATGGTGGTACAGTGGGGCCAGACTATCAGTCGGAGTGTGGTGGGCCCAACCCCACTGGTCCCAGTAGGACGAATGTTACCAGTAACACCCGGTATGGGACGAGTCGTTACAGATGGTATCAGAGCACAACCTCTCGCAGTACGGTGTGGTTCGGGGACGAACCAGGCGGAAGCTGGTGGGCATGTGACGCCCGGGGCCAATGAGGGCGGGGAGTGATCGCCGGTGCCAGAGAGGGCACGGACAAGGTGCGGCTCCTGGCAGGCTTCTAGGCGAAGGGGTACATGAATGAACTGATCCCACACCCGAATAGGAGGGGATCCTGAGGCTGACAATGTATGAGCGTGTCGGTCTAAGAATCGTATAAGAGAATTGATAGTACTACTCATATCACCAAGGTCGACCTACCTTTTCGGGAGTCCATCTATAAGAACTCCAAAGTTAAGCGTGCTTGACTTGGAGCAATCTTAGGATGGGTGACCCCCTGGGAAGCAGCTCAGGGTGCGTGCGAGTGAGGACAAAGCACGCTGGAAGGTTAAGTATAAATGGTGGTACAGTGGAGCCAGACTATCAGTCGGAGTGTGGTGGGCCCAACCCCACTGGTCCCAGTAGGACGAATGTTACCAGTAACACCCGGTATGGGACGAGTCGTTACAATGGTGGCGCAGTAACTTGGAAGAGTTCCAAGCAAAGCACGACTGCTGATTCCACCACTGAGGCGGAGTATATAGCGGCTTCAGAAGCTGCCAAGGAGGGTGTTTGGATACGCAAGTTCTTAGAAGAACTGCAGGTGGTACCTAGCATAGTGGATCGCCCGTTACCATTGTGGTGCGACAATAGCGGAGCGATCGCACAAGCTAAGGAACCCCGTGCTCACAGTAAGTCCAAGCACATAGAGACAAAATACAACATGTTACGTGGGTTCGTTGAGAATGGCTCGATAGCCGTGCAGAAGATCGCCTCAGCAGAAAATGAGGCGGACCCGTTCACGAAGCCACTGTCTCAGGCAGTGCTAGATCGTCATCTTGATAAGATGGGGTTGAGATACTATAGCGCGTGGCATTAGTGCAAGTGGGAGATTGTTGAGGTTTATGCCCTAGATGCCGTACGAGGATTAGATAGTACGAGGGCATTAGTATAATTTTGATATGTTTAACATTTGTAATTGGATTATTTGATCATGAAATTATTTTATTGTCAATTTGAGTTTTGACAAAATAATACAAAAGGCATATTGTTATTTCGTCTAAAATAAATTAACCTTGCAGTCGGGTAATAAGACGAATTAATAAAACCCTAATATTTACAGTTCAGTAACTGATTCTGTGGGGACAGAGAGGGGGCACCAGTAAGCTGAGATACTGTAATATTAAATTAAGTCCACAAGTCTTAGTCTCCAGTAGGGTGACTGGATATGACGAGTATGACTTGTTTGTCGACGGGTCCAAAACAGTTGTGCCAACTGTTCACTTGTGAAGTGGCAGCTCGTGACATTGATACAAGACGAATCAGGCGATTGTCTGTATTTGGACACTGACTCGTAATCGAACGATCACATGCTGGTAAAGTCGCTGATCGATCGATTGACTATAGTAGTCTACGTGAACCTTAGATCGAAAGGGTTAACTCGGGGTTGGTCTTAAGGTCTTGATTAGTCACTAGTTTGCTCGGCCCGAATTGCATGAAGCATGGGTCAGCATCGAAATGCGATCTTGACTTTTTGACGTGATTGCTGGTTATACCGCTGACCGGGATTTACGGACTTGATTAAATTCGAGGTTAACGTCCTATGCAGTTTCGATGTGCGGGAATTTACCTAAGTCTCTGGCCAAAGCAAATAACTGACCACGAGTGTCATGGAGGGCAGTTAGGTAAATGTCACCAACACGAACATCATAACGTCGAGTCCTGTGAGTTCGACTACGCGTGACTTTCACTCGACCGGGACAAACGTAAAGGGTTTATACGTAAGACGACAATCTATAGTTGGTTCGTGAATTATACCTATTCGTACTTAACTCGGGATCGGTTCGGTACCACGGGGCTGGCTAGGTGAATACCGAACTCCTAGATTCTTCCTAGAGCCGGTTCAGGCGAACCAAGAGAGTCGGACTTAAAAAGGACAACCGACACAACGTCTATATGAGAATAGAGCAGGCTGGGGCCTGGATTGAGAGATTAGGGTTTGGGGCATGGCCGAAACACTAAATGGCCGAAAAACTTGGTTAAATCAAATGAGGGGCAAAATGGTCTTTTCACCTCACGAAATATTTTTGAAATATAATATTGGATATTTAATATTTAGTATATGACTTAAATTTGATTTAAATCTTTATTATTATTTTAGAAAAATAATAGTATTTAGTTCGGAATTAAATAAAATATATATATTAGATATATATATATATATAAGTTTCGAATTTTATATAGTATAAATTTCGAAATTATTAAATATATTTATATTGGATATTATATATTTAAATATACTAAATGTAGAAAATATATTAATTTATTTTAATATTATTTCAAATTTAAATTTGAGTTTAAATTTGAATAAGAAACCAAGTAAACAAAGACTTAGTCTAAGAAGAATAAGTATGCTTGAAGTGGGTGAGAATCTTTCTCCCCACTCCAAGTCAAAAATTCGGCCACCCCTTATATTATAAAAAGGGGTTTTTCATTTTTAGTCTAACCCTAATGTCATTTGTGCAAAAAGAGAAAAAACTAGGGTTTCTTTTCTTTCCCTCTCTCTCGATCTCGTCTCTCTCACTCTCATCTCTCTTTCACTCTCTCTTGGCTTCCGTGCGTGAAGAGGAGACCACGTCGTGTCCTTGGTCTAGCCGCATATAGCTAGGAACGGCCGTGACATACGTGTTGGTACCGGCGTGACGATCTTGCTCCGTTCGTGCGCATTTGGTGCTAGGAGAGGGATACAGCATCCCGGGAATTTGAAGGGTTCGTAGCTCGCCATTGTCCTGTATTCGTCAAGGTATCATGGCTGTAAAACCCTTCTCTTTTCGCGTCTTTATATTCTTGTGTTAATACCGAGCGGTCCAAGGGAAAAGGCAAAATCCCGAAAATTTTTAAACCTCCGCCATTCTAGGAACGAGGGCCCGGGGACCCTACCGGGATTCCCAACACTTATCATCATGCAGTTCTTGAATATCGAGCAAAACTTGTTACTTTTCATAGGCCTGAACTTCCAGAACTAATTTTTGAAGGGGAAGATCAATCGGCGTCACTTGCTATCATTTCAATGCTTTCGGCCCATATATTAATGCATAAAGGGTGTGAGGCATTCTTAGCTTCGATCATCGATACTTCACACTCTACGACCATGATAGATGTATTCCTATTGTGAAGGAATTCTCCAATGTATTTCCTGAGGATTTACCGGGACAACCACCTACTCGAGAAGTTGATTTTGTCATAGATACGCTTTTGGGGACTACATCTATATATAAACGTCCATATCGAATGTCTCCAGCCGAACTTAAAGAACTCAGGACCCAATTGGGAGAGTTATTAGATAAGGATTTCATCCGACCCAGCACATCCCCATGGGGCGCTCCTGTTCTTTTCGTCAAGAAAAAGGATGGATCACTTCGTCTATGTATTGATTACCATCAATTGAACAAGGTAACAATAAAAAACAAATATCCTCTTCCTAGGATTGATGATTTGTTCGATCAATTACAAGGAGCGACGGTATTCTCGAAGATCGATTTGCGATCTGCTTATCATCAACTCAAGAATCCCCATGCCTGCTTTTGGAACCAGATATGGTCATTTCGAGTTCTGTGTAATGCCTTTCGGACTTACTAATGCTCTTGCACCCTTTATGGATCTTATAAATCGAGTATTTTGCCCATATTTGGATAAGTTTGTTATCGTCTTTATCGATGACATAATTATATATTCCAGATCAGACGAAGAGCGTGTTAATCATCTAAGAATTGTACTAGAGACTCTTCGAGAAAATCAACTCTACGTGAAGCTTTCCAAAATGTGAATTTTGGCTTCGTAAAATTAGCTTTCTCGGCCATCGTATTTCCAATGAAGGAATCTTCGTAGATCCAACGAAAATATAAGCCATCTTAGATTGGGACCGTCCAAAGAACATGACTGAAATACAGAGTTTTCTGGGATTAGCTGGGTACTATCGGAGATTCATCAAAGATTTTGTTGGGTTTTTTTGGCCCAAATATAAAAAATAGATTGGTTTTAATTAACTCGAGATGTCGTCGTTAATCGAAACTTGAAATTGATGAAAGATTCATAATCTACGTTTCGAGGGGAATACATCGAATATTAATTTGCTAGAAATCGATATCGGGTGAATGAGAAATTAATTTTTAATCTCGGCCCAATAATATTAATGAATAAGGTGATGGTGTAAAAGAGGGGATCAAAAGTCCCACATTGAAAAAACACATCAAGTTTTTCCACCTTATATATAGATACACATCATAAGTCATCAACAAGTGGTGAGCCCAAGGAGATGGGTTCAGGCCCAAACCCAAGCCCACGCGCGCGGCCCGCAAGCTCAAGCCCAAACCCGGAATAAAATTTATGCTCCAATGACGTGGCACCGATGATGACGTGGCACCGATGGTGACCTGACATCTAGGTGGCAAGGTGGGGCGATGACGTGTCGTGGCACGCAGTGTGGCGATGACGCGGCAGTATTGCTGACGTGGCAAACTTGATGATGTGTCAGTGACACATAGGCGAGAAGGACGACGTGGCGCTGACGCAGCGCCACGTGAGACGACGATGAGGTGGTTCGACCCGTTGGGTCGATGGGGCGCACCGGTTCGCAAATAGAGAGAGCCAGTGAGGATGCTCGACCCGACCCAAAACCCGCGGTTTGGTCCGATGGGTCGCATCAGATGGGGTGCGATCTGGATCGTTGGATCCAGATATGACGGCTCAGATTAAATCTGATGAAATAGCCAATGGTTGTGACTATTCACAAAATAGCCCCTGCCCAGAAGTTGCATCTCTTTGCAGATTTGCCCAGACCACTTGAAAACCTACAAATAGCCCCAGCAGCATTGGAAAAAGAGATTAATTCACTCCCAAGTATTTAGAAGATCTGCATTCAAGTCCTAGAGTTAAGAAAAGCAAGAAAGTCTCGAGTCTCTGATTAGATTCGCCGATAATTTTAGTTCGTTGTGCAACGATCGAAATTCCGAAGTCATTGTATTTTCGGGACGGATTGCGTAAACCCGAAGCACTGAAATACGGGGCAATAACGTCTTACTGACAGCGTACGTAGTACGTGCCTCGACTTCACGCTAATAAGTTTGTTCGAAGTTTGCAGCCACCGACCAGACGATCTACACTGGAACCAACAGATTTTTCGTTGATAGCTTCTTCATTAACCGAGCTGAATCAAAAGGGTGCTAAATTCGAATGGAATGACGAATGCGAGAAAGCTTTTCACGAACTAAAAAGATGACTCACTTCAGTTTCTATCCTTACCTTGCCTAACCCGGAGATTAAAGAATTCACTATTTATAGTGATGCATCGAGACAAGGCTTGGGATGTGTTCTTATGCAAGAAGAAAAAGTTATTGCCTATGGCTCGAGACAACTAAAGAATAACGAAGAAAATTATCCGACACATGTCTTGGAGTTGGCCGCCATTGTCTTTGCATTTAAAATCTGGAGGCATTATCTTTATGGTGCGACTTGTCGGATTTTTACAGATCACAAAAGCTTGAAGTACATCACTACTCAGAAGAAACTGAACCTTCGACAAAGACAATGGATTGAGTTGATTAGCGACTATGACCTAATCATTGATTATCATCCAGGTAAGGCCAACGTTGTAGCCGATGCACTAAGCAGAAAAAATTCCACGTTGCTTGCTTCGGTTCTGTGACGCCCGGGGTCAATGAGGGCGGGGAGTGATCGCCGGTGCCAGAGAGGGCACGGACAAGGTGCGGCTCCTGGCAGGCTTCTAGGCAAAGGGGTACATGAATGAACCGATCCCACACCCGAATGAGAGGGGATCCTGAGGCTGGCAATGTATGGGCGTGTCGGTCTAAGAATCGTATAAGAGAATTGATAGTACTACTCATATCACCAAGGTCGACCTACCTTTTCGGGAGTCCATCTATAAGAACTCCAAAGTTAAGCGTGCTTGACTTGGAGCAATCTTAGGATGGGTGACCCCCTGGGAAGCAGCTCAGGGTGCGTGCGAGTGAGGACAAAGCACGCTGGAGGGTTAAGTATAAATGGTGGTACAGCGGGGCCAGACTATCAGTAGGAGTGTGGTGGGCCCAACCCCACTGGTCCCCAGTAGGACGAATGTTACCAGTAACAGCCGGTATGGGACGGGTCGTTACAGATGTATCAGAGCACAACCTCTCGCAGTATGGTGTGGTTCGGGGACGAACCAGGCGGAAGCTGGTGGGCATGTGGCGCCCGGGGTCAATGAGGGCGGGGAGTGATCGCCGGTGCCAGAGAGGGCACGGACAAAGTGCGGCTCGTGGCAGGCTTCTAGGCGAAGGGGTACATGAATGAACCGATCCCACACCCGAATGAGAGGGGATCCTGAGGCTGGCAATGTATGGGCGTGTCGGTCTAAGAATCGTATAAGAGAATTGATAGTACTACTCATATCACCAAGGTCGACCTACCTTTTCGGGAGTCCGTCTATAAGAACTCCAAAGTTAAGCGTGCTTGACTTGGAGCAATCTTAGGATGGGTGACCCCCTGGGAAGCAGCTCAGGGTGCGTGCGAGTGAGGACAAAGCATGCTGGAAGGTTAAGTATAAATGGTGGTACAGTGGGGCCAGACTATCAGTCGGAGTGTGGTGGGCCCAACCCCACTGGTCCCAGTAGGACGAATGTTACCAGTAACACCCGGTATGGGACGAGTCGTTACAGATGGTATCAGAGCACAACCTCTCGCAGTACGGTGTAGTTCGGGGACGAACCAGGCGGAAGCTGGTGGGCATGTGACGCCCGGGGCCAATGAGGGCGGGGAGTGATCGCCGGTGCCAGAGAGGGCACGGACAAGTTGCGGCTCCTGGCAGGCTTCTAGGCGAAGGGGTACATGAATGAACCGATCCCACACCCGAATGAGAGGGGATCCTGAGGCTGGCAATGTATGGGCGTGTCGGTCTAAGAATCGTATAAGAGAATTGATAGTACTACTCATATCACCAAGGTCGACCTACCTTTTCGGGAGTCCATCTATAAGAACTCCAAAGTTAAGCGTGCTTGACTTGGAGCAATCTTAGGATGGGTGACCCCCTGGGAAGCAGCTCAGGGTGCGTGCGAGTGAGGACAAAGCACGCTGGAAGGTTAAATATAAATGGTGGTACAGTGGGGCCAGACTATCAGTAGGAGTGTGGTGGGCCCAACCCCACTGGTCCCAAGTAGGACGAATGTTACCAGTAACAGCCGGTATGGGACGGGTCGTTACAGGTTCAATTGGACTATTTTTATCTTTTGGAGCAAATGAAAGGACTTCGTATATCGCTTCATCATGAGGAGTCAAGTGAAGCCTCCTTACTTGCTAAATTTGAAGTTAGACCTACCTTGTTCGAGCAAATTCGAGAAAAGCAGCCGCAAGATGCTCACTTACAACAAATTACAAAGCAAAAACAAGAAGATACGAGTGACTTCAGAACTCAAGACGACAGACTTCTCACCTTTCAGAATCGCGTTTGTGTACCGGCAGATTAAGATCTTCATAGAGCTATTCTCGAAGAAGCTCATTCTTCCGCCAATGCCATGCATCCAAGTAGCACGAAGATGTACAGAACACTTCGAGAACACTACTGGTGGCCGAGTATGAAGCGTGACATTGCTAAGTTTGTATCGAAATGTTTATCGTGTCAACAAATAAAGGCTGAGCGTCAAAAACCAGCGGGCGTGCTTCAGCCCCTTTCTATTCCTGAGTAGAAATGGGAAAACATCACGATGGATTTTTTATCGGGTTTGCCTCGGACTCAAAAAGGCCATGACTCTATTTGGTCATCGTTGATCGTTTAACCAAATCAGCCCATTTTCTCCCCGTGCATACCAAATATAGCTTGGAAAAATTGGCCAAATTGTATGTGGATGAGGTCGTGAGACTACATGGGGTACCGGTGTCCATTGTATCATATCGAGACCCTCGATTTACTTCCCGCTTTTGGCCAAGCCTTCAAAAGTCACTAGGTACAAAATTGTTATTCAGTAGGCTTATCATCCCAGACCGATGGACAGTCGAAAAGGACGATTCAGACCCTAGAAGACATGTTACGCACAGTTGTTTTGAATCTGAGCGGCAGTTGGGACAAATATGTAGCGCTAATGAAGTTTGCGTACAACAATAACTACCACTCAAGTATAGTTTGGCCCCGTATCAAGCTCTCTATGGCCGAAAATGTCGAACACCTCTCTTTTGAGATGAAGTTGGCGAGAGAAAAATTGAACAGGTAGAGCTCATTGAAGACGCGACTGAAAAGGTTAAACTTATTCGGGATAGACTCAAAGCGGCACAGGATCGACAGAAAAGCTATGTGGATAATAGAAGACGTGAGCTGGAATTCGATGAAGGAGACAAAGTTTTTCTAAAGATTTCTTCGTGGAAGGGCGTGTTACGATTTCAGCATCGTGGAAAGCTCAACCCTAGGTATATCGGTCCATTTACCATTACAGAAAGGATTGGCAGTGTTGCGTACAGGTTAGAGCTACCATCAGAGTTGTCGCAAATCCATAATGTCTTTCACGTTCTAGACCCTTCGCATATACTCGAGTTTTCCCCACTCGGGTTAAAGGAAGATCTTTCCTACGAAGTTCAACCGGTTCAAATCATGGATCGACAAGAGAAGAAGCTCCGTAACAAGTCTATTCCGATGGTGAAAGTGCTTTGGCATAGCGACAAGGTGGAAGAGGAAACATGGGAAGCAGAAGAACTGATGCGGCGTCAATATCCACATCTATTCGATTTGTTAGGTACGTTTACGTTTCGAGGACGAAAATTTTTGATGGGGGAGATAACTTATAACACCCAAAATGCCCCAAAAAAAATAAAAGAAAACTTATCCAGCCCAAGAACTTCCATGAACCAAATTTTATTATTATAGCCCAAGTACATAAAGTTTCTTTCCTCTTTAAAGTATTTCTTCATGTTTATCAAAAATCCTTTCTTCATCCCTAAGTATACTGACGTGAAAATAAGAAGAAAAAAAGTAGAGAAATAAAAAAGAGGAAAGAAAGGGTTTAAGAATCGTTCTATGCAGGTTTGGTGGATCTAAACATAGCAAAGGTGTGTTCTAAACCAAGTTAGTAGAGGATTAAGTTCTTTTTATTCTGAAACTTTTTCAGTGTGCAATTGCTGTATATTTCGCATTTGACCTAGCTATAATTCTCATGTATATTTGACCTTGGATTCTTTTGAAAACTAAGTTTCTCAGGTTTCTAGAGCCATTTGAAGCATGTAAATCCGACACTTATAAGATTTTTAGTAAATTTTTGACGATTCAGCTGTGATTCTAACCGAATCTGTGCGCAGTCTCCGTTTTCTATGATTTTGACATAGTTATACTGCTCTGAATTCTTTAAACCTGATTTATTTGGAAAGCTAACTTCTCAGTCTTTTCATATCCGCTAGAATCAGACCGTTCCGAAATTTCTACAATGTGTTACAAATTTTTGAATATTTGGCGTCTAGACAAAAAATCCTTTTTCCGCTACTTCTGTTTTATTCAGTTTTACCCTGCCTATACTATTCCAATGGTTTTGAAAATAATATTTCTTGAAAGCTTAGATCATTGTCTTTCTATAGCCACCAGAAACAGCTCAATCCGAGCATTCTATGATTGTTTATGGAATTTTGAAGCTTTTGCCGCAAAACAGAAAATTTTCAGCATGTAGTTGGATTATTTTGAAATCACTCATGCTTATCTTCTTATTTAGGCGAAGGAACTTCGGCAAGGGACTCGAGGGTAGCTTCAGACGTCGGAGAAAGCTAGGACTTTACTGTGAGTTGACAGTATGAGGACACCTTCCCTTTGTGGGATGTGTGAACCTCGCGATGGGTTATTTTATGTCGTTTTCACTAGATTATACATTATTGTTGGATTATGCATTAGTGGGCCTTGTCGGCTATAGAATGTTCATATCCTTATGTTGATGAGAACTTGGGCATTTATGTTGCTTCGTGAATGGTGCTAATAAGTATTTGGAACGTCAATGTACTTTGGTGAATTGCGTTCATGATTTCAGGGATATGTGACGTGACGGCATGTCACTATTCCACATTGTTGATTTGATTTGTGGAGTTACAGCTGTGATGCCGATGATTTGTTGATGTTGCATATACTCGGTTCCGAGATGTAGTAGCCCGAATGGCCACGTTCGGGTGAGTGAGAGTGGCATATCGAGTAGTAGCCCGTGGTTTCGCAAACTCGGGTGAGTGAGGCCCAACGAGTCACCTATCCATCTGCCACGTATTGATTATTACTGGAGGGTGATAGTTGGGAAGGTAACAAAGTCCAGGACAAGGTATGGGCATTATGAATTTTTTAGTTATGCCTTTTGGATTGACGAATGCTCCTGCAGTCTTTATGGCATTAATGAACGATGTATTTCGACCATACCTTGATCAGTTCGTGATCGTCTTTATTGATGACATTCTTGTATATTCTAAGTCGAAAGAAGAACACGAACATCACTTGAGAATTGTACTACAGACTTTAAGAGAACGGAAGTTATATGCAAAACTCTCCAAATGCGAGTTTTGGCTAGATCAAGTGGTATTTTTGGGCCATGTCGTTTCTGGTAAATGTATTCAAGTTGATCCTCAAAAGATTGAAGCGGGGATTAAATGGCAAATTCCTAAAAACATCACGGAAGTTCGTAGCTTCTTGGGCTTGGCAGGGTACTATCGACGGTTTGTCGAGAATTTTTCTCTTATTGCTGCCCCAATGACGAAATTATTGCGTAAGGGGGTGAATTTCAAATGGACTGAAAATTGTCACAAAAGCTTCGACGAGTTGAAAGAACGATTAACTGCAGCTCCAGTGTTGACCATTCCAATGGGTACTGATGGTTTTGTTATTTATAGTGATGCATCTTATCAAGGGTTAGGATGCGTTTTAATGCAATATGGAAAGGTGGTGGCCTATGCATCTCGACAATTAAAACCGTATGAGACATCCTACCCTACCCATGACCTGGAATTAGCTGTTGTGGTGTTTGCGTTAAAAATATGGCGACATTACTTGTATGGAGCGACTTTCCAAATATTTACGGATCACAAAAGTCTAAAATATTTGTTGAGTCAGAAGGAGTTGAATATGCGGCAAAGGCGATGGATTGAATTACTAAAGGATTACGATTGTACTATTGAATACCATCCAGGAAAGGCAAATGCTGTTGCGGACGCTTTAAGTCGAAAATCTTATGGTGGTATTTCTTACTTATCATCACACTCATTATCGGATTTGATCGACTTACGAAAGTTGAATATCGAAATGAACGTCAACGAACTTGGCGTTATATTTGCTTCAATGTCTATTCGTCCCATCCTGATCGATCGAATTAAGCAAGCTCAATTTAAAGATGCTAAGCTTGCTAGTATTGCTGATAAAATGAAGCAAGGGAAGACGACGTCTTTTGCTATAAGTAAAGACGGAGATTTGGCTATTAATAGTCGACTATGTGTCCCAGATGTTGATAACCTACGAAAGGAAATAATGGAGGAAGCACATACTGCACCTTATGCTATGCATCCGGGCAGTACGAAAATGTATAGAACTTTAAAAATTCACTATTGGTGGCCAAGAATGAAGAAAGACGTGGCTGAATATGTTCTGAAATATCTTACATGCCAACAGATTAAAGCTGAGCATCAAGCGCCGGCAGGAAAATTACACCCTTTACCCATACAAGTCTGGAAATGGGAACGTATTACAATGGATTTCTTATATGGACTTCCCCCTACATCGAAAAGAAATGATGCAGGCTGGGTAATTGTTGATCGACTTACAAAATTGGCACACTTTTTATCGTTCAGATGGGGTTCTACATTGGAATATCTTGCAAAACGTTACGTAAATGAAATAGTACGACTACACGGCGTCCCAGAATCTATTGTCTCGGATCGGGATCCCCGTTTTACCTCCAGATTTTGGGGAAGCTTGCAAGAAGCTTTAGGGACTAAGTTACACTTTAGTACGGCATTTCATCCCCAAACCGACGGACAATCTGAAAGGACGATACAAACGCTAGAGGATATGCTCCGAGCATGTGTAATAGAATTCAAAAACTCATGGGATGAATACATTGCATTAATGGAATTTGCATATAATAATCAGTATCATTCGAGCATTGGCATGGCGCCGTACGAAGCCTTATATGGAAGAAAGTGTAGAAGCCCGATATGTTGGGATGTAGAAGGCGAAAAAGTGCTAGAAGGGCCAGATTTGATTCAAGATGCAATGGAAAAGATGAAAATTGTCAAAAGTCGACTTAAGGCAGCTCAAGATAGACAAAAGAGTTACATCGACCAACATCGGCGGGAAATGGAATATGAGGTTGGAGAGAAAGTTTTTCTTCGAGTATCTCCATGGAAAGGCATATTACGATTTGGAAGAAAAGGGAAATTGAGTCCACGATTTGTCGGACCGTATGAGATACTTGAACGAGTTGGACCGTTAGCATATCGGTTAGCATTACCACCAGAATTATCGCAAATTCACAATGTCTTCCATGTCAGAATGCTTCGACGATACCGATCTGATCCTTCTCATGTTCTACACGACGACCCTGTCCAAATTTCTGAAGATCTGAGTTACGTAGAAGAACCAACGGAAATTCTTGAATATGCTGATAAGCAATTACGGAATAAAATAATCCCGATGGTAAAGGTACGATGGAGAAATCACTCCCCAAGAGAAGCAACCTGGGAAACAATAGAAAGTATGATGACACAGTACCCATGGTTGCTAGCCGATACAGGTACGAAATTTCGAGGTCGAAATTTTAAAAAGGGGGGGAGAATTGTTAGGAACCGAAAACTTTCTTAGATGAATCGAAAGTTATGGTTGAAAAGGTGTTGACTGCCATCAACATTCGTAAACCATTCGTAAACCCATTCGTAAACCCATTCGAAAAGCTTTGTGTCTCATTTTCAAAGTAGATAAATTCGAACTAGATAAAGTGCAAAACATCAAAGTTGTAGATAATTAAGTTATCTATTCATAGGAATTTGAATCAGGGTAATTGATGCCCTGAATCTAAAGTTATGGTTGAAACGGTGTTGACTGCCATCAACATTCGTAAACCATTCGTAAACCATTCGTAAACCCATTCGTAAACCCATTCGAAAAGCTTCGTGTCTCATTTTCGAAGTAGATGCACTTCGAACTAAATAACATCAAAGTTGTAGATAATCAAGTTAGCTATTCATAGGAATTTGAATCAGGGTAATTGATGCCCTGAATCAAAAGTTATGATGAAAAAGGTATTGACTGGATATCAGTATTCGAAAACCTTAGAGACCATGCCGAAAACTTCATGTCTATGCACATAGGTATCAAAAACTTCTAATACCTATAAGTGCCGAAAACCTCTTTACTTAATAAGGAGTATGGCTCGAAAATCACCTATAAAATGCATATAGAAAACCCTTGACAAGAGGTAAAGTAAAAGTTAAGATCAAGACTATCTTGAGTTTGACACCTCATGCTTAAGAGTGATTAGTAAGCACCTCTTAGCCAATCATATTACTTTAATCACTTAGAAAACCAGAAAGTCCATACCTAAAGAGAGGAGGAGCACGAACACTTGAGGAGAAAGGAGGGTGAAAGCATCATCATAAGAGATTAGCCAAAAACACACTCAAAGTGTAGTAAACCAAGCTCAAGTGAGGTATACATGTGAAATACCTTATTTATAATTCATTTATCTCATTCATGCTAGGTTAAAAGGAAGTTGACATCATTTTTAACCTAGTAGGGGAGTTAAGGGTCGAAATTGAGAAGTTCATGCATTTTATCCATGGAGAAAACATGATGATCACTAGAGGGGGGTACAAGTGATTACAGCTGTGTTTCCAGCAACCCCTGTTCTGAGTTCATGTTCATTTTTGAAGTGGTTACACTTCGAATCTGGGAAACGTTAAAGTACAAAAATTATATAGTATTAAGTTACTGTTCTTAGGACTTAGAATCAAGGCTATTGATGTTTTCTGTCAAAAGTTATAAAGGAAATGGCACTGACTGCCAAACCAGGGTGACAGCAGCTAAGAACCCCCATAAAGATTCATTCTGGTATTTATGTACTTAGAATTCAACCATATGTAAAGAATGAAAGTTTTAGATAATTTATTTAGCTGTTCATACCCATTGGAATCAATCTCATTGATGTTGTGTAACCATAGTTATGAATAAGAAAGCATTGTTTGCCAGTTCTGAAACAGCATCAGCTAAACAGTAGGGTGATGGCTCATTTTGACTTCGATGCACTTCAAATTCGAAGATGTAGAAAGAAAGAAAGTTGTAGATACTTAAGTTAGATTTCCAGAACAGCTTCAAACAACCTGATCGATGCTCTGTACCGAAAGTTATGAAGGAAAGATTACAAACTGTCATTTCGGGACAGCATTTGCATATGATGAAGACTTAGTTATGTACAAACACATGCACATCATGCATTTATGTCATTCATAGGGTCATGTATTGATTTGTTAAATATGACATGTTTATAGGTCGAGACCCTAATAAAGGCAAGGATAAGGCCGAGTAAAGAGCGGGAGTAAAACTGTGAGTATGATTGCAACGTGTGCTTTATATGCTATACGTGATTGATTTATGATTATGTGATCTACTTGATGAAGTATTATGCAAAGATGTTGAGTCCCTTATATGATTCGACTGATGGGTGATATGAGCAATATTATGCATTTTATGTGCGACATGTGAGTATCTGTGATGCATCATGAAAGGCATGAATGTAAAGAAAAGACTGTTATGACCGCTATGACTTCAGGGGATGAGAGTTCGATGGATGATATTATCGATGGATATCCCTACGGGGAACTACAGAGTCCTGTACAGGCACCATATATATGTTATGCTACAGAGTCCCATGCATGGGCACACAGACAATTTACGATCGATGACCTGAGTCAAAGCTGGTTCATAACAGAAAGATAAAATAAATGAGCATATAGATGCATACGCTATGGTTATGTATGATTATGTAAATGACTATGTGACAGTGATATGTTATGGACTACGAGAATAAGAAAGTGATGTACCTGCGTATATGGATTGATATATGTTTCATGACAGTGTGATTGATGTATTTACGTTATTACTTTATAGTTGACATGTTGCGATCATACTCTGAATTGTTGTTTCACAGTTTTGTATTGTAGATCGAAGTGAGCTCATTTTGGTACTATGGAGTCAAGGTCGGCCGGCTATTTCCTCGTCCTTCTCCCTCCGCTCATCGATTGCATATAGTTCATATAGATAGTGTGTGATGGTGTTACGTTTTGAACAAACTCGGACGTGTACATATATGTATATGTTTTACTTACGTTGCGCATTTTAAGAAAGCGAAAAATTTTACGCGAAACTATTTTGGAAATTTCGTGGTTTATGTGTCTATGAGAAGGAGCGCTACAGTGGATGGTATCAGAGCCTAGGTTTTAGGTTCTGTAGACTCATGTAGATTTACGCATGTCATGTTTATGCATTTGCTGCCCTAAAAAGAGTTTTGCATCTTTTAGGCAAATGGCAGCAAATCAACCATCACATGTAGTACACGATGAGCCTACTGTTCAAGGAGGGGAAGGAACGGCCGTGCCAGAGTCACATTCATCTCATTCACTTATGCATATGTCTCACGAAACCCCTTTGATAATTCCCCGTGAGCCTCGCGAAAGGCGATATGACCGATTGAGGAAAATGGGGGCTGTTGATTTTACGGGTACAACTGATCCTGCTGAAGCAGAAACGTGGTTGAAACGAACTGAAAGGATACTGAATATGATGAAGTGTACACCCGATGAGAAGTTCGATTATGCTATATCTCTCCTTCAAGGAAATGCGTACGACTGGTGGGAAACAATACCAAATAGCACAGTGCAGCCGCCAGTATTGATATGGGAGGATTTCCTTAGGGAATTTAATGACGCTTATCTGCCCGAAGTATATAAAGATCAGAAGGAAAAGGAATTCCTCGAACTCAAGCAAGGGAATAAATATGTTGGTGAATACGAAGTGATGTTCAATCAGCTTTCTCACTATGCATCCCACATGGTGGCTACGAAGAAGAAGAAATGTAATCGATTCGAAGCTGGCCTTCGTTATATGATTCGCAATCGTATTACACCGTCTGATATGGAATCATATGGGAAATTGAAAGCAGCTGCTGTACGAGCGGAAAAGCTTGAAATGGAAGCAAGAAATTATCAAAGTAGCAAAAGAAGACCAGATATGGAGTTAGTTGGCGGAAAAAAGAAGAAACCATTCAATATGCCTCAACAGACCGATTTCCCAAGTGCGTCTACGAAAAGCAATACAAGCAATATGAGATCAATGGGGAGAGGTGAAGGATCTTCTCGCCAAGTTAGTGCTTGTGTACACTGTGGGAAAAATCATGGAGGCAGGTGTAGGTTGTTTACGGGAGAATGTTGTAGGTGTGGCCAACCTGGTCACATTGCGAGGAATTGCCCAGTATATCATGAAGAACGCACGGTGGAGCAATCAAGAATAAGTGGAACATTTACGGGACGCGGCCGAGGCAGAGGCCGTTGACAGTATAGTGGAAGTACAGGAAGGACGGAAATGGAGAGCCAAGCCTATAGACCACAAGCCCCAGCTCGAATTTTTACTATGACCCGAGAAGAAGCTAGCAGAGTAGAACCACGCACAATCACGGGTATGTTGTCTATTGCTAATATGGATGCATATGTTTTATTTGACCCTGGAGCAACGCATTCATTCATATCACGAACATTTGCATCATTGTTACCTGATAGACCCGAGCCTTTAGGATATGACTTATATGTGCGAATTCCAGTTGGGGAAATGGTTATAGTGAATACAGTTTATCGGGAGTGTACAATTGTTATTGAGGATATCGAAATGAGTGCAACCTTATTGGTTATACCATTACTCGATTTCGATATCATACTTGGCATGGATTGGCTGGCAAAGTATCGGGCAAAACTTGATTGTTTTGCAAAGGAAATTGAATTTTTTTTTCCAAATCAGCTACGAGTAATATTTAAGGGAGAAAGGAATGTTCGAACGACACATTGGATCTCAAATATACTGGCATCGAAGATGATAGAGAAAGGGTGTGAAGCTTATTTGGCTTATGTTATAGATCCGCAAATATACGGGTTGATATTAGAAAACATTCCAGTAGTTAGAGAATATTCAGATGTCTTTCCAGATGAATTGCCAGGACTACCTCCTGATCGAGATACGGAGTTTACGATTGAGTTACAGCAGGGAACTGCATCAATATCTATTCCTCCGTATAGAATGGCGCCTATCGAACTGAATGAGTTGAAAGTTCAGTTGAAGGAACTACTAAACAAGGGCTACATACGACCTAGTGTATCCCCATGGGGAGCTCCTGTACTTTTTGTGAAAAAGAAAGACGGTACTCTACGACTATGCATTGACTATCGACAGTTAAATAAGGCGACGGTGAAAAATAAATATCCGTTACCGCGAATTGATGATCTATTCGATCAATTACAGGGTTCGGCAGTTTTCTCAAAAATTGATTTGAGATCGGGATATCATCAATTAAAAATTGTAGATGGCGATATTCCTAAAACAACTTTCAGGACGAGGTATGGGCATTATGAATTTTTTAGTTATGCCTTTTGGATTGACGAATGCTCCTGCAGTCTTTATGGCATTAATGAACGATGTATTTCGACCATACCTTGATCAGTTCGTGATCGTCTTTATTGATGACATTCTTGTATATTCTAAGTCGAAAGAAGAACACGTACATCACTTGAGAATTGTACTACAGACTTTAAGAGAACGGAAGTTATATGCAAAACTCTCCAAATGCGAGTTTTGGCTAGATCAAGTGGTATTTTTGGGCCATGTCGTTTCTGGTAAAGGTATTCAAGTTGATCCTCAAAAGATTGAAGCGGTAATTAAATGGCAAATTCCTAAAAACATCACGGAAGTTCGTAGCTTCTTGCGGTTGGCAGGGTACTATCGACGGTTTGTCGCGAAATTTTTCCCTTATTGCTGCCCCAATGACGAAATTATTGCGTAAGGGGGTGAATTTCAAATGGACTGAAAATTGTCATAAAAGCTTCGACGAGTTGAAAGAACGATTAACTACAGCTCCAGTGTTGACCATTCCAATGGGTACTGATGGTTTTGTTATTTATAGTGATGCATCTTATCAAGGGTTAGGATGCGTTTTAATGCAATATGGAAAGGTGGTGGCCTATGCATCTCGACAATTAAAACCGTATGAGACATCCTACCCTACCCATGACCTGGAATTAGCTGCTGTGGTGTTTGCGTTAAAAATATGGCGACATTACTTGTATGGAGCGACTTTCCAAATATTTACGGATCACAAAAGTCTAAAATATTTGTTGAGTCAGAAGGAGTTGAATATGCGGCAAAGGCGATGGATTGAATTACTAAAGGATTACGATTGTACTATTGAATACCATCCAGGAAAGGCAAATGTGGTTGCGGACGCTTTAAGTCGAAAATCTTATGGTGGTATTTCTTACTTAACATCACACTCATTATCGGATTTGATCGACTTACGAAAGTTGAATATCGAAATGAACGTCAACGAACTTGGCGTTATATTTGCTTCAATGTCTATTCGTCCCATCCTGATCGATCGAATTAAGCAAGCTCAATTTAAAGATGCTAAGCTTGCTAGTATTGCTGATAAAATGAAGCAAGGGAAGACGACGTCTTTTGCTATAAGTAAAGACGGCAGTTTGGCTATTAATAGTCGACTATGTGTCCCAGATGTTGATAACCTACGAAAGGAAATAATGGAGGAAGCACATACTGCACCTTATGCTTTGCATCCCGGCAGTACGAAAATGTATAGAACTTTAAAAATTCACTATTGGTGGCCAAGAATGAAGAAAGACGTGGCTGAATATGTTCTGAAATGTCTTACATGCCAACAGATTAAAGCTGAGCATCAATCGCCGGCAGGAAAATTACACCCTTTACCCATACCAGTCTGGAAATGGGAACGTATTACAATGGATTTCCTATATGGACTTCCCCCTACATCGAAAAGAAATGATGCAGTCTGGGTAATTGTTGATCGACTTACAAAATCGGCACACTTTTTATCGTTCAGATGGGGTTCTACATTGGAATATCTTGCAAAACGTTACGTAAATGAAATAGTACGACTACACGGCGTCCCAGAATCTATTGTCTCGGATCGGGATCCCCGTTTTACCTCCAGATTTTGGGGAAGCTTGCAAGAAGCTTTAGGGACTAAGTTACACTTTAGTACGGCATTTCATCCCCAAACCGACGGACAATCTGAAAGGACTATACAAACGCTAGAGGATTTGCTCCGAGCATGTGTAATAGAATTCAAAAACTCATGGGATGAATACATTGCATTAATGGAATTTGCATATAATAATCAGTATCATTCGAGCATTGGCATATCGCCGTACGAAGCCTTATATGGAAGAAAGTGTAGAAGCCCGATATGTTGGGATGTAGAAGGCGAAAAAGTGCTAGAAGGGCCGTATTTGATTCAAGATGCAATGGAAAAGATGAAAATTGTCAAAAGTCGACTTAAGGCAGCTCAAGATAGACAAAAGAGTTACATCGACCAACATCGGCGGGAAATGGAATATGAGGTTGGAGAGAAAGTTTTTCTTCGAGTATCTCCATGGAAAGGCATATTACGATTTGGAAGAAAAGGGCAATTGAGTCCACGATATGTCGGACCGTATGAGATACTTGAACGAGTTGGACCGTTAGCATATCGGTTAGCATTACCACCAGAATTATCGCAAATTCACAATGTCTTCCATGTCAGAATGCTTCGACGATACCGATCTGATCCTTCTCATGTTCTACACGACGACCCTGTCCAAATTTCTGAAGATCTGAGTTACGTAGAAGAACCAACGGAAATTCTTGAATATGCTGATAAGCAATTACGGAATAAAATAATCCCGATGGTAAAGGTACGATGGAGAAATCACTCCCCAAGAGAAGCAACCTGGGAAACAATAGAAAGTATGATGACACAGTACCCATGGTTGCTAGCCGATACAGGTACGAAATTTCGAGGTCGAAATTTTAAAAAGGGGGGGAGAATTGTTAGGAACCGAAAACTTTCTTAGATGAATCAAAAGTTATGGTTGAAAAGGTGTTGACGGCCATCAACATTCGTAAACCATTCGTAAACCCATTCGTAAACCCATTCGAAAAGCTTTGTGGCTCATTTTCGAAGTAGATAAACTTCGAACTAGATAAAGTGCAAAACATCGAAGTTGTCGATAATTAAGTTAGCTGTTCATAGGAATTTGAATCCGGTTAATTGATGCCCTGAATCGAACGTTATGGTTGAAAAGGTGTTGACTGCCATCAACATTCGTAAACCATTCGTAAACCATTCGTAAACCCATTCGTAAACCCATTCGAAAAGCTTTGTGTCTCATTTTCGAAGTAGATACACTTCGAACTAGATAATGTGCAAAACATAAAAGTTGTAGATAATCAAGTTAGATGTTCATAGGAATTTGAATCAGGGTAATTGATGCCCTGAATCAAAAGTTATGATGAAAAAGGTATTGTCTGGATATCAGTATTCGAAAACCTTAGAGACCATGCCGAAAACTTCATGTCTATGCACATAGGTATCAAAAACTTCTAATACCTATAAGTGCCGAAAACCTCTTTACTTAATAAGGAGTGTGGCTCGAAAATCACCTATAAAATGCATATAGAAAACCCTTGACAAGAGATAATGTAAAAGTTAAGATCAAGACTATCTTGAGTTTGACACCTCATGCTTAAGAGTGATTAGTAAGCACCTCTTAGCCAATCATATTACTTTAATCACTTAGAAAACCAGAAAGTCCATACCTAAAGAGAGGAGGAGCACGAACACTTGAGGAGAAAGGAGGGTGAAAGCATCATCATAAGAGATTAGCCAAAAACACACTCAAAGTGTAGTAAACCAAGCTCAAGTGAGGTATACATGTGAAATACCTTATTTATAATTTATTTATCTCATTCATGCTAGGTTAAAAGGAAGTTGACATCATTGTTAACTTAGTAGGGGAGTTAAGGGTCGAAATTGAGAAGTTCATGCATTTTATCCATGGAGAAAACATGATGATCACTAGAGGGGGGTACAAGTGATTACAGCTGTGTTTCCAGCAACCCCTGTTCTGAGTTCATGTTCATTTTTGAAGTGGTTACACTTCGAATCTGGGAAACGTTAAAGTACAAAAATTATATAGTATTAAGTTACTGTTCTTAGGACTTAGAATCAAGGCTATTGATGTTTTCTGTCAAAAGTTATAAAGGAAATGGCACTGACTGCCAAACCAGGGTGACAGCAGCTAAGAACCCCCATAAAGATTCATTCTGGTATTTATGTACTTAGAATTCGACCATATGTAAAGAATGAAAGTTTTAGATAATTTATTTAGCTGTTCATACCCGTTGGAATCAACCTCATTGATGTTGTGTAACCATAGTTATGAATAAGAAAGCATTGTTTGCCAGTTCTGAAACAGCAGCAGCTAAACAGTAGGGTGATGACTCATTTTGACTTCGATGCACTTCGAATTCGAAGATGTAGAAAGAAATAAAGTTGTAGATACTTAAGTTAGATTTCCAGAACAGCTTCAAACAACCTGATCGATGCTCTGTACCGAAAGTTATGAAGGAAAGTTTGCAAACTGTCATTTCGGGACAGCATTTGCATATGATGAAGACTTAGTTATGTACAAACACATGCACATCATGCATTTATGTCATTCATAGGGTCATGTATTGATTTGTTAAATATGACATGTTTATAGGTCGTGACCCTAATAAAGGCAAGGATAAGGCCGAGTAAAGAGCGGGAGTAAAACTGTGAGTATGATTGCAACGTGTGCTTTATGTGCTATACGTGATTGATTTATGATTATGTGATCTACGTGATGAAGTATTATGCAAAGATGTTGAGTCCCTTATATGATTCGCCTTATGGGTGATATGATCAATATTATGCATTTTATGTGCGACATGTGAGTATCTGTGATGCATCATGAAAGGCATGAATGTAAAGAAAAGACTGTTATGACCGCTATGACTTCAGGGGATGAGTGTTCGATGGATGATATTATCGATGGATATCCCTACGGGGAACTACAGAGTCCTGTACAGGCACCATATATATGTTATGCTACAGAGTCCCATGCATGGGCACACAGACACTTTACGATCGATGACCTGAGTCAAAGCTGGTTCATAACAGAAAGATAAAATAAATGAGCATATAGATGCATACGCTATGGTTATGTATGATTATGTAAATGACTATGTGACAGTGATATGTTATGGACTACGGGAATAAGAAAGTGATGTACCTGCGTATATGGATTGATATATGTTTCATGACAGTGTGATTGAGGTATTTACGTTATTACTTTATAGTTGACATGTTGCGATCATACTCTGAATTGTTGTTTCACAGTTTTGTATTGTAGATCGAAGTGAGCTCATTTTGGTACTATGGAGTCAAGGTCGGCCGGCTATTTCCTCGTCCTTCTCCCTCCGCTCATCGATTGCATATAGTTCATATAGATAGTGTGTGATGGTGTTACGTTTTGAACAAACTCGGATGTGTACATATATGTATATGTTTTACTTACGTTGCGCATTTTAAGAAAGCGAAAAATTTTACGCGAAACTATTTTGGAAATTTCGTGGTTTATGTGTCTATGAAAAGGAGCGCCACAGTTTTGTTGTACATTATTCCTTTGTTGACCGATGTATCGAGGCACTTTGTATTGTAAAACCTCTTTTGATATCTATATATATTTTCGTTTATCGAGTACCAATTCTTTCGTGCGATTTGATTTCGTGACTGTTAGTTGATATTGAGCCTTGCGTTTATTGAGAAACGCAGCGGCTGTCGCGCCATCGACGCGGGTCGGGGCGTGACATATATTTTCCTAATAACGATTAATATATAAATATATATATATAAAATCTTCTCTCCTCATCATCAAGCTTCATGGAGATTACCTCCGACCTCCAAAGATGGACTTCAAAAGAAGAATCTCGTGCCTACAACGGTCAACTCTTTTCTAAAGGCGACGGTGGCTACAAATGCAAATCTCGGTGCTCGCTTCAACCAACCTGCTCCGGCTTGCTGACAAACAAAGCAGCACTCACTACTTCCTACCGGATGCATGAATACTTCGTTCCTACGATTCAGTCAAACTCAACTGAATCTAACCCCGAAACATCATCGAGAGTCAGTCGAATCACAAAAAAAATAGCCACGTCTACTAAAGCATTTTGAAAAGACCGAGGCTACATGATTCCCTCACCTCACAAATTATTTGGACCAACCCCCATAGGTACAGGTGTTAATTCTATTAGCTCCTAGGTAGAAGTCGCCGCAATAGGTCCAACGGCGCGTGCACAACCGAGCCTTACCCACTCGTCTGTCTCACAAAAGACAGGTGTTTCAGAAATCACGGGGAACCATGTCTACTATCACCGCTTCACTCGAAAACGGGAGATATTGAATTATGTGGTACTCAGCCCCACCACCACACTTCCTTGAGCACTCGACTCTAGTGTGTCCTCACTTCTCATATATTTTTATATAATTTCTGGACACATACACTTTTCTAACACCTGATCTTTGTAATCAAGCTAGAACTTCCATAGACACATCTCCTTTAGATGTGATTCCAGGATTGGAAGGAAGTCCTGCCGTTGCAACATCAATACAACAACGGAATCGAGCCATCTCCTCGAGCTAGTCTCTAAAACGATGTAAACGGGACGCCTATGTGGCCTCGCTTCTTCAAGCTCTGTCCTCACAGGTCACGTCTTGGAGTTTGTCTCTGAAGTCGTGTCGACGGATTGCCTTAGTGGCTCCGTCTGGTTATTACCATCACCCACCAATTTCTGCCGCGCTTACCTCTCTGAAGCCGGGCTCCCCTACACTTGATATGACGAATGTATTTCCAAAGGAGCCTTGGCGCATTTTACTACACCCCCACGCGTACCTTCTTCCGGAGCCAGACAAGCTTCTTCGAGGCCGAACCAGACAACTTCCTTCGAAGAAGACGAATCCGGCGTCGAGAAGAAGATTGAAGGAGACTTGATGACTTCAAACTACGGAGTAAGACCAGGACAAGATGCAAACAAAGTCCAAGATCCGCGATATCATCAAATTCGAATATCAGGGCGTGGATCACTATCTTCATCTGGTCTACAGAATACAGCATCAAGACAAGAGAGTCCTAGCCGAAAGAGCATTCAAAGCCTCCGCAAGAAGAGGAGATAGCCCTTCTAGGGAGAGATTGTTAGGACTCAAGATGTTAACGGGGAGTCTTCATGACCTCAGTTTCTTATACGACGGATTGCATTTGTGGCTCCGTCGGGTTATTACCAAACCTGAGCTCCTTCTGTGCCTACCGGCGCCATCCTCTTGTCCCGACGACGTGATCAACATGCCAAAACAACGCCCCATTTTATATAATCGCCATGATGGTCTCCACAACTCAATCATCATGAGGGGGAGTAGTACTAAATAAAAAAAATGGGGCCAATACGTCAACGAAAGGGGAAGATTGATCATAAATGCTAAATCCTCAAGCATCGTCAAAGAATCAAGCGAACACCACGGACTTCAAAGATCGAAGTTTCCGCCTCATGTGCGTCTCTCTAAATAGAGAACGTCCCAATTCCAACATAAGGTTGACCAAAAGTAGGGGGAGTTGCGTTACTATCGAAAGGAGAGATCGAACACAAAATGAAGAAATCCGGCAACCGCCTCGTGTGCATATCTCCAATTTCCAAAGAGAAAACTCATCAATCCCAACACAAGGTTGAACATACGTAGGGGGAGTTTCGCACTATCAAAGGGAGAAATGGAACACACAAAAAGAGAAAATTCTTCAAGAACCGGCAAGCAACTTCAAACACTTTCCGGCATTTACGAGACAAGATTCAAGAAAAGACTTGAAGGAAGATCCAGTGCCGAGAAGAGAAGATCGAGACACGGTGAACTTGAAGATCTCCAAAAGAAGAGATTAAAAGACAAGATAAGGAGGAAATTCTTTTAGGACTCAGGCAAATGCACTAAGCCCCACATAGATAATTCATGCCAAATTGAAGATTGAATGTAATACCCGTAAATTTTAATACGGGATTTTGATGTAAGTAACGGGATGATCATGTGACTTAGAAATTTTGATTAGTTGTCTCGAAACTTTGAAGTTAGAATATAAAGTAGAAGTTTCGGACCTAATTCGAAATTTAGTAAAGGAGATACCCGAATATGAAGAAGAATTCGGGCAAGAGAATTTCAATGCAAAATCTCGGCGAATTTCATGGAAAATCGGGAGATGACTAAGTCAAAATCTCGAGGAGGCCCGAATTCGGGCAGTAGGATGACTTTCGCCGTTCTAGCATTCGGGCAAGAAAGAGAGAGAGACCAAATTCGGGTGAAGTGTAAATAATTTTCGGGCAAGACATTTCTTAACCTAAGAGGAAAAACTCGTCACCTCCTTGTCACCTAATTATCATCATTTACCTCAAAGTATATCTATACCCCATTAAGTAAAAAACAGAGAACATTTTCGAAACCAAGAAAGGAGAAGAAAAGGGGAGAAGAAAACCTTCAAACTCAATAACCAACGATCGAGAGCTCGGAAAAATCTTAGAACGCGTAAACTTCGGACGTGAGGTAGGTGAAATCTTTCATCTACAACACGTAAATATTATGTGTTTTATGTGATAAAGTATTTTGTTATAATCTTACGTGACTCACATGATGATTAGGTGAATTTTCGGGTGGCTATATGCGTTAAAAACCCAGATTTTTGGGTTTGAATCTATGTTACGTGTTATAGTTGTATTTACATGGAAGTTGAATGAGTTAGGAATGTTTTCGGGTAGATGTTGTTCGGGCACTTGAATGTTTTCGGGTGTTTGAATAGTTTTTGGGCATAGTACTTTGTACTGTAGTCTGGAATTTATATAAATTCGGATAGGTATACGTTTACGGGTCTTTAATATTTTCGGACAAAATATTTTCGGGTAACAAGGTTTTCGCAGAATAAAATATAATTTTCGGGTCTTTTAAATATTCTGAGTCAGAAAGGAAATTCGGCGAATTGTGTTTATTTTCGGGTAAAGAGTTTCGGGCCTTCGAAAGATATTCGGGCTCAAGTTTTCGGCGTTTAAAACTAAGATTTTCGGGTGGAACTGTCGGGCCACATTCTCGGGTCAAAACATTTTCGGCGTCAGACTCATTTTCGGGCAGCAACTTTCGGGCTCGAATAAAATTCGGGTCTTCGGCGTCAGACTCATTTTTTTGTCATTGAATGAAAAAAATGTTCCGAGTCCAACGGGCATAGTCTATTCTAACGCCCGATTAAAAGTTTTCGAAATAATATTTTCAGGGAAGGCAGTTTTAATGGGTACTGTGACATTTCATTTGCATAACACACATGCATTTCATACCAGTATGAGGGATGAGTACCGTGTTGATACGGTAACACTTTGATATAGTGATGAGCGGGGTAGATCGTGATTGCGTTGATGATTCGTAGAAGAATCGAGGTTAGTACTCATATATGACACCTGACGGCAGACAGGCGTGATCGATCTGTCTACTCGGGCGTGAACGTCCCGAGGTGCAAAACCGTCTTTTATGTTATTTTCGCGGAAAGAGCGACCTGGTAGGGCAGTAGCGTGAACGTCTAAACGCTATCAGTGTAGGCTACCGTGATTGTTATGGGCGCGCGAGGTGTCGAGTCTAACCTAGGGCCCTGTGTTGAGATATGATAAGAAGGATTGAGAGGTAAAAGTCGAGCGTGCATTTATGGTGAGATATTTTGGGATGATGGGTGAGCGCACGCTGCATTCATGCATGTTTTCACCTACTGGGCAATCGCTCAGTCTTATGTGTTGTAGGTACGACCGAGTCCGACGTCAAGGTACGTCGCGACTGAGGCAGGCTGATGGCGGTAGCTCCACGGACTTTTGAGGGCGAGGTTGTACATGGATGAAGACCTGTGGAGCGGCATTAGGGCGTTTTGATATTTTGAATATTTTGGGGCTACGGCCTTTGTAAATATACGACTTTGTAGCCCGTATGTACTATAATATATTCTATTTTACGAAAAAGTTTTTGTAAAATGGGTCTTCCGCGGCTTTCGTTGCGGAAATCCGTCACTAATAGTATTTAGAAAATGAGGGTCGCCACATTGAACACAAAGGAGGAGATTGCTAGGATTATTTTATTGTGTTCAATTAATTAGAATTACCTTTGTAGTTTATTTATTAAGATTCTTTTTATAAGAGGCTTAGTGTAATTGGGCTTCGTTAGGGGCTCAAGTATTATATATCAACTTGTGGTATAAATACTAAAACCTTAACACAAAATAAAGTATGCTTTGTGTGAAAATCATCTAGAGAGAGAGACAGAGAGGCCCCAACTTCTCAAGAACACACAACACCCCATGCGAGCTTGAATTCTTTCCATCTTATCGTGGTTAAATCATTCCTTCGTTAGATTGTTAGGATAGATAACGTACCAACAATCCTGTTAAGGATATAGGCTGCTGTTTCCAAGACATAACCCCACATCGAAATGGGAAGATCTGCGTAACTCATCATCGACCGAACCATATCTAAAAGTGTTCGGTTCCTGCGCTCGGCTACGCCATTTAATTGTGGCGTCCCGGGAGGTGAGAACTGTATAATGATGCTCTCTAAGAAAAACATCAAACTCAAGGCTCATATATTCACCCCCTCGATCTGATCGAACGGCTTTAATGACCTTGCCAGTTTGCTTCTCCACTAATGCTTTATACTCCTTGAACATTTCAAGAGCTTCGGATTTTTGTCTCATCAAATAGTCAGTCACGTAGCGAGACAAATAATCCGTAAACGTAATGAAGTAGCGGCAATTACCTCGGGTCGTTACGCTAAACGGTCCGCATATATCAGTGTGGATTAAACCCAACACTTCTATGGCCCTCGTAAAAGTCCTATGAAGGGTGACTTGGTCATTTTGCCTAAGATACAAGACTGACAAGTTGGGATCGGATCTGACTTCACTGTGCGAATCAGGCCGTCCTTTTTCGTCTTGTCAATATTCGCTTCCCCGACGTGACCTAGTCAAAGGTGCCAGATATATCGCTCGTTCGACCTTGTCGACGAGTTGGTAGTTGCATTTACAGTTTCTACCTTATCTCTTAGATTGACGTAATATAAACCATTTATTAACGTCGCATTTCCAACGTGTTCATTTCTAAAATAAATATGGCAAACATCATTTATAAATCGAAATTCATAACCAAGTCTGCTCAAAACAATGTTTTTAAGCCCCTTGGGCAAAACCAAAACATCAGAAAGTACTAAACAATGAGATGGCGATAAAAGTAAAGTCTTCCATCCCACGTGCGTCGCTGCTACACTATGTGTGCTGCCGACGTTGATCGAGACTTCACCAGCTCGAAGCTTCCTACTTCGTTTCAGACCCTGGTTCAAAATACAAATGTTGGAGCTAGCCCCCGAGTCAAGTATCCATGAAGTAGAATACACAAAACAATTAGCTTCGAAAACTAATTGCTTACCTGAAGCGTCGGACGACGCCTTCAGCTTAGGACAGTCTCGCTTCCAGTGACCCAGCTGCTAGAAATAGAGGCACTTGTCCGTGGGCTTCGCGCGCGACGTCACAGCCTTCTTGGACTTCGCCTTCTTGGCGATTCTACCCTTAGGCCCGATGTGCTTGTTCGGCTTCTTCTTCGATCCCTTGGACTTAGAAGTCGCAACGAGCGCCCCTCTTTACCCTTATTACACCTATCACTGCGATACTGGGTTCCAGCTGCAACCAAATGATTAATCAAGTCCGGGATCGAATAATCCCGATTATTAAGGTTGCAGTTCACCACAAACTGGTGAAAGGACGGTGGGAGGGACTGCAGCATGATGTCTATCTTCACCTCGTGAGGTATACCGAATGCAAGCGCATCTAATCTCTCCATATACTCATTTAGCTTCAGTAAATGAGCATGGATATCACCTCCCTCTGCGAGCTTTGTGTTAAAGAGATCGTGCGTGTGTGAATAGCGGGCGCTCCTAGATGACTCGCCACAAAGCTCAGCCAAGTGAGCCAGCGTCTCCTTAGCACTCATGTGCTCATGCTGGCGCTGGAACTCTGGGCTCATAGCTGATAACATGTAGGCGTGACCCTTCCTAGCATCCTCAGTCCATTTCTCGTAGAACTGCAGGTCTTGCTCAGTCGATTGAGCACTCGGAGTCACGGGGTCTTCAATGTCCAAGACATATTCCAGTTTTTCCAATCTGAAGACGATCCTCAGATTTCTAAACCAGACAACATAATTTGGTCCCACCAAAGAATGTTTTTCCAAAAGTACGGATAATGTGTTTGTCATTGTAGCAATAGAGAAGAAAATAAACTGCAGAAAGATAAACAGATAGTTTAGGATTTGAAGTGTTTAATCAGACTAAAACAAGACTTTCTATTTTTTCGTCTGACTCCCACTATTTTTCTCAACAACCTTTCTCCCGTTAGGAATTCGGAAACCTTGTTTATGTGACGCTCCGTCTCATAAACATAAATCATATAATTTTCAAAGCGTTTTCGCATAAAGTTTTTTTTCTCGCTTTCAAAATGCTCAACGTAAGTCATATATACACATATGTACATATCAGAGTCTGCTTATAACGTAAACACCATCACACTCTATTCCTTTATGAACTACGTGCAAACGATGAGCGGAGGGAGAAGGATGAGAATAGAGCCGGCCGACCTTGACTCCATGCTGCCAAAATGAGTTCACTTTGATCTACAACACAAACTGTGAAGATAACAATTCAGAGTATGATCGCAACATGTAAATCATTTCCATAATCACATGGATACATTATTCTATACTGTCACATAACATCCTCCGTGGAACACTCATCTTCCGAGGTCATAGCGGTCATCTATCTATCTAAAGAGAGAGAGAGAGAGAGAGAGCCTCCCAACCATTCTCAAGAACAAAACACCCCACGTGAATTAATTCTTCTCACATTCAAACGTGGTTAAATCGCTCCTAGTTAGATTGTTAGGATAGAAAGGCTACCAACAGGGTTCCAGTTATATAATAATCTTGTTACATACCGTTTGAATTTCAGGACAGTAAAGACGGCAACTTTAGTGGTGCATTCCAAAGTAAGAAGAAGACATTCCCTGTTAGTTGGAAGGCATGCAAGATTCACATTTTTATTTATGATTTTCCAAAGTAATTTATGATTTATAATTAACATAATATATTTTGTTCATTGTAAAACTTTGTGCCCAAACCGTCTGGTACAGAAAAGTGTGGCTTCTACGGCATGCATTATATGTACGATATTATTAGTTATGTCGGAGGCGAGCGGAGCAACTTGGTGAATGTATGATAATAAAACTAACTTTTGGAATTTCAAATAATTCTTATTACGATTGTATGTTTTAATTGTATTATTCTTTTAATATTACAACTATAAGAAGGCATCACTTACAAGGACACGTCCATTCAAGAAATATGATAGTTGTGAGCCGAGTACTTTAATGCCGTTTGTTTAGTAGAGTGAGTTGAGTAATTTTGTAGAATTTTGTTGTGAAAAGTTGTGAAACTTTGTTGTCTATTACATTGTTGAATGGTTGAACTTTAGTTTATTGAAATTTGTTTATTGGATTATATCGTTGCATTGGGAAAAAAATTGTTGGGTTGATTACAAATTTGATGGGATATCAAAAAAATAAATATAATATTTAAGAAAATAAACACAATGACAGTTGTTTAACAATCGTCGTCCATATTGTACTATAGGCGACTGTTGTAGTAAATAATTATCGCCCATATTGTACTATAGGAGACTGTTGTATTAAAACAATCGTCGCCCATACCCTCCAATAGGTGACGATTGTTAATACCATCGCCTATAAAACGATTATGGGCGCCGGCCAAAAATCGTTGTCCATAACAACCGTTTCTTATGACATATTTTGTACTAGTGAATGGATGTGGGTGAGTTCCCACAAGGGTTTTAACGATATCCCCAAGTTATCGTAGAAATCGTGCATTACTTTTTATATTTTTGTCATTAAATATATTTTTGATATTTTTCGTGAGAATCTATCAAACATTGGATAGGGATATCTTCAAAATTTGGAGTGCTCCTAAGATACGTTGGCCGTTGTATTTTGAAAAATAATTATCATATTTCATAAGTACCGTGAGGGTGATATTTCACAATAAAATTATTTTTGCCTCTCGCGTATGTTGTCGATCGAGTTGTCAAAACGGGCCAGCGGGGCGGGCCAGCCCGTAGCCTGCCCATTGGCGATCCGCCCGTAGTGAAAAAAATAAACTTAAATATGATTTAAAAACTTGGTCCATTGAAAAAATAAAGCCCAATACAACAATTAATTATAGGACTATTGACCCATTTAAAAAATAAAACTTAAAGCTCAAAATAATATTTAATTAATATAATTTAATTAAAAAATATAATATATAATAGGCGGGCCAGCCCGCCCCGCCCCGCAAAAGCCCGCAGCCCGCAGCCCGCAGCCCGCCGCTCTCTGGGGGGACCTAAAAAACTGAGGCCCAACCCGCCCCTTTGACTGGGCGTGGCAACCAGTCCGCGGGCCTATTTGACTGCTCTAGTTATCGATATATTCTATTTTATCTTATATATAAATGTAAATTAACGTATATTAAAAATAATCGGACAAATCGTTTTAACCACGTAGTGGCCCATTGCACTAACCATAATGAGTTGACAAAGATTACAGGCACTAATTAAGATTAGTTATTAGGAAAGTTGTTCGTATTTACATATCCTTTCTAACAAATATTACAGCCACAAATTAATTTTAGTTCTATAGGATAGTTGTTATTATTTTACATATCTTTTTAACAAAGGGTTACAGCCACTAATCAAGATTACATCTGTACGAAAGTTGTGATTATTTCACATATCGTTCTTAACACTATTATCAGAATTTATCGTTAAGAGTTTTTAGTTGTAGGAATCATTCAACATCGTATCATAACTTAGGCCTAGAGATGTTGCATATAATTCATCGGAACCATTACATTTAAGCTTGAAGAGGAAGAAAAAAACATACGGGCCAAACCTGAAGAAGCGTACTGGAAATAAAATAAATAAACATTAAAATGCGATACATTGCTATATATGTTTAAGATTTTAGGTATGATAAAATTGATTATACAAAGATTAAAATAGATATGATAAAATTGATTATACAAAGTTTAAGCTGTGAAAGAGATACGAATGCCATTAAATATTTCATTCCTTGACAAAGAAGCCTGTCCGCGACAGGACATATTTTTGTGTGGGACATAAAAAGTGATGCACCATTACATTTAAAAAAAAAAAAAAAAAACAGTGTGAATCAGGCTAATGTTATTCATTTCTTTTAATCGTGCTTATTTTATTAATGAGCATGTAAATGAATTATTTCTTATAAAAAAAATAGATAAAGTCAACTTTATTATTGTTGTTGATAATATAAAATTTATAAACTATGACAATTGCGAAGTTTAACATATATAGAAGATATATTATTAAAATCAGATCCCTAAGTGAAGTGGTCTTAGGTTTCCCTCCATAAAAAATAAATACGTGCTAAGAGAAAAAAAAATAAAAAATAGTTTATACGTTCACAGGTAGAAAAAAATGCTGTACCAACTAACAATATTAGTCGGAAATTGACAGCATTTTAGTCGGCAGAAGCCTTCTGAAGCACCAACTAAGTTTCAGCTACATATTTTAGTCGAAAAAAGCAGTCGACTGTGCGTCTAGCTTCCCAAACTAATAAATTTTAGTCGTAATATCCGACTAATGCACCTTAGTTGGAAATTTCAGTCGAAACTTTATGTTAGTTTTTAAATCCTCCGACTGATGTTGCCGACTAGTTTTTAATCGATAGTTTCTGAGTACACCAAAAATGAGTAATATCTGGAAGTAATAAAGTAGGAGTGTTGGAAAAAATGTTGGTTCTGGAAAAAAATTTATATATATTTATTTATTAAACTCTCAACTAGTGTGACGATAATAGTATCGATCGTAGGTTTTCAAACCCTCCCCACCATCAAAAAATTTGCATAAATATTTGTAATAATTATCTACAAGTTTAAGCTTTTTGAAAGAGATTATCATTTAATATAATGACTTATCTCACCTCCATAGGATTTTCGAAATAAATATTTGACATAATTCTCAACCTCAAATAGCTTAAGCTTTTTGAAAGAAATGAACTTTTAATATAATGGTCAATATATCTCACCTCCAATCGTCATGCCCTAATTCATGTTTAAAAGTTAATGAATCCTTAAAAAGCAAAACAATCAAGAAATGATAAAACATCGTAGCATGCATGCAATAGAAAGTATATCTTAAGGCAAAGAAAAATATACATCACATCAAAAAGGAGAAAGCTTCAATCCAATCCAATTCAATCAAAAGGACAATTTAATCAATTTCCCTGTAAAATGTTTTATTTTCCAAGTCCAAAGAAAGAAAAGAAGATAATTTCAAGCCTCAATAAAAGAGAGAAAAGAAAAAAAAAAGAAAAAAAGATAGGTAACACGATGATAAATATCCATGGAAGCTGCACTTGGTTTTCATTTCGACTTCAGACACTATTAGGGCTTATCAACACGTCCGCCCGGGGATCCACCGTGACCCATACCAGGGCTAGGTCCGGGATTTGTTGGCCTGTAAACATCTTGTAGAATCCTTTCATGCGTTTGCCCTAACGGGCTGCAAGAAACTGGCAAAGCTGGAGCTGGCGGACGCATTTTAATTTGTCTAATGGCGCTTACAATGCAAAAATGCTGCACTATAAGGACAATGGTAATGGCATGGATTACACCAATATAGTTCTTGTGAGTTATAGCCATGAAAAATTAGAACAGGGATTTTTTGGCTATTGAATTGTTTTGTTTTCTTTCTTTCTTTTTCCCCCTCTTGTTACTCTTGTGGCTTGTAAGCGTGGAAGATGATCGTCGGAAAATGGGGTTTCAAATATGATGAAATGTGAGGTTTTCTATAACCTTAGACTGCTATTTAATACCGTTGCAAAGAGGTCCTACACATGGAAACTTTTATTTTGGGTCTTAGTAATATAAAATCAAGAAATAAGGGGCTACGGAACTTTCCATTGATGTGATTGTTTTTGGAAATTTTAATGATAATTGCGCATGGGAATATTTTCCAATTGAGGTAAAGTACATCTCGAGTTAAAGGGTTTTTCGCTCAGCCATTCATTCAACGAGCTGCTCGTACTTTAAATTTTATTACTACTGCGAACGTTATGATTAGACACCGCAAAAGTAGTCAATTTTCTTCTGTATTTTTAATCAGATATCATTTTTCTTTTAATTTTGTCATATTTAGTCCCCACCAGGTCACCCTTTTGAACAAGGCTATAATGTTTATTACCATGTGATTTAAATGAAATTAGGTTAAAAATAAAAATGAAATGAAGGTTCAAAATTCAGCTCTCATGTGAACTAACTGCTCGTGTGGCAAAGGACTGGCTCAATCTTCTTCACTGCTTCTTATATGCACTTTTGTTTGCTCCACAATATTTTTTTAAATAAATAAAAATCACTTCCCACATATATAATAATACCCATCTAAATACCTTTTGTTTAAGGAAACCTATGACATTTCTATCAAAAGTTAATGTAATCTAATAGGTGGTTCTTAGAGAATATATTTTCGCAACCCACAAAAATTAAATATATTTTCAGAATAAAATATTCATGTTTAATTGCAGACCAATCCCAGTCAGAATTTAAATAGAAATATACAAGTGGGAGAATCTAGACTTATCATCATTTGGGTCAAGATCTTATGATCTTGTGATTTATATAAAAGAAATTTAAACGATATAGATAAATTCATTAAAGGTCTGTACTAACCAATTACATTTCAACGTAGTTACATGTAGGCACATCTTTTAAGTCATGGCGAACGAATAGTCAAGTAATAAAAATACAATCGAATCAAATGGCCCGTACTTATATATTAATAAAATTGGACGCATTATATGTATGCCTTAAATTTGATTTTAGACAAATTTTTAAATTTCAACTTGCTGAATTAAATATCTCAGCAGCCCCTTCCACTAGTTGTAATTTCAATAGTTCCTAAAAACAAATTCTTTATCGCACATAGACATGCATACATTATTGTTGGATGGGCAGCGGACATAGTCGAGTAACCCCGTAGATAAAATTTAAATAGGGAAATTTCGGTTGGTAACCCTGTATTTAAGGCTTTTCCAGTTGATGTCCAAAGTTATTTTCAATTTCGGCTCGTACCCCTGTGTTTAAGACTTTTTCAGTTGATGTCTAAAGTATTTTTCAATTCTGATTGGGATCACTGTGTTTAAGACTTTTCCAGTTGGTACCCAAAGTATTTTTTAATTCCGGTAGGTAACCCTAAGCTATGACAAAACATAATCCCGCGATTTTGAAGACAAAAAACGGGATTTTTAGGTGTATGAACCGTTTTTTATCTTTTCTAGAATTCCATTAGCAACTAATGTGCTTACACCTAAATATATAATTTTTTTAGTCTTTTAAAATCGAGGGATTATGTTTTGTCATAACTTAGGGTTACCTATCGGAATTGAAAAGTATTTTGGGCAGCAACTGGAAAATCTTTAAACACAAGGATACCAACCGGAATTGAAAAATACTTTGGGCACCAACTAGAAAAGGCTTAAACACAGGGGTACCAACCGGAATTAAAAATAACTTTGGACACCAAATGGAAAAATCTTAAATACAGGGTTTCCAACCGAAATTTCCCATTTAAATAATTAGAGATAAAATGAAAAAAAAAATTTACGTGGAAAATTTCCAAACAAAACATGGTAAGGAAGAAAAATTTCGCTATAAAAGAAAATATAGGAGTTACAACATCTCGATATATAAAGGAGAGAACACTCAATACCCATATTTATAGTCGAAAAAAATACATATCCTTACTTTTCTCTCTATCTCTCTAATTTTATTTTTCTCCGGATGATTTTCTTTACATCGTCTATAGCAAGCAAAACAAAACACTAATATACAATAAGATATGGGAGAAAACCAAAAATGGTCCATAATGTTTACCATATGGACCAATTCAGTCCCGATGTTTCGCCTGAACCAATTTATTCCACGATTGTATTGATTTTGAACCAGTTTAGTCCTTCCGTCATGAGTAACGTCAATTTTAGCGAGAATTTCGTACGCGCACTCCACTAAATCATTTCTGGATTAAAATATTTGCAGGATTTGGGGGGGTTTGTGCTGTTTTCTTCTACTGTCAATGAAGCACGACGAAGCAGACTATCTAGAGCTCATATTTGAATTTTGGAGGAGAAAGTTTTAGTTTTGTGCCCTAATTTCAGTACACTAGTACATATATTATTATAGGCTACGACACTATAGGCGACGGTTTCGGAAACCGTCGCCTATAATCGGCGCGCGGGATTTTTTTAATTTTTTTGTTTTTTTTTTAATTTAGTCGACTATAGGTGACGGTTGTTAAGGAGCAACCGTCGCCCATAATTCACAACACTTATAGGCGACGGTTCTTACAGAACAACCGTCGCCTATAGTATAAAATAAAAAAATTAAAATAAATAAAATAGGAATAGGCGACGGTTATGGGGTGGAACCGTCGCCCATTCTCTTTTAAAACCCAAAACCCTTCTCTTACTTTTCATTTTTTTTCACCTGCGCGTTTTCTTCACCCAACGGCGATATTTTCTACCCAACGGCGGTACCGCGGTGACATTGCAATCGACGGAGGCTCAACGGTGAAGGCAAAGGTGAACAAGCTCCACGGAAACTCGGCTAGACGGCGGTGAAATCAATTAATTTGGGTATAATTTCGTTTTTTTTTTCGAAATTGATTTGGGTTTTTCGATTTTTGACTAATATTTCGTTCCATCTTGCTCGAATTCGGTTGATTTCGTTGTATATATGTCGAATTTGTTGGTTATATATATCAAATTTGTTGTTTTTGGGTGATTTCGAAATATAAATTTAATTTTGGGGTTTTTTTTGGTTTCAAAATTTAGGTTGTTCGAATTTGGGGGCCAGTTATTACTTGGGCAGCTGTGTTTAGGCTTCTTCAATCTTATTTTGGAGATTTACGGTAATATTTTACCTCGTAATTGCGTTAATGGCATGTTTGTATGTGAAAATACGTGTTTAATCATTGCAATTTATGTTATTTAGTACTTTTATTAGCCTAGATACCCGTTCAAGAATTACTCATTAGGAGTAATTCTTGAATGGTCCCCATTTTGGGACCGTTCTTAAACGTTCATTATCGCTTTAGGTTGTAAATGCGTGTTTGGGTTTCGATATGTACGAAAAGTTTGGTTTCATTTCCCTTAAATGTTCTCTGGGTAGACATATGAATTGGATGTATCTCCTTTCATATTTGTTGTCTACTTGGAGAACTATGGGGAAATGCTGCCGAATTTTCGTACTTATTGAAGTCCAAATACGCATTTGCTAGTGATAATGAATGTTTAAGATGGGTTAGGTTGGAGCGATAAGGACCCTCAAAGCCATGCAATTGATTATATATGTGAATTATTTGTTTCATTGATTTATCTGTATAAATTTACTTGCTTTATAGTTTAGGTGATTGGAATGGATCGGAGTTGGATGCATAGTATGCGAACAACGGCTGAATATTTGAATTGTATTGAGGAGTTTATGAATTGTGCGGAGCAGAATAGGAGAAAAAAGAGGCAATCGAAGATTTCTTGTCCATGTCGTGATTGTAATAACTTAAGGTGGTGGAGTAGTGATACTGTTAGGGAACATTTGATATTAACGGGTTTTAACTCTGGGTATGCTAATTGGATATGGCACGGTGAGGCCGTCATTGATGCTAGCTTTGCGGGGGAAGGAACTAGTACAGGAGGTACACCTAATACAGATGACGAAGTTGTAGTTGAAACTTCTTTTGACGACAATGATCGTATTGATGATATGTTGCGTGATGTTCAAGAGGATTTTGAAGAACGACCTTCTATATTCGATAGTCTGGTTATGGAAAACAATATTCCGTTGTACGATGGATGCTCTAAATACACAAAGTTGTATGCTGTGTTCAAATTACTGAATATTAAGGCTGGGGTTTCCGACAAGTGTTTCTCGATGGCAATGAGCTTAACACTATTAGAAACACTCGCGGATCTGCTTCTCGATGGCAATGAGCTTCCGACATCGACTTATGAGGCAAAGAAGCTACTGTACCCTTTGAACTTACAATACGAAAAAATACATGCGTGTCCCAACGATTGCGTACTTTTTAGAGGCGAGTATGAATCTGCTGATAAGTGTCCGACATGTGACACTTGGTGTAACACCCGGGGCCGATGAGGGCGGGGAGTGATCGCCGGTGCCAAAGAGGAGCACGGACAAGGAGCGGCTCCCGACGAGGCTTCTAGGCGGAGGGATACATGAATGAACCGATTCCACATCCGAATGAGAGGGATTCTGAGACTGGCAATGTATGGGCGTGTCAAGTCAAAAAGAATGATATAAGAGAATTGATTGTGCTACTCATATCACCAAGGTGCACCTTCCTTTTCGGGAGCTCATCCATAAGAACTTCAAAGTTAAGCGTGCTTGACTTGAAGTAACACTGGGATGGGTGACCCCCTGGGAAGTAGCTCAGGGTGTGTGCGAGTGAGGACAAAGCACGCTGAAAGGCTAGTGGTGATACAGTGGGGCCAGACAATCAATGAAGTGCAGTGGGCCCAACCCCACAGGTCCCGTGAGCGGGCTGTTACAAATGGTATCAGAGCACAACCTCTTCCAGTACGATGTGGTTCGGGGACGAACCAAGCGGAAGCTGGTGGGCATGTAACACCCGGGGCCGATGAGGGCGGGGAGTGATCGCCGGTGCCAAAGAGGAGCACGGACAAGGGGCAGCTCCCGACGAGGCTTCTAGGCGGAGGGATACATGAATGAACCGATTCCACATCCGAATGAGAGGGATTCTGAGACTGGCAATGTATGTGCGTGTCAAGTCAAAAAGAATGATATAAGAGAATTGATTGTGCTATTCATATCACCAAGGTGCACCTTCCTTTTCGGGAGCTCATCCATAAGAACTTCAAAGTTAAGCGTGCTTGACTTGAAGTAACACTGGGATGGGTGACCCCCTGGGAAGTAGCTCAGGGTGTGTGCGAGTGAGGACAAAGCATGCTGGAAGGCTAGTGGTGATACAGTGGGGCCAGACAATCAATGAAGTGCAGTGGGCCCAACCCCACAGGTCCCGTGAGCGGGCTGTTACAAATGGTATCAGAGCACAACCTCTTCCAGTACGATGTGGTTCGGGGACGAACCAAGCGGAAGCTGGTGGGCATGTAACACCCGGGGCCGATGAGGGCGGGGAGTGATCGCCGGTGCCAAAGAGGAGCACGGACAAGGGGCAGCTCCCGACGAGGCTTCTAGGCGGAGGGATACATGAATGAACCGATTCCACATCCGAATGAGAGGGATTCTGAGACTGGCAATGTATGTGCGTGTCAAGTCAAAAAGAATGATATAAGAGAATTGATTGTGCTATTCATATCACCAAGGTGCACCTTCCTTTTCGGGAGCTCATCCATAAGAACTTCAAAGTTAAGCGTGCTTGACTTGAAGTAACACTGGGATGGGTGACCCCCTGGGAAGTAGCTCAGGGTGTGTGCGAGTGAGGACAAAGCATGCTGGAAGGCTAGTGGTGATACAGTGGGGCCAGACAATCAATGAAGTGCAGTGGACCCAACCCCACAGGTCCCGTGAGCGGGCTGTTACACTTGGCGTTACAAGCGAAAAGACGAGGTTGGTGGTGCTCCTGCTAAGGTTCTATGGTACTTACCTATAGTTCCCAGATTAAGACGCATGTTCTCCAATGCCGACGACGCTAAGTTGTTTAGATGGCATGATGAAGAAAGAATAAAGGATGGGAAATTGAGACATCCCGCAGATTCTCCACAATGGAGGAATATTGATTCGTTATTTCCTGAGTTTGGAGGTGAGTTACGAAATCGTAGGCTTGGGCTTTGCACTGATGGGATAAACCCACACGGCGACATGAGTAGCCGTCACATGACATGGTCGGTACTGCTTTGTATCTACAATCTCCCTCCATGGCTTTCTATGAAAAGAAAATGCGTCATGTTGATGTCGTGTCCAAAACAACCTGATAACGACATCGATGTGTAGTTAGCTCCATTGATTGATGATCTAAAAACTCTATGGTATGAAGGTGTTGAGGTGTACGACGCGTACATTAGATCGAGGTTTACGCTACGCGCCATGATATTTTGTACCATCAATGATTTTTCGGCTTACGGAAATCTTTCTGGATATAGTGTAAAGGGTAAAAAAGCATGTCCAATATGTGAGGATAATACGGACAGCCAATGGTTGAACAACTGCAGGAAACACATTTATATGGGCCATCGAAAATTCTTTTCACGTACTCATGAATATCGTACAAAGAAAAAGTTTTTGCAACTTTTTAACGGGAAGAGCGAGATTTCTAAGGCTACATTTCCGTTGAATGGCATAGAAGTACGTGACATCGTCTCAAGCATCAATACACAGTTCGGGAAAAAGTACAAACAATCAAGAGACAATGTTTGGAAAAAAACGTTCAATATTTTAGGATCTTCCGTATTTTGGGAGCACTTCGAGGCCGAACCAGACAACTTCCTTCGAAGAAAACGAATCTGGCGCCGAGAAGAAGAAGATTGGAGGAGACTTGACGACTGCCTTAGTTGCTCCGTCAGGTTATTACCCAACCTGAGTTCCCATCAACTCTATTTCCTTGTCCCGACGACATGATCTTCTTCCCAAAGACGATGCTTCATTTTGACCCATTGCATGACGATCTTCCCAACTCGATCTTCATGAGGGGGAGTAATACTAAAGCAAAATGGGAGCAATACCACGACGAAAGTGCAAGATAGATCAGAAACGCTAAATCCTGAAGCGTCGTCAAAGAATCAAGCGAACACCACGGACTTAAAGATCGAAGTTACCGCCTCGTGTACGTCTCTCCAAAGTTCAAAGAGAACTTCCCAATTCCAACATAAGGTTGACCAAAAGTAGGGGAAGTTGCGTTACTATCGAGAGGAGAGATCGAACAAAAAATGAAGAAATCCGGCAACCGCCTAGTGTGCATCTCTCAAATTTCCAAAGAAAAAACTCCCCAATCCCAACACAAGGTTGAACAAACGTAGGTGGAGTTTCGTGCTATCAGAGGGAGAAATGGAACACACAAAAAGAGAAAATTCTTCAATATCCGGCAAGCAACTTCAAACACCTTCCGGCATTTACGAGACAAGATTCAAGAAAAGACTTTGTTAGGAATCCATTTCTAGTGCTCAAATGTCATGTTATCTTTGTCTAGGGACCAAATTGTAGTTTATGATAAATAGGGACTGATGTGATATATACCAAAGTATGCTTTGGTATATATAGGGCAAGTGTGTGTATTTTACAAATAACTTGAGCACACCTTGAGCGAGACTCTCTCTCATTTTAATATCTCTCTCTTCATCACAGTAGATTAGGCTCAATTGTGGAGAGGTATATGGATTGCTTGTAGAGAAAGCTATTGGATTAAATGAAGATTGATTGATGATTATCTATTGCTTCCGCGCGCTAATTACAAAGGTGAGTCAATCGATTTTAATTCTCAAGTTCAAGTTCATCTTAATTCGTTGGATGTTAAATCTGGAACCTATAATTGGTATCAGAGCAAACTTGTTTGTTGATTCTGTGTTAAATCTGCTTTGATTGAGCTTAATTTGCTGATTTGAGTTGAATCGCTGATGTTTGAAGTGACTTTGGTTCGACACTGTTCTATCTGATTTTCGCCTGATTTCTGTGTTAATCCAGTGTTAATTGTGTTAATCGAGTGATAGGTAAGCTGCGTCGATGCCTATTGTTCGATAATTGTGTTCTGATTAAGCAGAAATTAGGATTTGAGTGAAAAATAGGACAGTTTGCTGGTTTTCGCCAGATGAATGGCAGTTTTCGCCAGTTGAACAGCTGTTTTCGCTACATGAACAGCGGTTTTCGCTACATAAACTAGTATTTTATAAGCTAAATCGGTGTTTACTTGTTTAATTACGTGTTTTTTAGTTGATTTGACTTATTAGCGAAAACCAAACATTTTCAGCGAAAACCAGTTTTCGCTAGATTTATTGGCGAAAACCTTAAAGCTTTTCGCCATATACTGTTTCAGCGAAAACCTCAAAAGTTTTCGCCAGACACTCAGCGAAAACCTATAACTTTTCGCTATATATACTGTTTCAGCGAAAACCTAAACTTTTCGCTACACTTCTTAGCAAAAAGTTCATTCCTAGGGAAACCAGTGGCCAGCGAAAACTTAAAACTTTTCGCCAAACACTGTTCACACGAGAAGTTTTAGAGTTCACAACTTAGCGAAAACCTAATCTTTTCGCCACTTAGCGAAAACCTAATCTTTTCGCCACTTAGCGAAAACCTCAAAGCTTTTCGCTACATACTGTTTCAGCGAAAACCTAAACTTTTCGCTACATTTCTTAGCGAAAAGTTCATACCTAGCGAAAACAGTGGGCAGCGAAAACTTAAATCTTTTCACTATACTGTTTCAGCGAAAACCTCGAAAGTTTTCGCCACATACTGTTCACAAAGCTTTCGACGCCACATACTGTTCACAAAGCTTTCGACCGTTTTTTGGACTGGTAAAATTTTTCGGTACAAAAAAAAAATTATTCTCAGTACAAGTTTTTTTTAAAATCATTTTAAAAAAAAAATATTTGATACCTAAAACTTCCGAAAATTATTTCAATACGAAAACATAGCATAAGTTGACTAAAAGTCAAAATAAATTGAAAATCAAAATAAACCGGCTAAGACTTTAAGTCAATATTTTTTTTCATCAACAAAACAAGACGATCAATATAACATCCAACATATTTTGAGTCAAAATTAAAATTTCCAACATTCTATAAAACCAATACAATATCTGTGAACTTAATATTGGTTTTTGAGCTGAAACGCTAATATTGGAGAACTATTCGAAATTAGTCAAAATTAAAATTTCCAACATTCTATACCAATTATAATTTGCAAAATTAATTGGTATGAACTGAAAAGATAAAATGGATAATTACTTAAGCAAAAATGATCTAGAACTTAAAGAAATCAAACACAACCTAGATCTAATTGAAAAATTATTAAATAAAAAACATCATAAGAAAAAGTCTTTATCTACTTCATCTTCCTCAACAAGCTCAAAAACTTCAAGCTCAAAACATAAGAGAATACAATCTGAAATTATAGAACCTAACAATTCTCATGAACAAAAGATTATAAAAGAGCTAGAAGATAAACTCGCAAATAATGAGCGTATCCTAAGAAATCATTTATTAGAAGAAGATAATCTTAGGAGATGCTTAGATAGTGCAAATGAAAAAATAATAAGTTTAACAACTAAGGCAGACTCACAAGAAACAAAAATATGTGAATTAAAAACTACTTTGTCTGCGTGCGAGGAAGAAAAACAAGGACTTTTACAAAAATTCTCATCCACAAACAATGAAAAGGAAATGGTCAATAAATTAGAAGCAAGGCTAGCTAATAACGAGCGTGTTCTAAGAAAACATTTAGAAGTTGAAGCTAGTCTTGAATGTCAATTGACCAATGCCAAAGATGAGCTTGTGAAATTAAAATTTAAGGCAGAAAATAAAGAACTCGAAATACTTATTGCAAAGAAAGAAACTGAGCTAAAATTGTCTCAAAATAAATCCACTCAAACAAATGAGACAATGCCTATCAAAAAGGAACATTCTATACAAACTATAAAACCCGAATTTAATTGTGAAAATCCAGAAACCGAACGCAAAATTGCCGAGTTAAATTCTCTTCTGGAATCGCAGCAAAAAGGGTTTCAAGCTAAAATTGATGAACTTCAAAAGGAGAATACATTTCTCAAAAATTCCTACAAAATAGGCGCAACCTCAACTTCTTACTCTGTTAAAAGCGAACTATTAAAAAACATATCTCCAAAACAGAATAAGAAAACACCACGAATGACTAAAGCTATCAAGAAAGAAAGAATTGAGGAAGATAAATCATTTTTTATCAAAACAAGCGAAAATGTTTCCTCCTCTATTTCTAAAAAGGTAATTTCTAAAGTCATTCAAAAGATAAAGAAAGAAAGAATAAAGAAAGAAGCTACAAATATTAAAACAGACAATTCTACATTTTTTACTAAAACTGAAATATCCAAAAATAATAATTGTCTGACAAATAAAAGTAACTCATTTTATGAAAACACCTATGTGAATGATGTGATTCTTCCTAATAGGAAATACGACAATTCTATATTGAATGCTATTGATTCTATTAGTTTGTATTCCTATCTCAAGTACCCAGTCAAAGTCAAATCTGAAAAACATCTTCAACGACTGGCGAAAGAGAAAATTTTCTCAACTAACAATAGACACACATTCACCCGTGCTAAAAATGATAATTTCAGAACGGTACAAATTTGGAAACCTAAGCTAGAAATGGAAATAAGTAGTCCTAAACAAACGTGGCTTCCTATGACTACTTTATCTGCTAATTTTAATTCCAAATTTGAACCTTATGAGCTTTATAAGATTACTGCTAATCAGGGAGGATCCGTCCAAAAATGGGTACCAAAGTCCCGCTAATTTGTTTTGCAGGATCCCGCTAATTTAGTTGCTTCACACGCATAATCGATATGAGCTGCAGGCAACCACCAATTCCCGACACGTGTGGTATCCGAGATTGCTCCACACCCGTGATCGGTATGAAATGTGAGCAATCATACTATATAAAAAAATATTTTTTAAAATTTAAAAAAAAAAAAAAAAAAAAAAAAAAAAAAAAAACTTTTCGCTAACTTTTCACTCACTATTTCAGCGAAAACAGTTTTCAGCGAAAACCTTCTCTTTTCGCTAACTGTTTTCGCCATTTTTTTTATATATAAATATATATATATATATATATGTATAATAAAAAATAATAATAAATAATAAAAAAAAAAAAAAACTTTTCGCTGAAAAGTCTAGCGAAAACCTCAAACTTTTCGCTAACTATTTCAGCGAAAACATTTTTAGCGAAAACTTTTACTTTTTCGCCAACACTCAGCGAATTTTTTTTAGCGAGAACCTTTTCTTTTCGCTAATTGTTTTCGCCACATTATAAGTTTTTTTTAGTTTTCGCCAATTCCTTTAAAAAGAAAATATACATATATAAATATATATATATAAATATATATAGGCCTGAAAAAAAAAAAAAAAAAAAAAAAAGGAAGATCCGTTGCCGAGAAGAGAAGATAGAGACACGGTGAGCTTGAAGATCTCCAAAAGAAGAGATGAAATGACAAGACAAAGGAGGAAATCCTTTTAGAATTCAGGAAAACGCACTAAGCCCCACAAAGATAATCCATGCCAAATTGAAGATTGAACACAAAGGGGGAGATTGTTAGGATTATTTTATTGTGTTCAATTAATTAGAATTATCTTTGTAGTTTATTTAAATATATTTTATTTAAAAAGAGGCTTAGTGTAATTGGGCTTTGTTAGGGGCCCAAGTATTATATACCAAAATGTGGTATAAATACTTGAACCCTAACACATAATAAAATGTGTATTGTGTGAAAAATAAAGTGAGCCCCCAACCTCTCAAGAACACACAACACCCCACGCGACTTCCGATCTTCAAATCATGGTAAGTTCGTTTTAATATATGTTTAGTTGGATATTCTAGGCTTTACAAGTGGTATCAGAGCCACGCGCTTTAAGATTTGAGTCAAATTTTTCGTTTTTATTTTTCAGTGTTCATCGCATGTTTCTTCAAAATTTTCGAAAAATTTGACATGTTTTGGTGTTTAGATGCTTGATTGAGTGTTTAGGAGTTAGGATATAAGTGTTTAGATCTTTACCCAGGGCTAATTTGATTAATTTTGTGTTTGGGGATCAAAAAGTGGGTTCAGTGTTTTCGCAGAAAAGTTTTCGAACAGAAAACCCACTGCGAAAACCTACTGCGAAAACCCACTTCGAAAACTCACGCTGCGAAAACCAGTGAGAAAACTCACTTCGCAAACCTCCACTGCGAAAACTTGCCAAAGACAATGATCTTTTAGTAAGATTGTCTTTATCCTCATTTCCCACAGTGAGTAATTTCTCCCGTTGAATTTCTCAATGTCAAATTTTGCGCCATAATTTCTGCTCAGTCATGAACGATAACTCCGACAGAGTTGCACAGATAATTATTGAAACTCGTACCGGCTAATCGTCCCCGTACAAGGGCAATATAATATCCATTAGTTTCTGATGTGGAGGGTCCACGTTCGTAGCAATCACATAGCATACGATAAATTGAGATTTAAATGTAAGATATCCGAGGGTATTTGGATAAAAGTAAAATCTGCAGGTGATTGCCTAAAGACAATGATCTTTAGTAAGATTGTCTTTATCCTCATTTCCCACAGTGAGTAATTTCTCCCGTTGAATTTCTCAATGTCAAATTTTGCGCCATAATTTCTGCTCAGTCATGAACGATAACTCCGACAGAGTTGCACAGATAATTATTGAAACTCGTACCGGCTAATCGTCCCCGTACAAGGGCAATATAATATCCATTAGTTTCTGATGTGGAGGGTCCACGTTCGTAGCAATCACATAGCATACGATAAATTGAGATTTAAATGTAAGATATCCGAGGGTATTTGGATAAAAGTAAAATCTGCAGGTGATTGCCTAAAGACAATGATCTTTTAGTAAGATTGTCTTTATCCTCATTTCCCACAGTGAGTAATTTCTCCCGTTGAATTTCTCAATGTCAAATTTTGCGCCATAATTTCTGCTCAGTCATGAACGATAACTCCGACAGAGTTGCACAGATAATTATTGAAACTCGTACCGGCTAATCGTCCCCGTACAAGGGCAATATAATATCCATTAGTTTCTGATGTGGAGGGTCCACGTTCGTAGCAATCACATAGCATACGATAAATTGAGATTTAAATGTAAGATATCCGAGGGTATTTGGATAAAAGTAAAATCTGCAGGTGATTGCCTAAAGACAATGATCTTTTAGTAAGATTGTCTTTATCCTCATTTCCCACAGTGAGTAATTTCTCCCGTTGAATTTCTCAATGTCAAATTTTGCGCCATAATTTCTGCTCAGTCATGAACGATAACTCCGACAGAGTTGCACAGATAATTATTGAAACTCGTACCGGCTAATCGTCCCCGTACAAGGGCAATATAATATCCATTAGTTTCTGATGTGGAGGGTCCACGTTCGTAGCAATCACATAGCATACGATAAATTGAGATTTAAATGTACGATATCCGAGGGTATTTGGATAAAAGTAAAATCTGCAGGTGATTGCCTAAAGACAATGATCTTTTAGTAAGATTGTCTTTATCCTCATTTCCCACAGTGAGTAATTTCTCCCGTTGAATTTCTCAATGTCAAATTTTGCGCCATAATTTCTGCTCAGTCATGAACGATAACTCCGACAGAGTTGCACAGATAATTATTGAAACTCGTACCGGCTAATCGTCCCCGTACAAGGGCAATATAATATCCATTAGTTTCTGATGTGGAGGGTCCACGTTCGTAGCAATCACATAGCATACGATAAATTGAGATTTAAATGTAAGATATCCGAGGGTATTTGGATAAAAGTAAAATGAACGATAACACGCTTTTACCAGTAAAAAGATAACATAAAATCTTGACTTTTCATAAATGTTTGAACGAGGTTTAATTTATAGAAAAGCTCTCCACGCCATCTCTGTCAATTTATAAATATAAGACATTCATGTCAGAAGACATGCTTGACGCAAAAATAAACTTTTTCATCGATGGTTAGTTGACGGGTATCCCGTCGGACATCCCAATTAGTCAGACCAAAAAGAAGATATTAATCTACATTTGTCGACTATGTTTCCGTCGATGTGTTTATTATTAATAAAATATTCCGGCGCCAAGGAAATAATTAAAAATATCCTTGGAGTACCCTATTAAGCTTATATGTAGATCACAATTTTTTTTTAGTGTGATTAGGTTTGGCATCCCAATAACTGACGGGCAATTTTAGCGCCGTTTAGAGAGCGGATGGTAAGTTACGAACTTAAACAATGTCAACTCTCGGGGCTGACCAATGAATTGATCTATCTCCAACGCAATCGTGATATTCATATTTTTATGTATAATGAAGAAATATAGTTTTGGTTTTGGTTTTGTAATTGTTGTCCTGGATCGTAAGGGACTTGAGGAACAACTCGGCGTATTCATCAAAGACCGTAAGACAATGGAAAAGATGTATTACTGATCTCACACTGGTGCTTCTGAGCTCGCGCCGTCGTGCCTATCTTATTTATGCGGTTTGTAATGAGGATGGGTCATATCTTATCGCATGATATCGTTTCACGCTCACCAGCACCACTTCTTGGGAATTTGCTCTAAATTCTCACCAGATTATTATGATACTCACAGCTTAATGAATTGACTAACTCACGAATACTCAATTATAGATTTGCAGGTTTATGTAAAAAAAAAAAAAAACTGATAAACAACGCAAAGAAATTTCAACGTGGTTCGATTTTAAAATTAACGTGAGAATCTACTCATCCCCGGCGCAAGATCTAAGCAACCTGCCTTTGATCCATATGAACACTTCGAACTCAACCGGCTAAGTGTAGGGCGAGCAGCGAGCTCGACTCTCATTTCGAGCTTCTGTACACCGGGCTCCAACTCGAGCTCGCTTAGAGTAAATGGAGCTCGAGCTCGTGAAGCTCATCGATCCCGAGCTTTATATTTAAAAAAATAGAAAAAACCAAAAAATAAAAATAAAAAATAAAATAGTGAGCTTGAGCTCGAACTGGATCATCGAGTTCGCGAGCCGGCTCGACTCATTTTCACCCCGAGCTAAGTGAACCCATATCACTTGTTTTCGTCAGCAAATTTTTTTCTGTTGCAGTTATTTTTCATCGATCCGACAAAGATTTTGATATATCAGTAGAATTGATTATACATTTTTTAAGCTGTGAAAAGAGATACGAATGCCATTAAATATTTCATTCCTTGACAGAGAAGCCTATCAGCGTCAGCACATATTCTCGTGTGTGGGACATAAAAAAGTGGTGCACCATTACATAGCGCTGCGTTTGTCGGTAATATAAACCCATATAAGCCCAGATAAAATAAATAATATGGGATTTTCTTGTGTTTGTTTTACTTTTATCCAGCCCGATATTATTGAAAAGCCCATAATAATATCTACATGCCCGATATTATTAGACTGTTTTAAAAAGATGATATAAATTGTAACGGGTCAGCTCATACTAATTTATATCAGGTCTTAATAGTGTGTTTATAACCAAACGTGGCCCTAGTGAAAACTAATAAATCAAGCAATTTTTTTTTTCTCTTTTAGTTTAATTATGCTTATCCTATTAATGAGCTCCTAGATAAATTATGTTTTAATAGTTAATTCATGCCGATAACTTGTATGTTACTAATCACCAAACCGTCGATGACATGGCGTGGAATTCCTGCAGCGTATGATATTGTTCGCGAATAGAGCGGTCAAAACGGGTCGGCGAGGCGGGCTGGCCCGTAACCCGCAAAAGCCCGTCACTTGGCAGGGCGGGCGTGGGCCGGCCCGCCATTCAGCGGGCCAGGATAAAGAAGGCCTGCCCCGCTGGCGGGCTAAGGACCCGACGGGCCGGCCCGCCAGTGAAAAAATTGAAAAAAAAAATAAAAATAAATTTAAATTAAAAACTTGGTTCCTTAAAAAAAAGTAAAGCTCAATACAATAATTAAATATAGGTCCATTCGCCCATTAAAAATAAAAAATTATAGCCCAAAATAATATTTAACTTATATAATATAATTAAAATATATATAATATAATATTTTTAATAATGGGCGGGCTAGCCCGCCCCGCCCCTGTTGAGGTTTATGCCCTAGATGCCGTACGAGGATTAGATAGTACGAGGGCATTAGTGTAATTTTGATGTGTTTAACATTTGTAATTGAATTATTTGATAATGAAATTATTATTGTTTGATTATTGTCGAAATTAGCATGACAAACAATACAAAGGCACATTATTATTTCGTCTAAATAAATTAACCTTGCAGTCGGGTAATAAGACGAATTAATAAAACCCCAATATTTACAGTTCAGTTACTGATTCTGTGGGGACAGAGAGGGGGCACCAGTAAGCTGACATACTGTAATATTAAATTAAGTCCACAAGTCTTAGTCTCCAGTAGGGTGACTGGATTGACGAGTACGACTTGTTTGTCGACGGGTCCAAAGTGGTTGTGCCAACCATTCACTTGGGAAGTGGGAGCTCGTGCATTGATACAAGACGAATCAGGGGATTGTCTGTATTTGGACACTGACTCGTAATCGAACGATCTCACGCTGGTAAAGTCGTTGATCGATCGATTGACTATAGTAGTCTACGTGAACCTTAGACCGAAAGGGTTTAATTCGGGGTTGGTCTTAATGCGGCGATTGACTATAGTAGTTTGCTAGGCCCAAATTGCATGAAGCAAGGGTCAGCGGCGAAATGCGGTCTTGACTTTTCGACGTGATTGCCGGTTATACCGCTGAGCGGGATTTACGGCCTTGATTAAATTCAAGGTTAACGTCATATGCAGTTTCGATGTGCGGGAATTTACCTAAGCCTCTGGCCAGAGCATATAACTGACTCACGAGTGTCGTGGAGTGCAGTTTTGGTATATGTCACCGACACGAACATCATAGCGTCGAGTCCTGTAAGTTCGACTACGCGTGACTTTCACTCGACCGGGACAAACGTAAAGGGGTTATACGTAGTACGACAATTTATAGTCGGTTCGTGAATAATACCTATTCGTACTCAACTCGGGATCGGTTCGGTACAACGGGGCTGGCTAGGTGAATACTGAACTCCTGGATTCCTCCCAGAGCCGGTTGAGACGAACCAAGAGAGTCGGGCTTAAAAAGGGCAACCGACACAACGTCAATATGAGAATAGAGCAGACTGGGGCCTGGATTGAGAGATTAGGGTTTAGGGCTTGGCCGAAACCCTAAATGGCCGAAAACTTGGTAAAATCGCGTGAGGGGCAAAATGGTCTTTTCACCTCACGAAATATTTTGGAAATATTATATTGGATATTTAATATTTAGTATATGATTTAAATATGATTTAAATCTTTATTATTGTTTTAGAAAAATAATAATATTTAATTTGGAATTAAATAGAATATATATATTAGATATATATATAGTTTTCGATTTTATATAAGAATAATTTCGAAAATTATTTAAATATTTATATTGGATATAATATATTTAAATATACTAAATATAGAATAAATATTAATTTATTTAATATTTAATTTGAATTTGAATTTTGAATTTGAATTTAAAAGAGAAAAACCAAGTAAGCAAAGGAGACTTGGTATGAAAAGTGGGTGAGAATTTTTCTCCACCCAACTTACTATTTTCGGCCAACCCTAGTGGGTATAAATAGGTTTTCGGCCAACTTGCTTGAGTTGAGCTTCATTAAGGTTAGTGGGTATAAATAGGTTTTCGGCCAACTTGCTTGAGTTAAGCTTCATTAAGGTAAGGAGAGTTTGGTTAAACTAATTCACCATCCAACTTCTGTTCTTGGACAAATCAGTCTGCGCAGCCTCTGTAATATACGACTTTTACCTAGCTAATATTCTCCGATCTTTGCAAAATTTGTTTCCGTTGAAAGATAAGTTTCTCAGGTTTCCAGATCCACTTGAAGCATCTAAATCCCACACTTATACGATTTTTAGTGAATTTTTGAAGATTCAGCTGTGATTCTAAGCGAATCTGTGCGCAGTCTCTGTTTTCTGTGATTTTGACATAGTTATACTGCTCCGAATTCTTTAACCCTGATTTTGTTGGAAAGCTAACATCTCAAGCTTTTCATAGCCGTTGGATTCGAATCAATACGATGTCTCTACAAATTTCTATGATTTTGTTAACATTCAGCAGCAAAGCCGAATCTGTTCGATGACGAAGCTGCTGTATTATTCAGTTTTGATCCATTTATACTGTTCTGAATGTTTCGAAACTTGGCTCTATTGAAAGATAGCTTTCTCAGCTTTCCATATCCACTGGAATCATATCAATCCGATATTCTTATGATTTATTATGAATTTTTAAATTTTCTGCTGCAAAACAGATTTTCTGCAACTTCTTGAAGAAATTCCGAACCTCGTGTCCACTTTTAATGATGCTGTGACAGTATTGCAGATCCGCTGTTATGTTCGTTAAGTAATTTTGGGACATTTTTTTATATCGGGGCTGTTGTTTTATACTATGGTTTTGAAAGACGTCATGTATTAGCGTATGTTGATGCACTTGAGTCTTTATCATCATGTTTTAGGTCAAGGAACTTCGGCAAGGGACTCAAGGGCAGCTTCAGATGTTGGAAAAAGCTAGGACTTTACTGTGAGTTGATAGTATGGGGACACCTTTCCTTCGTGGGACGTGTGAACCTCGCGATGGGTTATTTTATGTCGTTTTCATTAGATTAATTGTTATTGTTGGATTATGCATTAGCGGGCCTTGTCGGTTATATGATGTTCATATTCTTATGTTGATGCGAACCTGGGCTTTTATGTTGCTTCGTGAATGGTGCTAATAAGTATTTGAAACGTCTATGTGCTTTGGTGAATTACGTTCATGATTTCAGGGATATGTGACGCGATGGAATGTCACTATTCCACGTTGTTGATTTGATTTGTGGAGATATGGCTGTGATACCGATGATTTGTTGATGTTGCTTATACTCGGTTCTGAGATGTAGTAGCCCGAATGGCCACGTTCGGGTGAGTGAGAGTGGCATATCGAGTAGTAGCCCGTGGCTTGGCAAACCCGGGTGAGTGAGGCCGAACGAGTCACCTATCCGTTTGCCACGTATTGATTATTACTGGAGGGTGATAGTTGGGAAGGTAACAAAGTCCAGTAGAGACTCAGCCAACGTCACCGGTGTGGGACATGCATATCATACATGATAGATATGGTAGTTCACGACACACTGTCTAGAGTACGGTGACGGACTCGTCTGACTCTCGACGGGGAGCTCAGTTCGAGGGAGGATATGGCTACCCACGCACCTATATGTACTGTTTGATTTCCTTGATATCTTTGTGATGTTGTTGTGATTTGGATGGTTGTGTTGGTGTTCATCGTTGAGGGTACACCTTCTGTGAATAGAAGGTGTGTCTGTATTATCTACTCACTGAGCTAGTGGTTTGCTCACCCCGTATGTATATACTTTTTTCTATCCAGGTAGTTGATATCTCTTTTGTTCGGAGGTTTGCCATTCTCGATCTTCATTTCCGCTGTTGTTTCTACCATTTTGGGTACAATATCATCTTCTTATATTGGGTCCATTGGCAGGGATATTTTGGAAGGAGGTTTTGTTATACATTATTTCTTCGTTGACCGATGTATCGAGACACTTGGTATTGTAAAACCTCCTTTGATATCTATATGTATTTTCTTTTATCGAGTACCGTTCTTTCTTGCGATTTGATTTCATGACTGTGAGTTGATATCGAACACTGCGTTTATTGAGAAATGCGGCGGCTGTCGTGCCCTCGACGCGGGTCGGGGCGTGACAGTGGGGCGGGCCAGCCCGCGGGCCGCGGACCCATTTGAAGGCTCTATTCGCGAAGGGTACAGATGGCAGGTCAGCACCGGAGCTTCAATAAAGGTTTGGGGAGACCCATGGCTTTATCGGGATGCGCCGAGGAGAGTTCTGACCCCCCTTGGCCAGAACTCGGCAGATATGAGGGTCAGTGAGTTGTGGAATGAGTCGGGTTCATGGGATGTTCCTTTGATCCGCTCGCTATTTATTCCCTTTGACGCTGACTCAATTTTAGGCTGCCCGGTGAGTTCTTATCCATCGATAGAATTGTCTGGTACCACTCTAAAGATGGATTATTCTCAGTCAAGTCGACATACAAGGTTTCTTCCTCGCTTCTTCACGAATAATCAACATGTGCCACCTCCGCTCCACCGTCATGGCAGTTTCTTGGGCAGCACAAGTAACCCCAGGAGTTAAGAAATTTGCATGGCGACTTGGCCGACACTTACTGCCCACGACTGTTAAGCTTCGAGATCGCAAATGCTTTACAACTAGTCACTGCAAACGCTGCGATCTGCTTGATGAGGACGAGGCCCATATTTTTTATACACTGCCAAGATTCAAAAGATATTTGACGAGCCTCATCTATCCCATACAGCCTGGTTCGTCGATGGGTAAGTACGACTGAGGAATGGTTGAGGTATGTGCATGAGCATCTGTCATCCTCGGACTTCGCGGTATTTCTAAACCTGTGCTGGGCACTGTGGAATGCACGGAATAAACTAACCATGGAGGCAAAATGGACCCCGCCCAACCTCGTACTATGTAAAACTTTGGAGATGGATACTTCCATTGAGATCGACGAGGCCACAACGATGAGTCCTATTGAGTAATTGTCATTGAGTGAATGGATTAGACTTGGACCTATTGTGATTAAGCTGAACTTTGATGGGGCGCTGCATCCAAATCGTGTAGGACCTTCGGTGGGCGTCATTGCACGGGATAGATCAAGTGTATGACTTGGATGGTGGTCTCGATTCTATGATGGGAACTTTCACCCGGAGACTATCGAGGCAATGACGGCACGGTGGGCATTGATAGCAGCTAGATAACGGGGATGGAAACAGATCATTGTTGAAGGCGACTGCTAAAGTATTGTTAACAAGCTTGCCAAAGGTGTTCATCGTCGACAACTGCAGGAGCTATATTGGAGAATTGCTTATCTACATCAAGAGATTTTAATAAACGCTCCTTTAATTTTGTGCGTCGTAGCGGAAATTCCATAGCTCATTTCTTAGCTAAGTCCTTATGTTATGATGGAGAAGGTCAGTCTCCACCATCTCCAATCATGGCCGATATATTATCTTTTGATAACCATTAATATATGATTTTTTGTTAAAAAAAAAAACCAATATACCTCATGCATGGAGATATTGAAACGAAAGAAAAAATACATAAAGTGAAGCTAACCCAAATTATGTTGGTGTGGTAAATCTACCATTATAAAATGTTACACTTTTGAAGCTTAACATTTAGAGGTGTTTGTCATTCAACGATACTATTAAAATCAGATCCCTAAGTGACTACAAAAATGTTCAAGAAAAGCGACGGAAAGTCTGACAAACAAATCGTCGCAAAGTTTGCGATCGCGATGGAAACACTGTCGCTAAAAGCCTGCGACGGAAAATCCGTCGACAAAGTCAACCCGCAAAAAAAATTAAATAAGCCACATACAGTCCGTCGCAATAAACTCTGTCGCTAAAGATGACAAAGATAAGATTACGTTTAGTGACGAATGGATTATCCGTCGCTAAATACAGTGACAGCTAATATGTCGCTAACAGTAGGTGACTGGAACGATGATTGTGGAGTGCTCTGTTTTCTGACACTCTTTGTTTAGTGACGGAATTTCCGTCGCTGTTGTCTTTATGTTGGGACGGAAAAGTCATTGCAAAGTTAAAGCCTTTATTCGCGGCTTACTTTGTTTGCGACAGAGTATCCGTCGGACATGTCCCTATATATAATATCAGCCGTTTGAGAGATTGGTTCTCAATACAACGTGATATTATAAAAATTATACATACCCATTATATATTCGCACACACATTATATATACACCCATACATTACAATATATATAATTTTACTGAACAATTAATTACGAGAGGGTACGCGTGGTTAGTCAACAACCGTCAATAGATGTAGGGGGGAAAGACACCTTTTCACGAGGAGTTTGTGATTTTCTTGAATTTTTTACTTCTGAAAATCCGAGGAACCAGATATGTTGTCCATGCATGAAGTGTGCGAATTGCTAATTTCAACCTCCAATGGATGTCAATATTCATTTGTTAAAGAAGAGTTTTATGTCACGTTTTTTCTTTTCCATTCCTATTTTTTTATTTTCATCTTCTTTTTCTATTGTAGGTCAAAATGTTGAAATTTGATGTATATATATATATATATATATATTATATTAAGAGGCAAGAATATCTGTAACTCCAATGGATGTCAATATTCATTTGTTAAAGAAGAGTTTTATGTCACGTTTTTTCTTTTCCATTCCTATTTTTTTATTTTCATCTTCTTTTTCTATTGTAGGTTAAAATGTTGAAATTTGATGTATATATATATATATATATTATATTAAGAGGCAAGAATATCTGTAATAAGTGTCACATATGTCAATTGAAATCCTTGGCAAGGTTTTGTTGTTACAAGTGTTACTTACTACATACTCATAATACACGTGTTATTCCATTACTCTAAATATCTTCTTTCTTAATTATCTTTTTTTAGTGCTCAACTATAAAGAGCTAAAAACAAACGAGTCAATCTGTGTGACATTTCATTCATTTAGTGATGTTTCCTTGAATGATCATACTTGTCATCGATAAATCATATGTGTAATTATTAGATTACACATGTTAGTGTTGGGAATCCCCGAAGGGGCCTGAGGCCCTCGTTCCTTGAACGGCGGAATTTTAAAACTTTTGGGATTCCCGCCTTTCCCTTGGACCGCTCGGTAATAACACGAGAACATATATACACGAAAGGAGAAGAGTTTTACAGCCATGATACCTTGACGATCACAAGACGATGGCGAGCTTCGAACCCTTCTATTCCCCGGGATGTAGTATCCCTCTCCAAGCACCTTTACGCGCACGAACGGGGCAAGAGCGTCACGCCGGCACCTTTACAACGTCACGAGGCTGTCCTTGCTTAATGCGGATAGGCCAAGAACACCTCGTCGTCACCTCCTTCACGCGCGCGGCACAGCCACCGAGAGAGGACAGCGAGAGAGAAAGAGAACGAGAGAGATTGAGAGAGAGGAGAGAGCAAAACCCTTGTTTTCTCTTCTTGGCTTTTTTGAAAATCACTTAGGGCTTTGTTTCAAAAATCAAACCCTATTTATACTAGGGTGTAGTGGCCGAAAATAGTAAGTTAGGTGGAGAAAAAATCTCACCCACTTATTCATACCAAGTCACTTGTTGACTTGGTCTTTCTCTTTTGAATTTAAATTCAAAATTCAAATTCAAATTAATATTAAAATAAATTAATATTTAATTCTATATTTAGTATATTTAAATAAAATATCCAATATATATATTTAATTAATTTTCGAAATTTTTATCAAATAAAAAATCGATTATTATATATATCTAATATATATTTTATTTAATTCTAAATTAAATATTATTATTTTTCTAAAACAATAATAAAGATTTAAATCATATTTAAATCATATACTAAATATTAAATATCCAATATAATATTTCCAAAATATTTCGTGAGGTGAAAAGACCATTTTGCCCCTCACGCGATTTTACTACATTTTCGGCCATTTAGGGTTTCGGCCAAGCCCCAAACCCTAATCTCTCAATCCAGGCCCCAGCCTGCTCTATTCTCATATTGACGTTGTGTCGGTTGCCCTTTTTAAGCCCGACCCTTTTGGTTCGTCTCAACCGGCTCTGGGAGGAATCCAGGAGTTCGGTATTCACCTAGCCAGCCCCGTGGTACCGAACCGATCCCGAGTTGAGTACGAATAGGTATTATTCACGAACCGACTATAGATTATCGTACTACGTATAAACCCTTTACGTTTGTCCCGGTCGAGTGAAAGTCATGCGTAGTCGAACTTACAGGACTCGACGCTATGATGTTCGTGTCGGTGACATTCACCAAAACTGCCCTCCACGACACTCGTGAGTCAGTTATATGCTCTGGCCAGAGGCTTAGGTAAATTCCCGCACATCGAAAACTGCGTAGGACGTTAACCTTGAATTTAATCAAGGCCGTAAATCCCGCTCAGCGGTATAACCGACAATCACGTCGAAAAGTCAAGACCGCATTTCGCCGCTGACCCTTGCTTCATGCAATTTGGGCCTAGCAAACTAGTGACAAATCAAGACCTTAAGACCAACCCCGGCTTAAACCCTTTCGGTCTAAGGTTCACGTAGACTACTATAGTCAATCGATCGATCAGCGACTTTACCAGCGTGTGATCGTTCGATTACGAGTCAGTGTCCAAATACAGACAATCGCCTGATTCGTCTTGTATCAATGTCACGAGCTCCCACTTCCCAAGTGAATGGTTGGCACAACCACTTTGGACCCGTCGACAAACAAGTCGTACTCGTCAATCCAGTCACCCTACTGGAGACTAAGACTTGTGGACTTAATTTAATATTACAGTATGTCAGCTTACTGGTGTCCCCTCTCTGTCCCCAAATAATTCAATTACAAATGTTAAACACATCAAAATTACACTAATGCCCTCGTACTATCTAATCCTCGTACGGCATCTAGGGCATTGAGTTAGTCCATCTATTATTTTGTCATTAAGTAATATTTTTTTAATATTATATTTTGGTAAACATAACTATTTATCCTTAGTAATGCTTTCTAATTTTTAGTATTCTTAATAACAATATATGTGTACAAGCTGTATCGATTGACACGTCGCATATGACTAACCCGACTCAACGTCTTAGATAAGGATTTCTTATATTTTTTTTAGTGTAATTCATATAATTTATTTTATCCTATAATGATGTCATACTTAATAATTTTTACGTTAGCCACATAAATCATATAAATTGCACAGAATATGCACGCAAGAATTCACACATTATGGAGTGTATTATGCATATATAATGAAAACATGTTACTCATATCATTCAAAAAATGGAATGCATGAATTATATTGGACAATTTATATGATCGAGTGTTCGGGTATCACATGAACATAGTAAATGAAAGCACTACAATGGAAAATTCAGAGACTACGACAATTCAAGTGAAAGGGATGTCTATAGAAGAAGATTCTTCTGAAGCATCACTGGAGCACAAGGATGGGCCAAGCGAATCCGAACAGCTAGATCTTGGGAGGGGAAAACACAAAAAAGACACACCAACCTAGCATGATGATAACAATATGGACAATTATGTTGCATACTTGCTTCTAACTGATGAAGAAAAGTCATCAACTCTTCAAGAAGCAATAAACAATTCAGATGCAGATCAGTAGTTGACAGCAATGCAAGAAGAAATGGAAGCTCTACGGAAGAACAAAATTTGGGAGCTTGTGTCACTACCTCATGGAAGAAAGAAAATCGGAAATAAATGAGTCTTTAAGATCAAACGAAGCAGTGAAGATCAAGTAGAGTGGATGACTATGGTTAAAGGTTACGCTCAGAAAGAAGATATTAACTTCGATGAAATATTTTCACATGTGGTCCGACTGACGACTTTTCGTTCGGATAGTCCTGGCAATGTGTGCTACATTTGACTTACATCTTGAGTAGTTAGATGTAAAGACAACTTTTCTTCATGGAGAACTTGAATAAGAGATTTATATGCTCCAGCCGAAAGGTTTTGAAGACAAAGAAAAACAGAACTTGGTTGGCATGCTGAACAAATCTCTATACGACCTTAAACAGGCGCCGAGGTTTTAGGATAAGAGATTTGATTCCGTTATTATGAGCCTTGGATACAATAGACTAAATGCAGACCCCTGTGCATATTTCAAGAGGTTTGGTAAAATTGATTTTATCATATTACTGTTATATGTTGATAACATGTTGGCAGGTCCCAAAAAATATCATGTTGAAGAACTCAATGCTCAAATGGCTACGAAATTTTAAATGAAAGACTTGGGACCGTCAAACAAGATTCTAGGGATGAAAATTCACTGAGAAAGAAATAGCAGAAAGATTTGGCTTTCGCTGAAGAACTATCCGAGGAAAGTTTTGCGATACTTCAATATGCAAGACTGTAAGTCAATTTTTACCCGCTTTTTGTTAATTTAAGATTATCCTCCAATATGAATCCTAGCATTGAGGAAGGAAGGATGGAGGTATCTCGAGTATCGTATGTATCAGCGGTGAGAAGTCTTATGTTCGTGATGATTTGTACACGACCAGACATTGCACATGCAGTGGGTGTAGTGAGTCGGTACATGGCGAATCCGGGTAGAAAGAATTGAAATGCGGTAAAGAGGATCCAATGATATATCAGGAGAACCCCATATATTGCATTATGTTATGGAGGAGCAGACTTTACTGTCAGAGAGTATGTTGACTCGGATTATGCATGTGATCAAGATAGAAGCAAATCTACTACAAGATATGTGTTGACTGTTACTAGCGGAGTCGTAAGCTAGGTATCAAAACTTCAATCCATTGTTACGACGTCAACAACTGAAGAAGAATATGTTGCAGCTGCATGTGAGTAAAGAGGTTGTATGGTTGAAAATGATCATGAACGAGCTCGGGCACGAACAAGAAAGTATTCCATTGTTTTGTGACAGTCAGAGCGCCTTGCATCTTGCAAGGAATCCAACTTTTCATTTCAAGTCAAAACACATAAGAGTCCAGTATCACTTTGTTCATGAGAAATTGAAAGCGGGCATGATAGATATGCAAAAGATTTATACAGCGATAACCTAGGAGATTATTTGACAAAGGAGTCAATACTGATAAGTTTATTTGATGTCGCTCCTCAAGTGGCCTAGCATAGACGTAAGCAATATGAAAGGGAAGGGAGAAATAATGGTGTAAAGATCTGATTGGGCTTCAATAAAATCTTGTTCAATCAAATCTTAAAGTGGAAGATTGTCAGCTTTGAAATGTTATTAATCGACATTCAGAACACATATCCTTTTATAATCATCAGACAACCCTCGTTGTTAATATAAAAAGATGTTGTCTTTCCCTGTTTCACTGTTTCAGCGATAAGATTCAATTTTTCATCCAAAAGTTGAGCCTGTTTAATCCTATCAATCAGGATCGAATGAATCGTCAACGATGCATATAAAACGCCAATCTCATCCACTTCCATCTTGATATCCATTTTCCTTAATTCAATCAAATCTGGAAATGAATAGTGCGATAGATAGGAAAGAGTACCATAAGATTTTCGACTCAACGCGTCACCAACCACGTTTGCCTTTCCTGGGTGATACTCAATTGTACAATCATAATCCTTTAATAATTCTATCCATCGTCGTTGTCTCATATTCAACTCCTTTTGGCTCAACAAATATTTCAAACTTTTGTGGTCCGTAAATATTTGAAACGTTGCGCCATACAAGTAATGCCGCCATATTTTCAAAGCAAACACCACTGCTGCTAGTTCAAGATCATGCGTAGGATATGACGTTTCGTATGGCTTTAACTGTCGAGATACGTACGCAACCACTTTTTCGTGCTGCATTAAAACACAACCCAAATCATGATACGATGCATCACTATAGATAACAAAACCTCTGGTACCTGCTGGAATAGTCAATATCGGAGCCGTAGTTAATCGTTTCTTTAACTCGTCGAAGCTTCTTTGGCAATCTTCTATCCACTTATATGCAGCACCTTTTCGTAACAATTTTGTCATAGGAGTCGCTATAAGGGAAAAGTTCTCTACAAATCGCCGATAATATCCGGCTAATCCAAGAAAACTTTGTACTTCTGTAATATTTTTTGGACTTTCCCATTTGATCACTGCCTCAATCTTTTGAGGATCAACTTGAATTCCATCATTTGATACCACATGTCCCAAAAATATTACCTGATCTAACCATAATTTGCATTTAGAGAGCTTGGCATATAACTTCTTTTCTCGTAGAGTCTGGAGCACGACTCTCAAATGTTGCTCGTGCTCTTCAATTGATTTCGAATACACCAAGATATCATCAATGAAAACTATTACAAACTGATCCAAGTAATGTCGGAAAACATCGTTCATTAATGCCATAAATACTGTTGGGGCATTCGTCAGTCCAAAAGGCATGACAAGAAATTCATAGTGACTATATCTGGTTCGGAAGGCCGTCTTTGAAATATCGCCTTCTGAAATTTTCAATTGATGGTATCCCGACCATAAATCGATCTTTGAAAAGACCCTGGAACCTTGCAGTTGATTGAACAAATCGTCGATTCAGGGTAACGGATATTTATTCTTCACCGTTACCTTGTTCAACTGCCGGTAGTCAATACATAATCTAAACGTACTTTCTTTCTTTTTGACGAAGAGCACAGGTGCTCCCGAAGGCGATACGCTTGGTCGTATATACCCTTTGTCTAACAATTCCTTCAACTGTACCTTCAATTCGTTTAACTCAATCGGTGCCATTCGATATGGCAGAATCGAAATCGGTGACATACCCGGTTGAAGTTCGATAGTAAATTCTATATCTCGGTCCGGAGGCAGTCCAGGTAATTCATCGGGAAAAACATTCGAATATTCATTAACCACTGGAGTGTCTCCCACCTTCAGTTCACATAACCCGATATCTTTAACATAAGCCAAATAACCTTCACATCCTTTCTTTATCATTTTGGATGCTGTCAAACTTGATATTTGATATGCCGTCTATACACTCTTTCCCCTTTGAATACTATACGGGATTGATCCGAAGGTGAAAATTCAATCTCCTTTAGGAAACAATCGAGCTTCGCCCGATATTTTGACAACCAATCCATGCCCAGTATTACGTCGAAGTCCATTCGAGAAATGACTAATAGGGTCTTCCGCAACTCTACTCCTTCAACGATGACCTTACATTCCGGGTATACATTATTTACTCTAACTATTTCCCCCATCGGAAGTCGAACGTATAGATCATAGCCTAGGGCTTCGGGTCTATTAGGTAATAATGATGCAAATGTTCGTGAAATGAATGAATGTGTTGCGCCTAGATCGAAGAAAACATATGCATCAATATCACAGATAGATAGTTTACTCGTGATTATTTGTGGTCCCTCTCTAGCCTCCTCCCGAGTCATAGTAAAGATCTGAGCCTGTGTTAGCGGTCTATAGGCGTGGCCTTCTGTTCCTCTCCCTGTACTCGTACCATATGGTCCTCGACCCCTTCCTCTTCCACAATTTGTGGAAGTCCTAACTCTGGATTGATCAACAGTAGGCTCCCCTCGCAACGCTTGACAATTCCTAGCCAAATGTCCCGGTTGTCCACATCTAAAACATTCACCCGTAAGCCATCTACATACACCCCTGTGATTCTTTCCACAGTGTGCACACGCCGGCATCGGTTGAGAAGTTTCTGTACCTCGACCGACTGATCTTGTTTCGCCCACATTGCTCCTTGTGGGGCCCCCTTGTACATTTGTCGGCTTAGGCGCATTATACGTCCTGTTTATTTTCCCACTAGGTGATTGCTCGCCTTGCCTTCTTTTACTGCTTTGAAAATTGCGGGATTCCATCTCCAATCTTTCAGTACGTATAACTGCCGCTCTTAGATTCCATCTCCAATCCTTGGCTGGCCGCGCGCGAAGGCACGCACGACACGCTGGCATGGCCGCGCGCAGTGCGCGCTGTGCATGGCCCTGGCCGCGCACGACACTTGGTCGGGGCTGTGGGCATAGCACGCGCGGCGCCTGGCTCGGTCGCGATTGGGTTCGCGCAGCCACGCCTCGAAGCCCAATGGGTCTAGTCCAAATCTGATAAAAGCCCAAATGTGGATTTAGGCTCGGATCTGTGTAAAATTGTCGTGATGCATGTTATATGTGAATAACGTGGTGATTGATTGGGGATTAGGTTCTGTTTTTTACTGGGTGATATGTTAAAGGTGACAAGTGTTGAGGTTTATGTCGTAGACGCCGTACGAGAATTAGATAGTACGAGGGCATTAGTACAATTTTGTAATGTTTAACTTTTGTAATTGGATTATTTGATAATGGAATTAGTTTATTATTGTCGATTTGAGTTTTGACATATAATACAAAGGCGTATTATTACTTCGTCTAAATAAATTAACCTTGCAGTCGGGTAAATAAGACGAATTAATAAAACCCCAATATTTACAGTTCAGTTACTGATTCTATGGGGACAGAGAGGGGGCACCAGTAAGCTGACACACTGTAATATTAAATTAAGTCCACAAGTCTTAGTCTCCAGTAGGGTGACTGGATATGACGAGTATGACTTGTTTGTCAACGGGTCCAAAACGGTTATGCCAACCATTCACATGGTAAGTGGGAGCTCGTGACATTGATGCAAGACGAATCAGGGGATTGTCTGTATTTGGACACTGACTCGTAATCGAACGATCACACGCTAGGAAAGTGGTTGATCGATCGATTAACTGTAGTAGTCTACGTGAACCTTAGACCGAAAGGGTTAACTCGGGGTTGGTCTTAAGGTGTTAATTAGTTACTAGTTTGCTAGGCACGAATTGCATGTAGCATGGGTCAGCGGCGAAATACGGTCTTGACTTTTCGACATGACTGCCGATTATACCGCTGAGCGGGATTTATGGCCTTGATTAAATTCGAGGTTAACGTCCTACGAAGTTTTCGATGTGCGGGAATTTACCTAAGTCTCTGGCCAGAGCTCAATACTGACTCACGATAGTCGTGGAGGGCATTTTTGTAATTGTCACCGAGACGAACATCATAGAGTCAAGATCGGTATGTTCGACTACGCGTGACTTTCACTCAACCGAGACAATCGTAAAGGGTTTATACGTAGGATGACAATCTATGGTCGGTTCGTGAAGAATATCCTATTCGTACTCAACTCGGGATCGGTTCGCTACCATGGGGCTGGCTAGGTGAGTACCAAACTCCTGGATTCCTCCCAGAGCCAGTTGAGACGAAATAAGAGAGTCGGGCTTAAAAAGGGCAACTGACACAAAGTTTATATGAGAATAGAGCAGGTTGGGGCCTGTATTGAGAGATTAGGGTTTGGGGCTTGGCCGAAACCCTAAATGGCTGAAAGATTCAATAGACTGTGGTTAAATCAAGTGAGGGGGCAAAATTGTCTTTTCACCTCACGAAATATTTTTAAAATATAATATTGGATATTTAATATTTAGTATATGATTTAAATCTTTATTATTGTTTTAGAAAAATAATAATATTTAATTTGGAATTAAATAAAATATATATATTAGATATATATATAATTTTCGATTTTATATTTGATTAATTACGAAAATAATTTAAATATATATTGGAAATTATATATTTAATATACTAAATGTAGAAATATATATTAATTTATTTTAATATTAATTCAAATTTGAATTTTAGTTTGACTTTGAAAGAGAAGACCAAGTCCACCAAACAAAGTAAAAGAGACTTGGTATGACTTGAAGTGGGTGAGAAAATTTCTCCCCACTCCACTTGAAAAATTCGGCCACCTTAAGAGGTATAAATAGGATTTTTCATTTTGAAAAATCCCAACTCATTCTAAGTCATTTAGGCTAAAAGAAAAAGAAAAATTAGGGTTTTTCTCTACCTCATCTCTCTCTCTCACTCGAGCTCTCTCTCAATCTCTTTCTCTCGTGGTGCGTGCGGCGTGCGTGAACGAGATAAAGCCAGCGTGTTCTTGGCCTAGCCGTCCAAAGCAAGGACTCCCCGTGACGTTCGTGTGGTGCCGGCGTGACGATCTTGCTCCGTTCGTGCGCTTGTGATGCTAGGAAAGGGATACGACATCTCAAGGATTAGAAGGGTTCGTAGCTAGCCACCTTCTTACTTTTTCGTTAAGGTATAATGGGTAAAACCCTTTTATATTCATGTTTTATATTCTCGTATAATACCGAGCGGTCCAAGGGAAATGTTGGAATTCGAAAAAGTTTTAAAATTCCGTCGTTCAAGGAACGAGGGCCCAGAGACCCTATCGGGATTTCCAACAGTGGTATCAGAGCCTTAGGCTCGGTTAAGTCACGGGACTATGACCACGAAGCCCGAAGATATGCCCTTGGAGTGGCTGGCTGCGCGCATGGAGCGCGTGGCGCCCAAGCGCATGGCCGCGCGTAGGCGCGGGCTGGCCTGGCCGCGGGCATGAGCGTGCGGCGCTGGCTGGCCGTGCACAGCGCGCGGCGTTGGCTGGCCTTGCGCAGCGCGCGGGCTGACCTTAGCCGCGCACGGCGCTTGGTCGGGCCGCGTGCGCAGCGTGCGCGGCGCCTGGCTCGGCCGCGATTGGTTTCGCGCAGCCACGCCTTGAAGCCCAATGGGCCTGGCCCAAATCTGATAAAAGCCCAAATATGGATTTAGGCTCGGATCTGTATAAAATTATCGTGATGCTTGTTATATGTGAATAACGTGGTGATTGATTGGGGATTAGGTTCTGTTTTTTATCGGGTGATATGTTAAGGGTGACAAGGTCCCCTCGGGTTGTACTTTACTGTTTTATTAGAAAAGACGGGCTTTGTTGTTTTAGGGAAAGATCCCCCGCACCATAGGGTATAGTAGTACAAGATTGACGGCCGAACGAGAGACGATCGAGACGAGACCGAACGAACAAGAAGGTGGCCGAGGTGTGCGTTCGAGACAAGCCCGAAGACTTAGAGTTTTATTTTTGTACAAATAGGATAGAACTAGAAATATCCCCGATCTTTCACATTTACTTTAATAGGTTGAAACTAGGTTTACTATTAAAGTCTATTATGTGCGTGTTAGTTTCGAACGTAATATCGTGCATAATGTGCTCGCTTTTTGACTGTGAGGATTCTCCCGAAGTTAGACTTTAAAATATCAAGTGAGTAAAGGGGTAGGACTCTTGTCTTCTAGCAAGTCCAAAAACGTTACGACTTAGGGGTACGGTTTGGGTTGACCGAGTTACGGCGCTAAAACCCTCGCCTTTAATGTGAACGTATTTAGATGCATTTTTGATAATGCCGCTGACCGACCACTCTTCGTCCTCTAATAAAGTGTTATCCTACGGAGGCGAAGTTCACTCAAAAGTGCAAGGTTAGTGTTGGGAATCCCCGAAGGGACCCGAGGCCCTCGTTCCTTGAACGGCGGAATTTTAAAAGTTTTGGAATTCCCGCCTTTCCCTTGGAAAGCTCGGTAATAACACGAGAAGATAAACACGAAATAGAAAAGGGTTTCAGCCATTATACCTTGACGATCACAGGACGATGGCAAGCTACGAACCCTTCTAATCCCCGGGATGTTGCATCCCTCTCCTAGCACCTTTACGCGCACGAACGGGGCAAAAGCGTCATGCCGGCACCTTTACGAACGTCGCAGCGAGTCCTTGCTTTGGACGGCTAGGCCAAGAACACGCTGGCTGCCTTCTCTTCGCGCGCGCGCCGCACGGCCACCGAGGAAGAGAGTGAGAGAGACGAGAGAGAGAATGAGATACGAAACCCTAGCTGTATTTTTCTTTTTCACAATGATGACTTAGGGTTTTTCAAAATGAAAAACCTTATATATACCCTAGGGTGTTTGGCCGAAAATAGTAAGTTGGGTGGAGAAAAAATCTCACCCACTTATTCATACCAAGTCACTTGTTGACTTGGTCTTTTTCTTTTGAATTTAAATTCAAAATTCAAATTCAAATTAATATTAAAATAAATTAATATTTAATTCTATATTTAGTATATTTAAATATAATATCCAATATATATATTCCATTAATTTTCGAAATTTTTATCAAATAAAAAATCGATTATTATATATATCTAATATATATGTTTTATTTAATTCTAAATTAAATATTATTATTTTTCTAAAACAATGATAAAGATTTAAATCATATTTAAATCATATACTAAATATTAAATATCCAATATAATATTTCCAAAATATTTCGTGAGGTGAAAAGACTATTTTGCCCCTCACGCGATTTTACTGCATTTTCGGCCATTTAGGGTTTCGGCCAAGCCCCAAACCCTAATCTCTCAATCCAGGCCCCAGCCTGCTCTATTCTCATATTGACGTTGTGTCGCTTGCCCTTTTTTAGCCCGACCCTATTGGTTCGTCTCAACCGGCTCTGAGAGGAATCCAGGAGTTCGGTATTCACCTAGCCAGCCCCGTGGTACCGAACCGATCCCGAGTCGAGTACGAATAGGTATTATTCACGAACCGACTATAGATTGTCGTACTACGTATAAACCCTTTACGTTTGTCCCGGTCGAGTGAAAGTCTCGCGTAGTCGAACTTACAGGACTCGACGCTATGATGTTCGTGTCGCTGACATTTACCAAAACTGCCCTCCACGGCACTCGTGAGTCAGTTATATGCTCTGGCCAGAGGCTTAGGTAAATTCCCGCACATCGAAAACTGCATAGGACGTTAACCTTGAATTTAATCAAGGCCGTAAATCCCGCCCAGCGGTATAACCGGCAATCATGCCGAAAAGTCAAGACCGCATTTCGCCGCTGACCCTTGCTTTATGCAATTTGGGCCTAGCAAACTAGTGACAAATCAAGACCTTAAGACCAACCCCGGGTTAAACCCTTTCGGTCTAAGGTTCACGTAGACTACTATAGTCAATCGATCGATCAACGACTTTACCAGCGTGTGATCGTTCGATTACGAGTCAGTGTCTAAATACAGACAATCGCCTGATTCATCTTGTATCAATGTCACGAGCTCCCACTTCCCAAGTGAATGGTTGGCACAACCACTTTGGACCCGTCGACAAACAAGTCGTACTCGTCAATCCAGTCACCCTAATGGAGACTAAGACTTGTGGACTTAATTTAATATTACAGTATGTCAGCTTACTGGTGCCCCCTCTCTGTCCCCACAGAATCAGTAACTGAACTGTAAATATTAGGGTTTTATTAATTCGTCTTATTACCCGACTGCAAGGTTAATTTATTTAGACGAAATAATAATCTGCCTTTGTATTGTTTGTCATGCTAATTTCGACAATAAACAAACAATAATAATTTCATTATCAAATAATTCAATTACAAATGTTAAACACATCAAAATTACACTAATGCCCTCGTACTATCTAATCCTCGTACGGCATCTAGGGCATAAACCTCAACAGTTAGTAGGACGGTTATAGGCAGCACTTGCACAGTCATTCCCAAGAAGTCTGAGTTACAGTTGAGGGACCCTGACTGAGACCAATTTTTTGAAACTTCTGTCTGACATAATCGTGTGGGACACGAACCTGGCTGATCGAATATACCAATAAACTGTTAAGTTGAGGCTAGTTTGATGTAGCGCGGGTAAATCAACGCAACTATGAAACTACTCAACGAGGTTTCCGAAATTCCTAACGGGAGACAGGTTTTCGAGAAAAATATTGGGAGTTAGACGAAAAAATTGAAAGTTCTGTTTTAGTCTGATTAAACACTTCAAATCCTAACTATCTGTTTTTCATTCTGCAGTTTATTTTCTCTACTATTATACAATGACAAACGCATTATCCGTACTTTTGGAAAAACATTCTTTGGGGGGACCAAATTATGTCGAATAGCTTAGAAATCTGAGGATCGTCATCAGGTTGGAAAAACTGGAATATGTCTTGGACATTGAGCAGCCTGTGACTCCAAATGCTCAATCGACTGAGCAAGACCTGCAGTTCTACGAGAAGCGGACTGAGGATGCTGGGAAGGTCCACGTATATATGCTATAAGCTATGAGCCCAGAGCTCCAGCACCACCATGAGCACATGAGTGCTAAAGAGACGCATGCTCCCTTGGCTGAGCTTTATGGCGAATCGTCTAGGAGCGCGCGCTATTCACTCATGCATGATCTCTTTAACAATAAGCTCGCAGAGGGTGGTGATGTCCATGCTCATTTACTGAAGCTAAATGAGTATATGGAGCGATTAGATGCGCTTGCATTCGGTATTCCTCACGAGCTAAAGATTGACATTATGCTGCAGTCCCTCCCACCGTCCTTTCACCAGTTCGTGGTGAATTGCAACCTTAATAATCGTGAGTATTCGATACCGGACCTGATTAATCAATTGTTTGCAGCCCGAACCCAGTATCGCAGCGATAGGGGTGCAAAGGGCAAAGAGGTGGCGCTTGTTGCGACTACTCGGTCCAAGGGATCGAAAAAAAAGCCGAACAAGCACAACGGGCCTAGGGGTAGAATCGCCAAGAAGGCGAAATCCAAGAAGGCTGTGAAGTCGGGCACGAAACCCACGGACAAGTGCCTCCATTACCAGCAGCTGGGTCATTGGAAGCGCGACCGTCCTAAGCTGAAGGCCTCGTCTGACGCTTCAGGTAAGCAATTAGTGTTCGAAGCTAATTGTTCTTTGTATTCTACTTCATGGATACTTGACTCAGGGGCTAGCTCCCACATTTGTGTTTTGAACCAGGGTCTGGAACGAAGTAGGAAGCTTCGAGCTGGTGGAGTCTCGATCAACGTCGGCAGCGGACATAGTGTAGCAGCGACGCACGTAGGATCGAAGACTTTACTTTTATCGTCATCTCATTGTTTATTACTTTCTGATGTTTGGTTTTGCCCAAGGGGCTTAAAACTATTGTTTCGATTCATGTTTTGAGTAGACTTGGTTATGAGTTTTGATTTATTGATAATGTTTGCCATATTTATTTTTGAAAACGTTGGAAAGGCAACGTTAATAAATGTTTTATATTACACCAATCTAAGAGATAAGGTAGAAACTGTAAATGCAATTACTAACTCGTTGACAGGGTCAAACTAGCGATATATCTGGCACCTTTGACTAGGTCACGCCGGGGAAGCAAAGATTGACAAGATGGAAAAGGATGGCCTGATTCGCACAGTGAAGTCAGGCCCGATCCCAACTTGTCAGTCTTGCATCCTAGGCAAAATGACCAAGTCACCCTTCACAGGAACTTTTACGAGGGCCACAGAAGTGTTGGGTTTAATCCACATTGATGTATGCGGACCGTTTAGCGTAACGGCCCGTGGCAATTGCCGCTACGGGACTGTCTATTTGATGAGACAAAAGTCCGAAACTCTTAAAATGTTCAAGGAATATAAAGCATTAGTGGAGAAGCAAACTGACAAGGTCATTAAAGCCGTTCGATCAGATCGAGGTGGCGAATATATGAGCCTTGAGTTCGATGCCTTTCTCAGAGATAATGACATCAGTATACAGTTTTCACCTCCCGGGACACCACAATTAAATGGCGTAGCCGAGCGAAGGAACCGAATGCTTTTGGATATGGTTCGGTCAATGATGAGTTACACAGATCTTCCCATTTCGATGAGGGGATATGCCTTGGAAACAGCAGCCTATATCCTTAACAGGATACCTACCCGTTCTGCCGACAGGATCCCACGAAGCTTGGCATAATCGTAAGGCAAGCCTGAATCACATTAGGATCTGGAGTGCCTTTGTGAAAAAATTGCAGGCAGATAAAAGTTAGAATCGAGATCGATTATGGCTATATTTGTCGGTTATCTCAAGGACTCAATGGGATATTACTTTTATGTTCAAGACGAACACAGGGTGTGTCGCTTTACGCGCCACCTTCATGGAGGAGGAATTCATCAGCGAAGGCGGTAAAGGTCGTGAAATAACACTTGGTGAGTTAAGCGACGAATCAACTCCAGTTGTTCCAGAGTCGTTAGACGACGTTCTAGAAAACCCGGCTCAGCCGCAATTGCGCAGGTCTAGTAGGATATCTCAAATGCTTGAGAGATATGGTATGGTACACGTCGAGCATGGGGATGCTGCGATTGAGAGATGCGTTGGGGACGATCCCGTCACCTACGACCATGCAATTACCGGTACAGACTCCCTTAAGTGGCTTAAGGCTATGCAAGCCGAAATGGACTCTATGTATACAAACCAGGTTTGGACGCTTGTATTGAAACAAGGTTTGTACTCTATGTCTTCAAACCAGGTTTACACCGATTGGCAACAAATGGATCTACAAGAAGAAGATTGGATCAGATGGACAGGTGGAAACGTACAAAGCTAGGCTTGTAGCAACATGTTATAGTCAAAAAGAGGGTATTGACTATGAGGAGACCTTTTCCCCAGTCACGATGATTAGGTCCATTCGCATTATGCTTACTATGACTACGAGATCTGACAGATGGACGTAAAGACCGCATTTCTAAATGGATTCCTCTAGGAGGAGATCTATATGGAACAACCCAAAGGTTTTACGTCAGATGCAGATGCTGTAATACCCGAGTTCCGCACGTAAGTTGGCCAATAAATTTGCATGCATAATATGTGTTTATACGACTACATATTATGTGTTTATATGTATATGTTGGTGTTTATCTGATAACTAACTTATTAGAAAATTAGACTTGGGACTTAGAAGAATTTCGAAATTAAATAAGGAATTTTCAAAAGACTGAACATGGTTGAAAATAGAAAATTTTGAGATATGAGAGTGCGAGTATTTGGATTTTAGAATTTTCGAAAGAACATAGATTGTGAAAACTTAAAGTTTTCGAAAGAAGATTTTCGAAAATAGTTTCGAAAAAAAAATGGATCGAAAATATTAGCATGAGAGGAAAGTAAATAAAACAATAAAATAATATAATTTATAGGTTAAGATAAGTATTAGTTAAGTCCTTGTAATTTGTTCACTGTTACACGCAACATTAGGATAAGAAGAAAGAGACTCATTCATTTTGGCAAAAAACTTTCGAAACAAATAAGGAGAGAAAAGAAGAGTACAGTGAGCATCTTCAACCTTGGAAAAGGTATAAATTCTTACCATGATATTTATGTTGTTAATTATGATTTAGCGTGTTCTAAATATTAACAAGCATGAATATTTCATGTGTTCATGTTCTATGTATCTAAGTTTTGATTTTCAAAAGATTTGAGCATGTTTTAAAGTTCTGATGATGCTCATCATGTTCTAGAAAATAATAGGTTTGGATCGAAAGTTTAGAGGTTTTCGTATGAATAGTGTGTTTTTCGTATGAATAGTGTGTTTTTCGCACGGTTTAATGATTTTCGCAAGGTAGGTTTTCGCCAGCTTAAGTGGCGAAAAATAATTTTTTCAAAGTAAAAGTTTTCGCTAGTTACTGTTCAAAGAAAAACCTTTCGCCACTTAATGTAAAATCTTTTCGCCAGTTACTGTGTTCGCTAGCTACAGTACAAAGTAAACTTTTCGAATTCAATACTTAGCGAAAAAGATTTTCGCTAACTTTACTTTTCGCTAAGGTTTTCGCCAAAAAGGTTTAAAAAGTTTTCGCCACTATTCGCGAAGTGGAACTTTTTCGCCACCTTTCGCGAAGTGGAGCTTTTCGCCACTCTTTATTTGGTTTCGCGAACCAAAGCTTTTCGCCACTTAGAAAAGTTTTCGCCAGGTTCAAAAAGGTTTTCGCAAATCAAGTTTTTCGTATGACAACCTCGGACCGAAAACCTATTTTCGCGGGCGGAAATTTAGTTTTCGCGGGCCAGTAAAGTTTTGCGAATGAGATAACTTCGGGCCGAAAACAAGTTTTCGCGGGTCGAAAGCCAGTTTTCGCGGGCTGAGGTCTGTCGCGAACCATGAGACATCGCGGTTCGATTTTTAAGTTTTCGCAGGCCTGGAAGGATTTTCTTTTTTTGAAACTAATTGATGTTCGCATGAAATTTCGAGAACTTTTATAATTATTTAACTTAGCTAATGCACTGACATAATAATATTTTCATGAATAAGGATCAAAAGGTTAGGAAATTCGCAGGACTGCTAAGATAAATAATCAAGGACTCCAGGTAAGTGGGAATTTCAACTACAACACATAAATAATTGACTTACGTGACTATGTGCTTTGGTTTATGCTGTTACGTGAACTATGTGACACACCTGAATGGTATGTATTTTCAGTATTACTCACATGGCATAATCATGCGCATGCACGAAACATTTGTGAGGGTTTACGTGAGATGAGTATGCACTGAACATATCGCCTGAAGGCGAATGATATTTGCCGATATGGGCATTTGATGTCGACTCGCAGTTGAGTCAGGGCTACTTCTATGGCACCATGACGGCGTGGTGCGTCGTCGGATATTTATGTATTGAGGCAGGAGGAGCGACCCAGGAAGGAGCGACCTAGTTATGACTAGCGTAGGCTAACTGGCGTAGGCAACTGCCCTGTTGGCGGTGAGGAGCGACCTGGAAGGGGCGACCTGGGAAGGAGCGACCTAGGAAAAATCCTAGCGTAGGCTAACCGGCGTGGGCTACCAGCGTAGGCTACCGCGTGGCAGAGGGGACGACCTGGGAAGGAGCGACCCAGGGAAACCTGGCGTGGGCTACCCAGCGTGGGTCGCTGTCATATTTATCCATATGGGATATGAGCTCTGTATGGTGCATAGTAAGATTAGCCGAGGGCCCTGAGAGATGTAGATGTGAGATGTGAGATTGAGTCTGACTCTACAAGAGTAGAGAGGCATTGGCGCGGATGCCTTTGCGGGGTTTCACACGTACACGACACTGCATATTCCTACTTACTGAGCTTCATAGCTCACCCCTTATATTATGTGTTGTAGGTGCGAGCGACCACGGTACGTGATCGCCTTGTTGGCAAGGCTAGTCTTTTGAAAGCTTCCAGCGACTTTTGAGGGTGGTGTGTACATGGATGCGACCTGTGTGACGGGTGCTAAAGTTTACCTGGCTGCGTTATTTTACAACCCGTATGTAATTAGGATCCCAAATATGATTTTGGCTTGTATGGGACGGTGTTCAGATGTATATAAATAAAAAAAAATAAAATTTTACGCATTTGTGCATGCTTTACATTCTAGAATCACGTAAGCTAGTATCGTAAATGAGTAGTAGAAGGCGGGGGCGCCACAGGGTGGTATCAGAGCTTCGGTTGCAGGTTCTGTAGACTGTTCATGTACACACACTCAAAAGCATGGAAGCGGCCTTGCTAGTAAGTTTTATATTACTGTGAATTTCTTATGTTAAATAAATTTATTGGCCTTCGAAACTATTAGGGTAAGAGAGAAAATGGTAAGAACGCGAGGTGAAAGCAGTGGGAATGCCGACAGAGGCAAGGAACCCGCAACACCTATCGATAATCGCGACATGACTGTCCTTCAACTCACAGAATTAGTCCGTCAGCAATCCTCCCAGATTCAAGAATTAATTCAGCAACGGAATACGGAGAAACAGCAAAGCAGCGGACACTCTCAGACATAACGAATTGAAATAGTTGGGGAGAGGTTTCGCAAACTCAATCCTCCAACTTTTGAAGGCGCAAATGATCCAACGTTTGCCGAAGATTGGCTAAGGACCCTTGAAAGCATGTTTCAGTATAGCCGAATTCCCGAGGAAGAGAAAGTGCTTTGTGCCGCCTTTCTGTTACGAGGAGGTGCGGGACATTGGTGGGATACTATTTTAGCGATCGAAGACCCTATTACGATGCCTTGGGAACGCTTCAAGAAGCTGTTCAGAAGCAAATATTTCACGGCCCCGGTGCGAGCCCAACGCATGAATGAATTCATCAGTCTCAGACAGGGGACAATAACGGTGGCTGAGTATATCAGAAAATTTGAGCAATTATCAAGGTTTGCGACTCACATGGTGAGTACGGACGCGCTGAAAATTGAACGATTCCTTGAGGGCCTGAAGCCAGAGTTATATCGTGATGTAAATATGGCTGGACTTCAAGGAGCTACATATGCACAGTTGCAGAGCGAGCATTAGTGGCCGAACAGGCCGAAACTAGAATCATTCGGGCGCAAGAGGCAAAACGGAAGTTTGAGCAAGGAACGAAGTGGAGCGGAGGAAATCAAAAGCGACAATTTGTCTCAAAAGGTGTGAGGCCAAACTTTCAGAACAGGCCTGGACAACCTCCACCAAACCCAATGCAGGCAAGGTTTCCCGCACCAATTCCAAACTGCCCGAGGTGTGGGAAACGACATTTCGGTAACTGCTTTCTACAGACTAATAACTGCTTCAAATGTGGGAAGCCCGGACACTTTGCAAGACAATGCCCGGAAAACACATTTGGGAGCCGAGCTGCAGGACAAACCAGACCACCCATCATGGCAGCACGAGTTTATACCCTAACTTCAGAGGAGGCGGAGAACAACCCATCAGTGGTGGCAGGTATCCTACTTATTCATCAAACCCCGACATGCATTTTAGTAGACTCAGGAGCCACGCATTCATTTGCATCATCTAATTACGTGGTGAGACTCGGGGTTACACCTCAACAATCCGAATGTGAGTATAACGTAACCATTCCGCATGGAGCTGCAACTCGAACTAATTTAGTTTTGCGGAACTGCCCGGTATTAATCCACGATAGAGAACTGCCCGTAGATTTGATAGTTATTCCAATGAACGACTACGAAGTGATTCTTGGAATGGACTGGTTATCGAAGTACGGAGCGGTTATCGATTGCAACCGAAAGGAAGTTACGTTCAATATAGAAGAAGTCGAACCCTTTTCTTTCACGGAATGAACAAAGGCAGAAATATTTTCATGATATCAGCATTGAAGGCGCAACGCTTGATCAAGGCAGGATGTGAAGCCTACCTTGTTTCCGCTATAACATCGGCGGAACGCTCGTCCCCAAAGCTGGAAGAGGTTCCAGTGGTGCGAAAATTTCCTGATGTCTTTCCTGAAGACTTACCAGGACTTCCTCCGGATCGGGAAATTCAATTCACCATTAACCTGATACCCGGAGCGGCACCAATTTCAAAGGCTCCTTATCGATTAGCTCCAACGGAATTGAAAGAACTAAAGGAACAACTGGACGAATTATTACAGAAGGGATTCATTCAGCCAAGCTTTTCTCCATGGGGAGCGCCAGTTCTGTTCGTGCGAAAGAAAGACGGATCGATGCGATTGTGTATTGATTATAGAGAACTAAACAAGATCACCATAAAGAACAAGTATCCTCTGCCTAGGATTGACGACCTATTTGACCAATTGCAAGGCTCGACGGTGTTTTCGAAGATAGATCTGCGATCAGGATATCACCAGTTGAAGATTCGAGAAGAAGACATTCCAAAGACCGCCTTTAGTACGAGGTATGGACACTATGAGTTCTTAGTTATGCCTTTCGGGCTAACTAATGCGCCAGCAGCATTTATGGACATGATGAATCGGTGTTCAAGTCATTTTTGGACAAGTACGTCATCATATTTATCGATGACATTTAATCTATTCTAAGACAAAGAAGGAGCATGAACAACATTTGGAAGTCGTCCTTGAGATATTACGAGAGGAACAGTTGTATGCTAAATTCAAGAAATGCGAGTTTTGGATGAAACAAATCGCATTTCTTGGGCATGTCATCTCGGGAGCTGGGATCTCAGTAGATCCAAGCAAGATCGAGGCTATTAATAATTGGCCTCAACCAACCAACGTAACGGAAGTACGTAGCTTTCTTGGCCTGGCAGGGTATTACAGAAAATTCATCAAAGACTTCTCGAAGATCGCCTCAACATTGACAAAGTTAACAAAGAAGAATACTCCTTTTCATTGGAATGAATCGTGCGAGCAAAATTTCCAAGAATTGAAAAGACGACTCACCTCGGCCCCAGTTCTTACAATACCATCAGGGACAGGAGGATTCTCAGTTTACAGCGATGCCTCGAAGAATGGCCTAGGATGTGTGCTAATGCAAAACGGGAAGGTGATAGCATATGCCTCTCGGCAATTGAAGGAATACGAAAAGAACTACCCGACACACGACTTGGAACTTGCCGCAGTGGTTTTCGCTCTAAAGATTTGGCGACATTATCTATACGGGGAAAGATGCGAAATTTACACAGACTACAAGAGCCTAAAATATTTCTTCACCCAGAAAGAACTAAATATGAGGCAGCGACGTTGGCTGGAACTTGTTAAGGATTACGACTGCGTAATCAATTACCACCCAGGCAAAGCGAATGTAGTTGCTGATGCGCTAAGCCGAAAAGCTGTGACTACTGAATTACAACGACTTGAGGTGGAGATAGTATGTTTGGGCGAAGTCGAAACAAAATTGGCAGCACTGACCCTTCAACCCACCTTATTGGAGCAAATTAGAAAGGCGCAAGAAAAAGATGAATTCTACCTGAAAATCAAAGGCGCACAGACGGAGCAAACATCAGTTGACCTGTCTATACGCGAAGATGGAAGTTTGTACTACAAGAACCGTATATATGTGCCTAACGACGAAGAGGTGCGAAGAACGGTAATGACGGAGGCGCACGCTACTACATATTCAGTGCACCCAGGAACTACAAAAATGTACCGAGATCTACGAACGAACTATTGGTGGCCAGGAATGAAGAAAGACATTGCGATGTTTGTGAACGATGCCTGACCTGCCAACAAATCAAAGCGGAGCACCAACGACCGGCGGGAATGTTGCAACCTCTACCAATACCTGAATGGAAGTGGGACCACATTACGATGGACTTCGTCGTTGGCTTGCCGAAGACTGTAAAAGGCCACGACGCCATTTGGGTAATCGTCGATCGATTGACAAAATCTGCCCATTTTCTACCCATCAGCTCGACTTTTCCCTTGGACCGATACGCTGAATTGTACATACAAGAAATAGTTCGACTCCACGGGATTCCGTCTTCAATCATTTCAGATCGAGACTCGAGGTTCTTGTCCAAATTTTGGATGAGCCTGCAGAAGGCTATGGGAACTAAACTTTCATTTAGTACGGCTTATCATCCTCAAACGGATGGACAGTCAGAACGAACCATACAAACCCTGGAAGATATGTTGCGGGCATGTGTTCTTGATTTCAAGGGGAACTGGAGCAAATACCTTCCATTAATCGAGTTCTCCTACAACAATAGTTATCACGCAACGATTGAAATGGCCCCATATGAAGCTTTGTACGGACGCAAATGCAGATCTCCAATACATTGGGATGAGGTTGGCGAACGAGCAATATTGGGTCCTGATATGGTCCGAGAAATGACCGAAGCCATAACAAAAATTCAAGAAAGAATGCGAACGGCACAAAATAGACAGAAGAGCTATGCGGATCAACGACGGAGACCGTTAGAATTCCAAGTGGACGATTGGGTATTCTTAAAGATATCCCCGATGAAAGGCGTAAAACGATTCGGGCGGAAAGGAAAGTTAAGTCCGAGATACATTGGTCCGTTCAGAATACTTAAAAGAGTCGGCGAAGTAGCATATCAGTTAGAATTACCAGCCTCACTATCACAAGTTCATGATGTTTTCCACATATCAACGCTACGAAAGTATGTCGCAGACTCAAATCATATATTAAGAAACGAATTTCTTCACCAACAACTCAAGCCAGATTTAAGCTACGACGAAAGACCAGTGGAGATTTTGATGCACGAAGTGAAACAACTTCGAAATAAGGATATTCCCTTAGTTAAAGTGCTGTGGCAGAACCAATCGACAGAAGAAGCTACTTGGGAACGAGAAGATGATATGAGATGTCGCTACCCTGAATTATTTCAACCGGCATAATTTCGGGGGCGAAATTCTTTTAAGGGGGAGAGAATGTAATACCCGAGTTCCGCACGTAAGTTGGCCAATAAATTTGCATGCATAATATGTGTTTATACGACTACATATTATGTGTTTATATGTATATGTTGGTGTTTATCTGATAACTAACTTATTAGAAAATTAGACTTGGGACTTAGAAGAATTTCGAAATTAAATAAGGGATTTTCAAAAGACTGAACATGGTTGAAAATAGAAAATTTTGAGATATGAGAGTGCGAGTATTTGGATTTTAGAATTTTCGAAAGAACATAGATTGTGAAAACTTAAAGTTTTCGAAAGAAGATTTTCGAAAATAGTTTCGAAAAAAAATGGATCGAAAATATTAGCATGAGAGGAAAGTAAATAAAACAATAAAATAATATAATTTATAGGTTAAGATAAGTATTAGTTAAGTCCTTGTAATTTGTTCACTGTTACACGCAACATTAGGATAAGAAGAAAGAGACTCATTCATTTTGGCAAAAAACTTTCGAAACAAATAAGGAGAGAAAAGAAGAGTACAGTGAGCATCTTCAACCTTGGAAAAGGTATAAATTCTTACCATGATATTTATGTTGTTAATTATGATTTAGCGTGTTCTAAATATTAACAAGCATGAATATTTCATGTGTTCATGTTCTATATATCTAAGTTTTGATTTTCAAAAGATTTGAGCATGTTTTAAAGTTCTGATGATGCTCATCATGTTCTAGAAAATAATAGGTTTGGATCGAAAGTTTAGAGGTTTTCGTATGAATAGTGTGTTTTTCGTATGAATAGTGTGTTTTTCGCACGGTTTAATGATTTTCGCAAGGTAGGTTTTCGCCAGCTTAAGTGGCGAAAAATAATTTTTTCAAAGTAAAAGTTTTCGCTAGTTACTGTTCAAAGAAAAACCTTTCGCCACTTAATGTAAAATCTTTTCGCCAGTTACTGTGTTCGCTAGCTACAGTACAAAGTAAACTTTTCGAATTCAATACTTAGCGAAAAAGATTTTCGCTAACTTTACTTTTCGCTAAGGTTTTCGCCAAAAAGGTTTAAAAAGTTTTCGCCACTATTCGCGAAGTGGAACTTTTTCGCCACCTTTCGCGAAGTGGAGCTTTTCGCCACTCTTTATTTGGTTTCGCGAACCAAAGCTTTTCGCCACTTAGAAAAGTTTTCGCCAGGTTCAAAAAGGTTTTCGCAAATCAAGTTTTTCGTATGACAACCTCGGACCGAAAACCTATTTTCGCGGGCCGAAATTTAGTTTTCGCGGGCCAGTAAAGTTTTGCGAATGAGATAACTTCGGGCCGAAAACCAGTTTTCGCGGGCCGAAAGCCAGTTTTCGCGGGCTGAGGTCTTTCGCGAACCATGAGACATCGCGGTTCGATTTTTAAGTTTTCGCAGGCCTGGAAGGATTTTCTTTTTTTGAAACTAATTGATGTTCGCATGAAATTTCGAGAACTTTTATAATTATTTAACTTAGCTAATGCACTGACATAATAATATTTTCATGAATAAGGATCAAAAGGTTAGGAAATTCGCAGGACTGCTAAGATAAATAATCAAGGACTCCAGGTAAGTGGGAATTTCAACTACAACACATAAATAATTGACTTACGTGACTATGTGCTTTGGTTTATGCTGTTACGTGAACTATGTGCACACCTGAATGGTATGTATTTTCAGTATTACTCACATGGCATAATCATGCGCATGCACGAAACATTTGTGAGGGTTTACGTGAGATGAGTATGCACTGAACATATCGCCTGAAGGCGAATGATATTTGCCGATATGGGCATTTGATGTCGACTCGCAGTTGAGTCAGGGCTACTTCTATGGCACCATGACGGCGTGGTGCGTCGTCGGATATTTATGTATTGAGGCAGGAGGAGCGACCCAGGAAGGAGCGACCTAGTTATGACTAGCGTAGGCTAACTGGCGTAGGCAACTGCCCTGTTGGCGGTGAGGAGCGACCTGGAAGGGGCGACCTGGGAAGGAGCGACCTAGGAAAAATCCTAGCGTAGGCTAACCGGCGTGGGCTACCAGCGTAGGCTACCGCGTGGCAGAGAGGACGACCTGGGAAGGAGCGACCCAGGGAAACCTGGCGTGGGCTACCCAGCGTGGGTCGCTGTCATATTTATCCATATGGGATATGAGCTCTGTATGGTGCATAGTAAGATTAGCCGAGGGCCCTGAGAGATGTGAGATGTGAGATGTGAGATTAAGTCTGACTCTACAAGAGTAGAGAGGCATTGGCGCGGATGCCTTTGCGGGGTTTCACACGTACACGACACTGCATATTCCTACTTACTGAGCTTCATAGCTCACCCCTTATATTATGTGCTGTAGGTGCGAGCGACCACGGTACGTGATCGCCTTGTTGGCAAGGCTAGTCTTTTGAAAGCTTCCAGCGACTTTTGAGGGTGGTGTGTACATGGATGCGACCTGTGTGACGGGAGCTAAAGTTTACCTGGCTGCGTTATTTTACAACCCGTATGTAATTAGGATCCCAAATATGATTTTGGCTTGTATGGGACGGTGTTCAGATGTATATAAATAAAAAAAAAAACATTTACGCATTTGTGCATGCTTTACATTCTAGAATAACGTAAGCTAGTATCGTAAATGAGTAGTAGAAGGCGGGGGCGCCACAGATGCTCATAAAGTATTCAAGCTGAATCGGTCCATTTATGGACTGAAACAAGCTTCAAGGAGTTGGAATCTTCTATTCGATGAAGTGGTTAAGAACTACGGATTCATAAAGAACGAAGATGAGCCCTGTGTTTACAAGAAGGACAGTGGGAGCAATGTGTCATTTCTCGTATTGTACGTGGATGATATCTTTTTGATAGGAAACGACATCGGAATGTTTTCAGAGGTCAAAGCATGGCTTTCGACCGAATTCTCTGTGAAAGACCTGGGAGAAGCGACCTATATTCTAGGAATACGCCTATTTAGGGATAGGGCGAAATGGTCAATTGGCTTATCCCAGACCCTTTACTTAGACAAGGTCCTTAAACGGTTTAAGATGGACGACTCTAAGAAAGGGTTCCTACCTATGAGGCATGGGATTCATCTCTCAAAGGCTATGTCTCCTCGTAACGAGGTACAAAGACAAGAGATGAGTGGAGTCCCCTATGCTTCATCTGTGGGTAGCCTGATGTACGCGATGCTTTGCACGCGACCAGACATAGCATACGTTGTGAGCGTAGTGAGTAGGTTTCAGGCAAACCCTGGTAAGGAATATTGGGCGGCAGTAAAGACAATCCTGAAGTACCTTAGACGGACCAAGGACTTGATACTGATTTACAGCCCTAGAAAATTAGAGGTAGATGTTTATACGGATTCGGACTTCCAATCAGATGTGGATGACCGAAAGTCTACTTTGGGATTTGTCTATACGCTCAATTGTGGCGCAATAACTTCGAAGAGTTCCAAGCAAAGCACGACTGCTGATTCCACCACTGAGGCGGAGTATATAGCGGCTTCAGAAGCTGTAACAGCCCACCACTAGCCTTCCAGCGTGCTTTGTCCTCACTCGCACACACCCTGAGCTACTTCCCAGGGGGTCACCCATCCCAGTGTTACTTCAAGTCAAGCACGCTTGACTTTGAAGTTCTTATGGATGAGCTCCCGAAAAGGAAGGTGCACCTTGGTGATATGAGTAGCACAATCAATTCTCTTATATCATTCTTTTTGACTTGACACGCCCATACATTGCCAGTCTCAGAATCCCTCTCATTCGGATGTGGAATCGGTTCATTCATGTATCCCTCCGCCTGGAAGCCTCGTCGGGAGCCGCTCCTTGTCCGTGCTCCTCTTTGGCACCGGCGATCACTCCCCGCCCTCATCGGCCCCGGGTGTTACATGCCCACCAGCTTCCGCTTGGTTCATCCCCGAACCACATCGTACTGGAAGAGGTTGTGCTCTGATACCATTTGTACCCCTGTGGCGCCCCACCTTCTACTACCCATTTACGATACTAGCTTACGTGACTATCGATACTATAGAATGCAAAGCATGCGCAAATGCGTATTAATTTTTTATTTTTTATATATGAAAACCATCCCATACAAGCCAAAATCATAGTTGGGATCCTAATTACATACGAGTTGTAAAATAACGCAGCAAGGTAAACTTTAGCACCCGCCACACAGGTCGCATCCAAGTACACACCACCCTCAAAAGTCGCTGGAAGCTTCCAAAAGACTAGACTTGCCAACAAGACGATCACGTACCGTGGTCATCTACACCTACAACATATAATATAAGGGGTGAGCTATAAAGCCCAGTAAGTAGGAATATGCAATGTCGTGCACGTGTAACCCCCGCAAAGGCATCCGCGCCAATGCATCTCTACCCTTGTAGAATTGAACTCAATCTCTTATCTCTCAGGGCCCTCGGCTAACTTGCTATGCACCATAAAGAGCTCTCATCCAATACGGATAATTATGACAGTGACCCACGCTGGGTAGCCTACGCCAGGTTTCCCTGGGTCGCCCCGTCCCAGGTCGTCCCCTCTATCATGCGGTAGCCTACGCTGGTAGCCCACGCTAGTAGCCTACGCTAGGGTTACTCCCTAGGTCGCTCCTTCCCAGGTCGCTCCTTACCGCTAATAGGGCAGTTGCGTACTCCAGTTAGCCTACGCTAGCATAGCTAGGTCGCTCCTTCCTGGGTCGCTCCTCCTGCCTCATCAATATATAAAATATCCGACGACGCACCACGTCGTCATGGTGCCATAGAAGTAGCCCTGACTCAACTGCGAGTCGACATCAAATGCCCACATTGGCAAATATTATTCGCCCTCAGGCAATAAGTACCATGCATACTCATCCCCCGTAAATCCCCAAATGTATTGTGTATGCACATGATTATACCACGGGAGTAATATTGAAAATACTTACCAGTTAGGCACATGCCAAATAATTCACGTAACAGTATGAACACCAAAGCACATAGTCACGTAAGTTAATCACTTATAATACATTTATGTGTTGTAGTTGAAATTCCCACTTACCTGGTGTCCTTGATTAATTATCCTAACAGTCCTGTGAATCTCCTAATTTTCGACCCTTAAACATGAAAATATTATTATGTCAGTGCATTAGCTAAGTTAAATAATTATAAAAGTTTTCGAATTACCTAAATTTTAAAAAAAAAATTGCATTTATATTGAAAATATGCAAGTTTTCGAAATTTCATTCGAAAATCAATTAGTTTCAAAAACATCCTTCCAGGCCCGTGAAAACAGGTTTTTGGCCCGAAGTTATCTCTCATTCGCAAAACTTTTCTGGCCCGCGAAAACTAAATTTCGGCCCGCGAAAATAGGTTTTCGGCCCGAGGCTGTCTCATGCGCAAAACTTTTCTGGCCCGCGAAAACCCTTTTTATTTTGAACAGTGACTAGCGAAAAGCTCAATTCGCGAACAATAAGTGGCGAAAAGCTTTGGTTCGCGAAACCAAATAAAGAGTGGCGAAAAGCTCAGTTCGCGAACACTAAGTGGCGAAAAGCTCAGTTCGCGAACACTAATAAAGAGTGGCGAAAAGCTTAATCTTGAACAGTAGCTAGCGAAAACCTTTTACTTTAAGTGGCGAAAAGCTTAATCTAGTGAAAAGTGGCGAAAACCATTTTAAACCAGCGAAAACCATCTTAAGTAGCGAAAACCAAGTTCAAGACGCGAAAAACACCTATTCATTCGAAAAAATATTTAAACCTTCGATCAAAATATTATTTCTTCAGAACATGATGAGCATCATAAGAACTTTAAAACATGCTCAAATCTTTCGAAAATCCAAACTTATATATAAAACATGAACACATGAAATATTCATGCTTGTTAATATTTAGAACACGCTAAATCATAACTAACAACATAAAAATCATAGTAAGAATTTATACCTTTTCCAAGGTTGAAGATGATCTCCTTTTCTCCTTATTCTTTGTTTCGAAAGTTTTTTGCCAAAATGAATGAGTCTCTTTCTTCTTATCCTATGTTTGCGTGTAATAGTGAACAAATTACAAGGACCTAACTAATACTTATCTTAACCTATGAAATATATTATTTTATTGTTTTATTCACTTTCCTCCCATGCTAAGTTTTCGATCAATATTTTTGAAACTGTTTTCGAAAATCTCCTTTCGAAAACTTTAAGTTTTCACAACCTATGTTCTTTCGAAAATCCTATACTTCAAAATCTTAATCTTCGAAATCTCCCATCTTTCGAAAATCACATATACATATATAAGCACATATTATGCATGCAAATTTATTGGCCAACTTACGCGCGGAACTCGGGTATTACATTCTCTCCCCCTTAAAAGAATTTCGCCCCCGAAATTATGCCGGTTGAAATAATTCGGGGTAGCGACTTCTTATATCATCTTCTCGTTCCCAAGTAGCTTCTTCTGTCGATTGGTTCTGCCACAGCACTTTAATTAAGGAAATATCCTTATTTCGAAGTCGTTTCACTTCGTGCATCAAAATCTCCACTGGTCTTTCGTCGTAGCTTAAATCTGGCTTGAGTTGTTGGTGAAGAAATTCGTTTCTTAATATATGATTTGAGTCTGCGACATACTTTCGTAGCGTTGATATGTGGAAGACATCATGAACTTGTGATAGTGAGGCTGGTAATTCTAACTGATATGCTACTTCGCCGACTCTTTTAAGTATTCTGAACGGACCAATGTATCTCGGACTTAACTTTCCTTTCCGCCCGAATCGTTTTACACCTTTCATCGGGGATATCTTTAAGAATACCCAATCGTCCACTTTGAATTCTAACGGTCTCCGTCGTTGATCCGCATAGCTCTTCTGTCTATTTTGTGCCGTTCGCATTCTTTCTCGAATTTTCGTTATGGCTTCGGTCATTTCTCGGACCATATCGGGACCCAATATTGCTTGTTCACCAACCTCGTCCCAATGTATTGGAGATCTGCATTTGCGTCCGTACAAAGCTTCATACGGGGCCATTTCAATTGTTGCGTGATAACTATTGTTGTAGGAGAACTCGATCAATGGAATGTATTTGCTCCAGTTTCCTTTGAAATCAAGAACACATGCCCGCAACATATCTTCCAGGGTTTGTATGGTTCGTTCTGACTGTCCATCCGTTTGAGGATGATAAGCCGTACTAAATGAAAGTTTAGTCCCCATAGCCTTCTGCAGGCTCATCCAAAACTTGGACAGGAACCTCGAGTCTCGATCTGGAATGATTGAAGATGGAATCCCGTGGAGTCGAACTATTTCTTGGATATACAGTTCAGCGTATCGGTCCAATGGAAAAGTCGAGCTTATGGGTAGAAAATGGGCAGACTTTGTCAATCGATCGACGATTACCCAAACGGCGTCGTGGCCTTTCACAGTCTTCGGCAAACCGACAACGAAGTCCATCGTAATGTGGTCCCACTTCCATACAGGTATTGGTAGTGGTTGCAACGTTCCTGCCGGTCGTTGGTGGTCCGCTTTGATTTGTTGGCAGGTTAGACACCGATTTACGAACGTCGCAATGTCTTTCTTTATTCCTGGCCACCAATAGTTCGTCCGTAGATCTCGATACATTTTTGTAGCTCCTGGGTGTACTGAATATGTAGTAGCGTGTGCCTCCGTCATTACAGTTCGTCGCAGTTCCTCATCATTAGGCACGTATACACGGTTCTTGTTGTATAAACTTCCATCTTCGTGTATATAAAGGTCAGCTGATGTTTGTTTCGTCTGTGCGCCTTTGATTTTCAGGTAGAATTTATCTTTTTCTTGCGCCTTTTTGATTTGTTCTAATAACGTAGGTTGAAGGGTCAGTGCTGCTAATTTTGTTTCGACTTCGCCCAAAGGTACTATCTCCACCTCAAATCGTTGTAACTCAGTAGTTACGGTTTTTCTGCTTAGCGCATCAGCAACTACATTTGCTTTGCCTGGGTGGTAATTGATTACGCAGTCGTAATCCTTGACAAGTTCCAGCCAACGTCGCTGTCTCATATTCAGTTCTTTCTGGGTGCAGAAATATTTCAGGCTCTTGTGGTCTGTGTAAATTTCGCATCGTTCTCCGTATAGATAATGTCGCCAAATCTTCAGAGCGAAAACCACTGCGGCAAGTTCCAAGTCATGAGTCGGGTAGTTCTTTTCGTATTCCTACAATTGGCGGGAAGCATATGCTATCACTTTCCCGTTTTGCATTAGCACACATCCTAGGCCATTCTTCGAAGCATCGCTGTAAACTGAAAATCCTCCTGTCCCTGATGGTATTGTAAGGACTGGAGCCGAGGTGAGTCGTCTTTTCAATTCTTGGAAATTTTGCTCACACGATTCGTTCCAATGAAAAGGAGTGTTCTTCTTTGTTAGCTTCGTTAATGTTGAGGCGATCTTCGAGAAGTCTTTGATGAATTTTCTGTAATACCCTGCCAAGCCAAGAAAGCTACGTACTTCCGTTACGTTGGTTGGTTGAGGCCAATTATTAATAGCCTCGATCTTGCTTGGATCTACTGAGATCCCAGCTCCCGAGATGACGTGACCAAGAAATGCGATTTGTTTCATCCAAAACTCGCATTTCTTGAATTTAGCATACAACTGTTCCTCTCGTAATATCTCAAGGACGACTTCCAAATGTTGTTCATGCTCCTCCTTTGTCTTAGAATAGATTAGAATGTCATCGATAAATATGATGACACACTTGTCCAAAAATGACTTGAACACGCGATTCATCATGTCCATAAATGCTGCTGGCGCATTAGTTAGCTCGAAAGGCATAACTAAGAATTCATAGTGTCCGTACCTCGTACTAAAGGCGGTCTTTGGAATGTCTTCTTCTCGAATTTTCAACTGGTGATCTCCTGATCGCAGATCTATTTTTGAAAACACCGTCGCGCCTTGCAACTGGTCAAATAGGTCGTCAATCCTCGGCAGAGGGTACTTGTTCCTTATGGTGATTTTGTTTAGCTCCCTAAAATCAATACACAATCGCATCGATCCGTCTTTCTTTCTTACGAATAGAACTGGCGCTCCCCAGGGAGAAAAGCTTGGTTGAATGAATCCCTTCTCTAATAATTCGTCCAGTTGTTCCTTTAGTTCTTTTAACTCCATTGGAGCTAATCGATAAGGAGCCTTTGAAATTGGTGCCGCTCCAGGTATCAGGTCAATGGTAAATTGAATTTCACGATTCGGAGGAAGTCCTGGTAAGTCTTCAGGAAAGACATCAGGAAATTTTCGCACTACTGGAACCTCTTCTAGCTTTGGAAACGAACGTTCCGCCGATGTTATAGCGGAAACAAGGTAGGCTTCAAATCCTGCCTTAATCAAACGTTGTGCCTTCAATGCTGATATCATGGAAATATTTCCGCCTTTATTGAGGTGTAATCCTGAGTCTCACCACGTAATTGGATGATGCAAATGAATGCGTGGCTCCTGAGTCTACTAAAATGCATGTCGGGGTTTGATGGATAAGTAGGATACCTGCCACCACTGATGGGTTGTTCTCCGCCTCTTCTGAAGTTAGGGTGTAAACTCATGCTGCCATGGTTGGTGGTCTGGTCTGTCCTGCAGCTTGGCTCCCAGATGTGTTTTCTGGGCATTGCCTTGCAAAGTGTGCAGACATCCCACATTTGAAGCAGTTATTAGTCTGTGGAAAGCAGTTGCCGTAATCTCGTTTCCCACACCTCGGGCAGTTTGGAATTGGTGCGGGAAACCTTGCCTGCGTCGGGTTTGGTGGAGGTTGTCCAGGCCTATTCTGAAAGTTTGGCCTCGCACCTTTCGAGACAAATAGTCGCTTTTGATTCCCTCCGCTCCACTTTGTTCCTTGTACAAACTTCCGTTTCGCCTCCTGCGCCCTGATGATTCTAGTTTCAGCCTGTTCGGCCACCAATGCTCGCTCTGCAACTTGTGCATATGTAGCTCCTTGAAGTCCAGCCATGTTTACATCACGATATAACTCTGGCTTCAGGCCCTCAAGGAATCGCTCAATTTTCAGCGCGTCCGTACTCACCATGTGAGTCGCAAACCTCGATAATTGCTCAAATTTTCTGATATACTCAGCCACCGTTATCGTCCTCTGTCTGAGATTGATGAATTCGTTCATGCGCTGGGCTCGCACCGGGGCAGTGAAATATTTGCTTCTGAACAGCTCCTTGAAGCGTTCCCAAGGCATCGTAATAGGGTTCTCGATCGCTAAAATAGTATCCCACCAATGTCCCGCACCTCCTCGCAACAGAAAGGCGGCACAAAGCACTTTCTCTTCCTCGGGAATTCGGCTATACTGAAACATGCTTTCAAGGGTCCTTAGCCAATCTTCGGCAAACGTTGGATCGTTTGCGTCTTCAAAAGTTGGAGGATTGAGTTTGCGAAACATCTCCCCCACTATTTCAATTCGTTCTGCCTGAGAAGTTCTGCTGCTTTGTTGTCCCTCAATATTTCGTTGCTGAATTAATTCTTGAATCTGGGCGGATTGCTGACGGACTAACTCTGTGAGTTGAAGGATAGCCGTGTCGCGATTATCGATAGGTGTTGCGGGTTCCTTGCCTCTATCAGCATTCCCACTACTTTCACCTCGCGTTCTTACCATTTTCTCTCTTACCCTAATCGTTCCGAATGCCAATAAATTCGTTCAACACAAGAAATTCACAAGAATATAAAACTTACTAGCAAGGCCGCTTCCACGCTTTTGAGTGTGTGTACATGAACAGTTTACAGAACCTGCAACCGAAGCTCTGATAGAAGCTGCCAAGGAGGGTGTTCGGATACGTAAGTTCTTAGAAGAACTACAGGTGGTACCTAGCATAGTGGATCGCCCGTTATCATTGTGGTGCGACAATAGCGGAGCGATCGCACAAGCTAAGGAACCCCGTGCTCACAGTAAATCCAAGCACATAGAGAGAAAATACCACGTGTTACGTGGGTTCGTTGAGAATGGCTCGATAGCCGTGCAGAAGATCGCCTCAGGAGAAAATGTGGCGGACCCGTTCATGAAGCCACTGCCTCAGGCAGTGCTAGATCGTCACCTTGATAAAATGGGGTTGAGATACTATAGCGCATGACATTAGTGCAAGTGGGAGATTGTCGAGGTTTATGCCCTAGATGCCGTACGAGGATTAGATAGTACGAGGGCATCTGTGTAATTTTGTAGTGTTTACTATTGTAATTGGATTATTTGATAATGGAATGACTTTATTATTGTCGATTTCAGTTTTGACAAATAATACAAAGACATATTATTACTTCGTCTAAATAAATTAACCTTGCAGTCAGGTAAATAAGACGAATTAATAAAACCTCATTATTTACAGTTCAGTTACTGATTCTGTGGGGACAGAGAGGGGGCACCAGTAAACTGAAACACTATAATATTAAATTAAGTCCACAAGTCTTAGTCTCCAGTAGGGTGACTGGATTGACGAGTATGACTTGTTTGTTGACGGGTCCAAAACGGTTGTGCCAACCGTTCACTTGGGAAGTGGGAGCCCGTGACACTGATACAAGACGAATCAGGGGATTGTCTGTATTTGGACACTGACTCGTAATCGAACGATCACACACTGGTAATGTCGCTGATCGATCGATTGACTGTAGTAGTGTACGTGAACCTTAGACCGAAAGGGTTAACTCGGGGTTGGTCTTAAGGTCTTGATTAGTCACTAGTTTGCTAGGCCCAAATTGCATGTAGTGTTAGGAATATTTATTGTGTTCATCATACTATTGTAATACGCTAGCCCTCGAACATTTTGGTTGGCCAATATAATTCATGCATTATGCTTGCTAACTTATATGAATTATGTGTTTATAGGCATAATTCATATGAGTCTTAGGTGTTGCATATGAGATACAAATGTTTTTATATTTTGCATACTTGATGTGATTTACTTGGCTAACATAAGACTAATATTTGACATCATTCTAAAATAATAATAATAAATTATTTAGGAATCCTTATCTGATTAGTTAAAGTCAATGTTGTAATAAGACACGTGTTGATCGGTGGATGCGATTAGCTACACGTGTATAGCTAATAAGTATTTAAAAAAAAATAACTTCCATGCAAGCGAATATTCAAAAGCCTAACTAAAATTTACTACAACTATATATTTAATAGGGTGTTAAAAAAAATAGTTTTACTATCATAATTATTAATATTATAATGTTACTTAATACAAGGGGTAAAAACAAGTTCACCGCCTTACTTCCTTGTTACATACACTTATTTACATGTATATATATAGGGTAAGAGAGAGCAGAACGTGAATTCCTTTCAGATCTTACTTTAGTTTCTCTAAGATAATAATAATAACAATATATATAAAGAAATCAGGAGGTTAGCTGAATCGTTTCTTCATCTTGTTCTTGCTCGCTTGCTGCAATCATTCTCATCTTAAGACATATGCGAGATCAGGTATACTAGTAATGATTAATCAATAGTTTTTGAAGAATTAAGTCGTGATTATAAACCTTTGCTTTGTAAGTCATAACGAGAGTTCATAGATGCAATTTGTTCTTTAATAATATTACAGTAGGTAAAAGAGATATATTAAAATTAGGAAACGCAAAGACGACGCATTTATTCGAGTGAGGGAATATTGTGTCGAATAAAGTCTGAAGGTTACAGGTAACTGAAAATTCAACTACGACGCATGAACATATTATTCGGTGTTTATACTATACGTGCTTCGATGTTTCGATGTTTATTATGCGGCGCTGTTATTATCTAATGATTGATATTTGCATATGAGCTACGTGAATTCATGAGCATATCATTCACGACGTATACATGTGCAAGCCTATTATCGGGTACTGTTGAGTTGCATGCATAGTCGTGATCGTCGGGGAGCGATGTATATGTGCCGATTATTGGCATGCAGTTGAGGTGTATGTGGTTATTACTAGTGCACAATCGACACAAGGAGCGACCTGGGCAGGGGCAACCTAGGGTATGGAACCTTAGTGTAGGCTACCCAGAGTAGGCTACTGTCATATGTTGAGGCAGAAGGGGTGACTTGGGAAGGAGCGACCTAGGGAGACCTAGCGCAGGCTACCTGGAGTGGGCCACTGCCATATTATTGATGCGGTAGGAGCGACCTGGATGGGACGACCAAGGGAAACCTAGCGTAGGCTACCAGCGTGGGCTACCAGTGTAGGCGACCGCGACAGAAGGGGCGACCTGGGAAGGAGCGACCTAGGGGGACCTACTGTTTGCTACCTAGAGTGGGCCACTGTCAGATGATTTATTGAGCTCTTGGTGGTGCATAGTATTTTAGCCACGGGCCCAGGCAGAGGATAGGAGAGAGATGATGCATTTTTAGATGTCGAGTCACACGTAGATTATGCATATGATGAGGATTTGCATATTTCACTCGGCATGCATGATTTTTACTTACTGAGCTTCTAGCTCATATAGTTCATGCGTTGTAGGTGAGCGTGATGACCTTACCTGACTGATGTATATGGCGAGGCTAGTCGTTGGAGCTTCCACTGGCTTTTGAGGTGGACTGTACATGGATGACGACCTGTTTGGCTGGCTTGTTTCTTTTGCTGCGTCTTATGTGTGTCATCGAATATGTTCGTATATATATATCGTGTTTGGTCGAGTCGAGCTGAATTGTTGTATCATTTTGATTAAGGTTCGTACTTGATGGATGGTTTTATGTATGTCTGTAATTATGTTTTGGTTTGTTGAGTCAGGGTTGTTGACGTAGTTTTGGGATGTTGTGGAGTTGGTTGAAATATTTCTGGCTTTGAAGATGTTCGGTTTGCCTTTGTCTTGTTGAGATGTTATTTTTGTTTTACGATGTTCATGGTTTGAGTCATTTTGACATTGTACAGGGTATTTCGACGAATTTTAAACCGAACTCACGCAATTTATTTTATCGAGTTAGCGTCGTTAGGGTCGTTTAGATGTGTGTTTAGGGTGGTCGCCACAACTATTCCTCTTGTAATTGGTTGGATTGTAAATATTAGAAAGTTAGAGGACCAAATTGTAAATATATACCAAATGTAGAAAGGTATATATAGTCAAGGTTCACATAGAATTGGGTAGAGTTTTGGAAAGTAGTTTACGCATGTAAAAAATTGGAAAGTGAATAAAAACGTTTTTGGAAAAATTCTCTCTCCTTCACTCGCACTTTACGCGCGCCAAAACTCACACACATGAGCACAAACTTCATTTGAAAAACTAATTGAAGACCTCTTGATTATCATTTGGATTTGCAGCTCGATAATCAAGAAGGTTTCGGATCCACTCTGCTCTGATCGGATTGTTCGTCAATCGTTTAAGGTTCGATATTGCTTCCGCGCGTTTACACTTTTATTTCGAACATAATTGTGTGTTTAAGTACTTGTGTTGAATGATTTTTGGACCTACAATTGGTATCAGAGCATACTTGCGTGATTGATAATAGGCTAATTGAGGTTAATTCGATTGAATTTGCTGTGAAATTGATCGAAAAAGGTTTGCGGTTCGAAAACTTAACCGACATGTTTTTAGCTAATTTGTTAATTAATCCTGTTTAGATTCTTGTAATTGAGTGTTAGGCATTGAATATCAAGACATTTTGTTAGGTCCGTTTTGACATCCAACGAAGAACTCGAGCATAGATTCGATAGATTTACCTCGATGATAATGCGAGCGGAAGCTTTAGGATTAAATCAATCAAATCTTCATTAATCACAAACTTTCTCTCCAAATATCCTCTTTCTCTCTCTACAATTAACCCTAGCTTAGATAGTGATTAGAGAGAGTGTTTCTAGTGAGAGAAAGGTAAACTCAAGTTTTTGTGTATTTTACACACACTTGCCCTATATATACCAATCAATATTGGTATATTTGCATTCTAGTCCCTAACTATACATATATTACAATTAAGTCCCTAGACAAAGATAACTTGATTATTGAACACTATAAAATACTTCCAACAATCTCCCCCTTAGTGTTCAATTATAATTGAAGCTTCGGTTGTCTTTGTCTCTCGAATCTTCAGTCTTCATCATCAGTTGAACACAACAGAGTAATTTCCAACAATCTCCCCCTTTGTGCTCAACTTTGAATGTGACACGGTCTTTGTTGCTGTTTGAAGAAATAGCTGAGAGCGTCTGGAGAATCTTCAGTCTCCCCCTATTTACATGCACCTCATCTTCTTCTTTTGCAACTTGAATATTCGTCACCTTCTTGATATGTCAGAGTCGCGCGGATCATCAGCATTGACTTGTCGTGTACGCTCGAACCATGGAGAGAGGTCTTGTTTGTTGTGGTTCAGCACGTGCGTTGAAAGCTTGGTCTTCTTTAATGAGTTCACGTGCTTGGCCTCCCTGATATGCTTCTCCCCCTCATGGCGATTCATTTGTATTGTCATGCTGTGTGATCAAGGTGAACCAGAGTGTTCGCTGAACGTGTTGGCGTTGAATTCCGGATGAAGTACCTGAAAACGGGACAGACGACCAATCATCGTGAAACATCCCTCGATGTCACTTGGTCGTTGATGCAAAGTCACACAGACTTGCATTTGAAGGGACTACGGGGCCACATAGGCAACCCGTTGACATCATTCTAGAGTCGTGCTCCAGAAGATGGCCTGCTACCGTTGTTGTTTGGATGTTGCAACGGCAGGACTTCCTTTTGATCATAGAAGCACATTTTTGCGATAAAGGTGTCTACAGAAGTTCTGGCTAGGTCACGTAGACCTGCATAGTATGTGTAAAATAATGTTTGTGTCCTAGAAAATTTAAAAATATTTAGGCTATGAGGACACACTATACATTTACGTGATAAAAAAAAATTCAGTGGTGTGGGGCTATGGACCACTTTGTTCAATATCTCCCGTTTCCAAATGAAACGGTGATAGCATAGGCGGTTCCCCGTGAGATATTGAAACATCTGTCTTTAGGGAGATAAATGAGTAGCTAGGAAGGGTTGTGCATGCGCTTTAGGACCAGATGAAGCGTCTTCTACCCGGGATCTGATAAATCAGTCCTGTACCTATATGGTTATGGTCCGGATAGTTTGTGGTTGAGGTGTAATGATTTCATCGTTATTCGCTCGAATACCCTCACATACACTCGGGGTTTGTTCCTGGGATAGGTTCAGTTGGGATGAACTGAATCATGGGAACAGGTATGTGAACACCTCGTATTGTCCATGCGCTAGTTGATGTTGACACTCCCTCAAAGCTTGAAGTTTGTCTTCCGGCATTCTCTTTTATCTCTTGCGCCTTTGTAGGTAACGCTCCCCTTAAATTGTTGCGCTATTCCTAATGTGATGCCCTTGCTCCCCCTAAATAGATGTGCTATTTCAAATATGATGCTCTTGCCCCCTAAACATGTGCGCTTGTAGAAATTTGATATTACTTTCTTTCATGTCAAGCGCCTTTAGTAAATGAAGTATCACTCCCCCTTTAAAATGTGCGCCTTTTAAGTATGCGCTTATGAGTATCACTTCCCCTAAAACATAGGCGCTTTTGATAATAAAAATACGGTAATACGCTCTTTTGGAGCTATTGCACCTTTTCTATCGATCCACTCCCCCTAAATAAAAACAATATAGAATATGAAGATCGAATATTCTGTAAATATAGAGTTTGACTCCCCGAAAATAAAACTCAAGTGCCTTTTGCAATTTTGAAATTGGCTCGGCCTTCTTTAAACATTGAAGCTCAAAAAAAAATTTTTTATTTTTTTTATTTATTTATTTTTTAATGGCCTTATTTTTCTTTTTCTCCCTCTTTTTTTTTTATGGGCTTATTTTTCTTTTTTTTCATGTCCTTTTTTTTTTGTTTTTTTTTTTTTGTTGTTTTTTTTTTTTTTTTTTTTTTTAATTAAAATAGAAACAATGTCAAATCAAGAGCTTTGGAATAGTCTTGATTTGGTGTGTTTGCTCACGTCCATACCGATCACGTGTGTGGAGCAAACGAATACCACACGTGTCGGGGATGTGGTGACTGCTCATCATCGCATACGACCATACATGTGGAGCAAATCATCGTCTATTTACCATGTATGATCGGGACCTGCAAAACAAATTATCGGGACTTTGGTACACATTTTGGACGGGTCCTCCCTTATTAGCAGTGAAACAATTAAGCATATAAGGTTCAAATTTGAAAGCAAAATTATCACATAAAGCAGCAGTCATAGGAATCCAATTTGTCGAGGACTACTTATTTCCATTTGTAGCTTAGGTTTCCAAATTTGTTGTACCTTTTTGAAATTTAACTTTCAGCATCGGTGAATGTGTGTCTTTTTGTAGAAGAGAAAATTTTCTCTTCGCCAGTCGCTTAAGATGTAAATTCGGATTTGACTTTGACCGGGTACTTGAGAAAGGAATACGAGCTTATAGATCAATAGCATTAAGTGTAGAAGTGTCGTTTCCTACCTTCTAGACTCACATCATTCACTTTGTAATGTGTACTAAATGAGCTACTTTTGTTTAGACAATTATTACTTTTGAACGTTTCAGTTTTAATAGAGAATGTGTAATTATTGTCTGTTTTAGCTTTAGTAGCTTCTTGCTTTATCTTTGAAATGACTTTAGGAATTTTTGGAGGAAGAATAGAGTTAGGAACAATTTTGTTTATTGTAATAGAAAATGAATTGTCTTGCTCTATTCTTTCCTGCTTTATAGGTTTAGTCATTTGAGTTTTCTGATCCTGTTTAGAAGATATATCATTTAAAGGTTCAGGTTTTACAGGATGAATGGTTGTAGTTGTGCCCTTTTCTAAGGAACATTTGAGAAATGAATTCTCCTTTAAAAGCTTATCCATTTTTGCTCGAAACTCTTTACGTTCTGATTCCAGAAGAGAATGTAATTCAGCAATTTTGCGTTCATTTTCTAGAATATCACGATCTTTAGAGTTAGGTTTTGTTGATTGTATAGAATGTTCCTCTTTTGGCACAGACTCAATTGTTTGAGTCGACTTATTTAGAGACAGTATAGTTTCTTTTATTTCGCGTTGCTCAGTTTGTCCTCGTTTAGCTAGAACATCTTCTAATTCTTTAATTTTTGAATATAATTGATTTCTTGTTCAAGAAGACTTTTATTTTGTTTGCTATATTTATTTTTTCGTCTCTACATGTAGATATTCTTTTGTAAGTTCGTTTAGTGATTCTTATTGTGCGACCCTTGTCTTCAAGCTAGTCAACATTTCTTGTTCATTGTTAGTCTATTTTTAAGAGTAGCTTTTTCTTCTAAACTCTTAACTAAGCAGTTGTAATTATTTTCTAGCCTAGCTTCTAATTCTTGATTTTTATCAAGTAGTTGGCTTCCATATTTACTTTTTGGGTTGGATGTTTTTTTATCGTTATCGTATTTTTGAATTGATATTAAATTTTGGATCAATGTGTTCGAATAGATTTTCGAATGATTAAGTTTTCAGAAGTTTAGGTATCAAAAAAACTTTTGAAATGATTAGAAAAGAAAAAAAACTTATACCGAGAATAATTTTTGTACCGAAAAATTTTACCAGTCCAAAAAAAATTTGTTACCCAAAATTTTTCGTATGAACCGGGAACCTTTTTGAAGCAGGTACGCAAAAAATCTCGTAGCTAAAAACCGGGAACCTTTGTTTTTTTTTTGCTTACCTAAAACTATCGAAAATTTTGTGTTCCGAAAATCTTTTACTCATTTGTGCAAGTTTTTGTATGATAAATGTTTTCTTAGTCACTGTAGCGTTCGAAAACTTTGACAAATGTTTTTTTTTTTTTTTCGTATGGAGCCAAAAAATTTTCGTATAGATTTTCGTACCAAATGATTTCGTACGAAAATCAGGTTTTTCGTATCACAGATGTTTTCGTACGAGAGGAAAAAATTTTCTTATCGAAATAATTTTCGTATGGAATCTTTTTCGTATCAAGTCTTTTTCGTACGAGAAAAATAATAGTTTTTCGTATGGAACGTTTTCGTTCGAGAGTCAAAACTTAAAAGTTTTTCGTATGAGAGAAAATATTTTTCGTATGAAATGCAAAAGTTTTCGTATATGAAGTTTTCGTATCGATATCTTTTTCGTACGAAAGATAAAAAATTATTTTTCGTATCAAATGTATTTTTCGTACGAAGAGAATTAATTTTCGTATCTAAAGAAAAACTTTTTCGTATCACAGACAGAAATATTTCGTACGCAAACTTTTTCGTATTGACAATTTAAAAAAAATTATCGTACGCTAATTATTTTTCGTTCGAAAAATTAAGACTTTTGCGTACGCTACAGTATTCAAAAACTAAAGTCAATGCGAAAAAGTTTTAAAATGTGAGTGATACGAAATTTTTAGTCAAAGCACAAACTGGTACGAAAAATAATTCATACGAAATTTTTTCGTTTGCTACAGTATACGAAAATGTAGGGTCAACACGAAAAATTTGATAATGTGAGAGATACGAAAATTTTGGTCAATGCGAAAGCTGATACGAAAACATGTCATGCGAAAATAAAGCTTGATACGAAAACACTATGAGTGGTGCGAAAACGCGATTTTATATTCGAAATCTTCAAATAACACTCAAATTATCACTTTAAGTACAGTTAATCGATCGAAATATGTTGGGCAATCACTGAAAACACTCGATTAACACGTTCGACACCAAAATATAGCACAATTTTTCAATTTCAGCGAAGAACACTTTTGAAGAGAAAAAACAAATTCGATCGCAGATTTGAAGATTAAGCTCATTAATCGAATATAATTGCAATTAATACATATCAAATGATTCGCGAACAGTTTTTCGTTCAATATCATGCGAAAACAGCAATCAAAACTTCATGTGAAAATCAAATTGATCATGCGAAAAAGCTTATTTGCATGAAGAATGTTAGGAATCCATTTCTAGTGCTCAAATGTCATGTTATCTTTGTCTAGGGACCAAATTGTAGTTTATGATAAATAGGGACTGATGTGATATATACCAAAGTATGTTTTGGTATATATAGGGCAAGTGTGTGTATTTTACACACAACTTGAGATACCTTGAGCGAGACTTTCTCTCATCTAGAAAATCTCTCTCACCATTATAGTAGTCTAGGCTTCATTGTAGAGAGGGAGTTGGATTGCTTGTGTTAGGATTATTTTATTGTGTTCAATTAATTAGAATTATCTTTGTGGTTTATTTAAATAGATTTTATTTAAAGAAAGGCTTAGTGTAATTGGGCTTGTTAGGGGCCCAAGTATTATATACCAAAATGTGGTATAAATACCAAAACCCTAACACATAATAAAATGTGAATTGTGTGAAAATAAAAGTGAGCCCCCAACCTCTCAAGAACACACAACACCCCACGCGAGCTCGAATTCTTCCGACCTTCAAGAACACACAACTAAATATATGTTTAGTTGGATTATCTAGGCCTTACAAGTGGTATCAGAGCCAAACGCGCTCAGATTTGGTTAAATATCTTCGAAAATTTTTTTGGTGTTCTTCGTGTTCTTCAAAGAATTTTCGAAAATTTTGACATGTTTTGGTGTTTAGATGCTTGATTGAGTGTTTAGGAGTTTGGATATAAGTGTTTCGATTGTTATTAAAAGTGGGTGTCACTTCGCAAACCTCCCTGCGAAAAAAAAAAAAAACCTCTTGCCACTTCGCAAACCCAAATAATCCAATAAAAAAAAAAATTAAAAAAATAAAAAAATTTTGCGCACATCACTGTTCATTCGCGAATCACTGTTCATTCGCGAATCGCACGTTACTGTTCATTCGCGAATCACTGTTCATTCGCGAACACTGTTCATTCGCGAATCGCACGTTACTGTTCATTCACGAATCACTGTTCATTCGCGAACACTGTTCATTCGCGAATCGCACGTTACTGTTCATTCGAAATAATTAAAGTTTGCGAATCCAGTTTGCGAATTTAAAAAAAATAAATAAATAAATAAAAAATTAGGTTTGCGAATCAGTTTTCAAAAAAAAAAAGGTTTACGCATCAGGTTTTCGCATCCACTATATTTTGAAAATACTTTTCGCATACATATCGAAAATTTAAATTTTCACATCCAAGCACTCCGAAAATTTATTTTTGCATCATATCACATCAAAACATCTTTTGGCAAATTATAGATAAGTTTGATAATTTCCGAAGTTTTCGAAATCACCTCAAAAGTTTTTCGGTATACACCAAAAATCTTTTCGGTACCCAAAATTTTCGATACTTCACAATATTTCTCGATAAATCAAACTTTTTTATTCCAAACATCATGCACATTTTTTTGGTAATATTTTCGAAGTTTTTCGACATCACTTTAAAACTTTTCGGTACACAAAAAGTTTTCGAGACTTAAAATTTTCGAAACTTCACGACGTTTATCGACACACCAAACTTTTCGGACTGAATTTTTCAAAAGCCAAAAATTATCAAATCTACACAACGCGTTAACGATCGCGTATCCAACTAAATTAAAAAAAATAGTAATATTTTAAAATTTTAAAAATCATGGATTCTACTTCCGCAACTTCTGAGATGAGCTTTGACGAGAGTGATTTATATAAAGCTTTTCTTTCTTTGAAGGAAGATTATAAAACCATGCGTCGTGAGCATAAACATGAACGTAGAACTACCCAAGCGTTAGAAACTAAGTTAGCTAGTGCACTAGAAACTATTTCTAGTCTTGAATCAAAATTAGCTAGCTCAGAAACAAACGTTTGTGAGCTAACCAAGAACCTAAATTCCTCTAAGCTAGGCCAAACTCAACTCATAAGTCACGAAAAGACTATAAGTGAGTTAGAAAGTAGACTAGACAATAATTACAAATGCTTAGTTAGGAGTTTAGAAGAAAGAGGTCGTCTTACTTGCCATTTAGAAAACGCGCGTGAGAAAATCACTAATCTTGAATCTCAGGAAGTAAAATTAAAAGCTCAAATTAGTGAACTAACAAATAAATTAAACAATTGCGAACTCGAACGCAATAATTATCTGTCTGATTTGAGCAATTTGCGGAGTAGTTTTAAACTTTTATTTGACGCAGTAAATTGCAGTAAATTGCTAAAGTCTAAAGTTCATCACTTAGAGTGCATCCTTGCGAAAAAGGGTCAAACAGACCAAAGTTCCTCTAAAGACTTAGCGTCCAACGGGGAAAATAGTTTACATTCTAATAAACCTATCTCTTGTTGGGAAATTCCAGAGGTTGCTAGTAAAATTGCAGAATTGAACGCAACTCTGGAATCGGAAAGAGTAGGTTTCCGAGCAGAAAAGCAAAAACTCTTAGAGGAGATTTCTAATCTCAAAAACTCCCATCCTTACTTGTGTTAAATAATCCTTCTAAAGAAATATCTTCCATTAAACAGGATAAGGGAACGCAAACGGACGCATTTGTTCCTAAAATTAAAAAGACTTTTACTAATAATTCTAAGTCAACTTTGACTGGTGCAGAAATGAAAAGTAAAAGCAATACATGTAAAAATGCTAAGGAACAAAAGAATATTAGGAAGGAGAAAGGAAAATCGACATTATTTTCCAAAACCAAGGACGACATTGCAAAATTCTCCTTCTCCCGCTCCTACCAAAAAGGAAGTTCCTAAAGAAGAAGTTCCAAGCTCAAGCAGGCAACTTCTCAAACTTCCAAAATCTCTCATTCTTTAAAGAATGATAGAGATGGAATTGCTTACACGCACAAAAATGCTTATTATTCTAGTAAGCAAAGTCCATCAAAATTCATCATTATAGAGTGAATGATGTGAATTCTTGTAGGCAATACGACTCATCATCTGATGACGCATATAGTGCGATAAGTTCGTATTCATACTTGAAATACCCGGTCCAGATTAAGTCTGAAAGACACCTTCTGCGACTGGCTAGGGAGAAAATCTTCAGATCTTCTAAACCTAGACACACGTTCACCGGCGCTGAATTGTCATTTCCCTCTAAGGTTCACCAAACTTGGATTCCTAATCAAATCAAATTAAATAGAACTTTAAAGGATGATTTAGGATGTATATCTGAACCAAATGTGCATAAATTGTTTTCTGCTAATATGGGAGGACCCATCCAAAAATGGGTACCAAAGTCCCGATAATGTTTGCAGGAGCCCAATCACGTGTGGTAATTCGACGATGGTTGCTCCACACGCGTGGTTGGTATGAGACGAGAGCAACCACAAAACCCCGGTTATGAGTAGTAATTAGAAGATGGTTGCTCCATACTCATGATCGGTACGAGACGAGGGCAACCACAACTCCCAGCATGGTTGGTATTCCGGTAGTTGCTCCACAACCATGACTGGTATGCAGCGTGAGCAACTACACCGTAGGTAAATTCTATATATGCATTCCATAGTAAATTATGGCATGCATATCGAGCTGAAAATATAATATACCTACTTTGCAAATAATAGGGTACATTATAGCTATGCATGCTTCAAAAGGGCTTTTACTTTCAAATTCTTGCATGCATGCATACATGAGCCGAAACGCGAAATACCCTATTTATAGGTACATTTTCATTATGCATACAATTTTAAGATTTTCGAGCTTAAATTTTCAAGTATGCATATAAGCTGAATCGCAAAAATGCCCATCTTTCAAAATGGTACATTTTAAATATGCATATTCAAAACTTTAAAATTTAAAATGCATATTACACACGGAAATGAAAAATACCGTTTTTGTAAAATGAGCTTAATTTGAGGGGGAGCTACTCTTTTATTTTTAAAAGAGAAGTGACCCTTATTTCTTTAGAAGGGAGCTATAATTATATTTTTGAGGGGGATCAAACTTCAAATGCGTGAATTTAGGGAATGAGATTCGTAGATTTTTCGATCTTACTTAGCATCTTTTGAGGGGGAGCAAGCTCTTTTAGGAAGCACACTTTGAGGGGGAGAAATAAAATAATATAAAAATAATATATATATATAACAATAGTAATAATAAATAATATTATATTCATATAATATATAATATAGAAATATGTATTACTAATAACGATTAATATATATTATATCCATATAATATACAATATACTAATATACATATTACTAATAACGATTAATAATATATTAAAAAAAGGAGGGCCATCAAAATTAAAAATACAAGGCCATAAAAAAAAAAAAAAAAAAAAAAAAGAAGAAGATATTTTCTCTTCATCATCAAGCTTCGTGGAGTTACCTCCGACCTCCGAAGATGGACTTCAAAAGAAGAATCTCGAGCCTACAACGGTCAACTCTTTTCAAAGGCGACGGTGGCTACAAATGTTAAACTCGGTGCGCGCTTCAATCGACCTACTCCGGATTGCTGACATACAAAGCAGCACTCACTACTTCCTACCGGATGCAAGGACTTCGTTCCCATGATTCAGTCAAACCCAACTGAATCTAACCCCGGAACATCACCGAGAGACAGTCAAATTATGAAAAAATAGCCACATCTACTGGAACCTTTTGAAAAGACCGACGCTACATAATTTCCTCAACTCACAAATTATTCGGACCAACCCCCATAGGTACAGGTCTAATTTTATTAGCTCCCGGGTAGAAGTCGCCGCAATAGGTCCAACGGCGCGTGCACAACCGAGCCTTACCCACTCGTCTGTCTCACAAAAGACAGGTGTTTCAGAAATCACGGGGAACCACGTCTACTATCACCGCTTCACTCGGAAGTGGGAGATATTGAATTATGTGGTACTCAGCCCCACCACCACACTTCCTTGCGCACTCGAGTCTAGTGTGTCCTCACTCCATATATTTTTATATTTTCTAGGACACATACACTTTTAAACACCTGATCTTTGTGATCAAGTTAGAACTTCCGTAGACATGTCTTGCTTCGACATGATTCGAGGATCGGAAGGAAGTCCTGCCGTTGCAACATCAAAGCAACAACGGTTTCAGGCCATCGTCTACGAGCATAGCTCCTAGATCGATGTTAACGGGAAGTCTTCGTGACCCCGGTTTCTTACACGACGGATTGCCTTTGTGGCTCCGTCTGGTTATTACCATCACCGACCTGTCGTTTGTGTCCTCCTAATCTTCCTACACAAGCATGCCGATCTCATTAACACGAATCGCCATGAGGGGGAGAAGGGGACACGCAGAAACAAACAGGTCGGACCACCCACCAATCTCCGCCGCGCTCACCACTCTGAAGTCGGGCTCCCCTGCACTTGAATGGAACATTCCAAAGGAGCCTAACACCCCACGCGTACCTTCTTCCGGAGCCAGACAAGCTTCCTTCGAGGCCGAACCAGACAACTTCCTTCGAAGAAGACGAATCCGGCGTCCAGAAGAAGAAGATTGGAGAAGACTTGACGACTGCCTTAGTGGCTACGTCAGGTTATTACCTAACCTGAGTTCCTACCAACGCCATCCTCATGTCCCGACGACGTGATCCTCTTGCCGAAGACGATGCTTCATTTTGACCCATCGCATGACGATCTCCCCAACTGATCTTCATGAGGGTGAGCAGTACTAAAGCAAAATGGGAGCAATACCACGATGAAAGTGCAAGATAGATCAGAAACGTTAAATCCTCAAGCGTCGTCAAAGAATCAAGCGAACACCACAGACTTCAAAGATCGAAGTTGCCGCCTCGTGTGCGTCTCTCCAAATCTCAAAGAGAACTTCCCAATTCCAACATAAGGTTGACCAAAAGTAGGGGGAGTTGCGCTACCATCGAAAGGAGAGATCGAACACAAAAAGTAGAGATCCGGCAAGCAACTTCAAACACCTTCCGGCATTTACGAGTTGAGCTTCAAAAGAAGATTAAGAAGATCTGGTGCCGAGAAGAAAAGATCAAGACACGGTGAGCTTGAAGATCTCCAAAAGAAGAGGTCAAAAGATAAAGGAGGAAATTGCTTTAGGACTCAGGCAAACGCATTAAGCCCCGCAAAGATAATCCATGCCAAATTGAAGATTGAACACAAAGGGGGAGATTGTTAGGATTATTTTATTGTGTTCAATTAATTAGAATTATCTTTGTGGTTTATTTAAATAGATTTTATTTAAAGAAAGGCTTAGTGTAATTGGGCTTGTTAGGGGCCCAAGTATTATATACCAAAATGTGGTATAAATACCAAAACCCTAACACATAATAAAATGTGAATTGTGTGAAAATAAAAGTGAGCCCCCAACCTCTCAAGAACACACAACACCCCACGCGAGCTCGAATTCTTCCGACCTTCAATCGTGGTAAGATCGTTTAAATATATGTTTAGTTGGATTATCTAGGCCTTACAGCTTGTAGAGAAAGTCAAGTGATTAAATGAAGATTGATTGATTATCTCCTTCATGTCTTCCGCGCGTATCTAACAAGGTGAGTCAATCAATTTAATTCTCAAGTTCATCTACGTTGGATGTTAAATCTGGAACCTACAATTGGTATCAGAGCAAACTTGTTTGTTGATTCTGTGTTATATCTGCTTTGATTGAGCTTAATTGCTGATTTTCGATTGACTTTGGGTTTGTCACTGTTGCATTCTGATTTTCGCCTGATTTCTGTGTTAATCCAGTGTTAATTGTGTTAATCAAGTGATAGGTAAGCTGCGTCGATGCCTATTGTTCGATAATTATGTTCTGATTAAGCAGAAATTAGGATTTGAGTGAAAAATCAGAACAGTTCAGTGGTTTTCGCCACAAGAACAGTGGTTTTCGCCAGTTGAACAGCGGTTTTCGCTACTAGAACAGCTGTTTTCGCTACTAGAACAACGGTTTTCGCTATATGAACAGCGGTTTTCGCTGCATAAACTAGAGTTTTTTAGTTAAATCGGTGTTTACTTGTTTAATTACGTGTTTTTTAGCTGATTTGACTTATTAGCGAAAACCAAACCTTTTCAGCGAAAACCAGTTTTCGCTAGATTTATTGGCGAAAACCTCAAATCTTTTCGCCATATACTGTTTCAGCGAAAACCTAAACTTTTCGCTACATTTCTTAGCGAAAAGTTCATTCCTAGGGAAACCAGTGGCCAGCGAAAACTTAAAACTTTTGGCCAAACACTGTTCACACGAGAAGTTTTAGAGTTCACAACTTAGCGAAAACCTAATCTTTTCGCCACTTAGCGAAAACCTCAAAGCTTTTCGCTACATACTATTTCAGCGAAAACTTAGGACTTTTCGCTAATCTTTCCAGCGAAAACTTCTTTTTAGCGAAAACCTAAACTTTTCGCTACATTTCTTAGCGAAAAGTTCATACCTAGCGAAAACTTAAATCTTTTCGCAATTTACTGTTTGAGCGAAAACCTTGAAACTTTTCGCAATTTACTGTTTGAGCGAAAACCTGAAACTTTTCGCCACTTCCTTTAGCGAAAACCTCAAAACTTTTCGCTAAGAATACTGTTTCAACGAAAAGTAAAGAACTTTTCGCCACTTCACATAGCGAAAACCTAAACTTTTTTGCCACATAGCGAAAACCTAATACTTTTCGCCACTGTGTTCAGCGAAAACATAATATTTTTCGCCAGACACCTAGCGAAAACCTAAACTTTTCGCTACATATCTTAGCGAAAAGTTCATACCTAGCGAAAACAGTGGGCAGCGAAAACTTAAATCTTTTCACTATACTGTTTCAGCGAAAACCTCGAAAGTTTTCGCCACATACTGTTCACAAAGCTTTCGACGGTTTTACGTAGCAAAAAAAAAAAAAAAAAAAAAAAAAAAAAAAAAATTCGTGTAAACGAAATTTTTTTGGACTGGTAAAATTTTTCGGTACAAAAAAATTTATTCTCAGTACAAGTTTTTTTTTAAAATCATTTTAAAAAAAAAAATAATTGATACCTAAAACTTCCGAAAATTATTTCAATACGAAAACATAGCATAAGTTGACTAAAAGTCAAAATAAATTGAAAATCAAAATAAATCAGCTAAGACTTTAAGTCAATATTTTTTTTAATCAACAAAACAAGACGATCAATATAACATCCAACATATTTTGAGTCAAAATTAAAATTTCCAACATTCTATAAAACCAATACAATATCTGTGAACTTAATATTGGTTTTTGAGCTGAAACGCTAATATTGGAGAACTATTCGAAATTAGTCAAAATTAAAATTTCCAACATTTTATACCAATTACAATTTTCGAACATTAAATTGGTTTGAACTGAAAAGATAAAAAAAATAAAAAAAAATGGAAACATATATGAGCTCTCATGAACTAACAATTAAAAGACTCGAAGATAGACTAGTTAACAACGAACGTGTTCTTAGAAAACATTTACTTAACGAGTCTAGTCTTCAATGTCTTTTAACAAATGCACAAGATAAAATCACAGACCTTGAACTAAAATTAGGACGTTATGAAATAAAAGTCTGTGAACTTAAAAAGAGCCTTAATACATATGAGGAAGAAAAGCAAACAGTTCAACAAAAATTCTCATCCACAAATAACGAAATGGTCAGAAAATTAGAAGCTAGGCTAGCTAATAACGAGCGTGAGTTAAGAAAACATTTAGAAATCGAAGCTAGTCTTGAATGTCAATTGACCAATGCTAAAGATGAGATTACTAGTTTGCTATCTAAGGCAGAAAATTATAGACCGAATATTTCTGAATTAAGAACAAACATAGCTGCCTATAAAGAAGAAATTAAAAATCATCAAGCTCAGAATAAATGTCTTTCAGAAGAATGCAATAAATTACGCATTAAAAATAAAGAACTCGAAATACTTATTGCAAAGAAAGAAACTGAGCTAAAATTGTCTCAAAATAAATCCACTCAAACAAATGAGACAATGCCTATCAAAATGGAACATTCTATACAAACTATAAAACCCGAATTTAATTGTGAAAATCCAGAAACCGAACGCAAAATTGCCGAGTTAAATTCTCTTCTGGAATCGCAGCAAAAAGGGTTTCAAGCTAAAATTGATGAACTTCAAAAGGAGAATACATTTCTCAAAAATTCCTACAAAATAGGCGCAACCTCAACTTCTTACTCTGTTAAAAGCGAACCATTAAAAAACATATCTCCAAAACAGAATAAGAAAACACCACGAATGACTAAAGCTATCAAGAAAGAAAGAATTGAGGAAGATAAATCATTTTTTATCAAAACAAGCGAAAATGTTTCCTCCTCTATTTCTAAAAAGGTAATTTCTAAAGTCATTCAAAAGATAAAGAAAGAAAGAATAAAGAAAGAAGCTACAAATATTAAAACAGACAATTCTACATCCTTTACTAAAACTGAAATGTCCAAAAATAATAATTGTCTGAAAAATAAAAGTAGCTCATTTTATGAAAACACCTATGTGAATGATGTGATTCTACCTAATAGGAAATACGACAATTCTATATTGAATGCTATTGATTCTATTAGTTCGTATTCCTATCTCAAGTACCCAGTCAAAGTCAAATCTGAAAAACATCTTCAACGACTGGCGAAAGAGAAAATTTTCTCAACTAACAATAGACACACATTCACCCGTGCTAAAAATGATAATTTCAGAACGGTACAAATTTGGAAACCTAAGCTAGAAATGGAAATAAGTAGTCCTAAACAAACGTGGATTCCTATGACTACTTTATCTAATAATTTTAATTCCAAATTTGAACCTTATGAGCTTTATAATATTACTGCTAATCAGGGAGGACCCGTCCAAAAATGGGTACCAAAGTCCCGCTAATTTGTTTTGCAGGATCCCGATTATGCGTAGGTCCTCGGGTTGCTTCACACGCATAATCGATATGAGCTGCAGGCAACCACCAATTCCCGACACGTGTGGTATTCGAGATTGCTCCACACCCGTGATCGGTATGAAATGTGAGCAATCATACTATATAAATAAATATGTTTTTAGATTTTACATTAAAAAAAAAAGAGATAAAAAAAATAAAAAATAAAAAAAAAGGAAGGCCATCAAAATAAAAAAAAAAAAAAAAAAAAAACTCTGAGCTTCATTGCTAAAAGAAGATTACTTGAATTTCATTGTCAAAATAGGTACATTACTGTCATAGATATTAGACTTCATCTTTAGTATTGAGTTTCAAAGGAAGTCTAATGTATCATTCTTAGTACCTAAAAATTTGTCTATGTCGTCTTTACATTCTTTATATATTTAGATGGGGAGTGGATAGACAGATAGACAAGGCGCATGAACTTCAAAAGAGCACATTACTATAGTTCTCATATAACAAGCGTATATGGTTTAGGGGGAGTGATACTTATGAGTGCAGAAGGCACATTTAAGGGGGAGTGTTACTCCATGTATAAAGGGCGCTTGATCTTTGTAATATGCAATCCTCAAAAAGCGCATCTATTTAGGGGGAGCAGGGGCATCATATTGTTACAAGCGCACCATTTTAGGGGGAGAGTTACCTAAAACGGCGCAAGAGCTTAAAAAAAAAGGGGGATGCCCTGAAGACAACTTTCGTACTTTGACGGGGAGTGCTACCTCAACCCAAAAAGCGCAAAGACACAAAAAGAGGTGTTCACATACCTGTTCCCATGGTTCAGTTAATCCCAAACTGTACCTATCCCAGGAACAACCCCGAGTGTATGTGAGGGTTTTGAGCGAATCACGATATAATCATTACACCTCAACCACAAACTATCCGGGCCATAACAATTATAGGTACAGGACTGATTTTTTAGATCCCGGGTAGAAGACGCCTCATCTGGTCCAAAGGCGCATGCACAACCCTTCCTAGCTACTCATTTGTCTCCCTAAAGACAAGTGTTTCAATATCTCACGGGGAACCGCATATGCTATCACCGTTTCACTTTGAAGCGGAGATATTGAATCTAGTGGTCCACATCCCCACATCACGACTTTATTCTATGCACTTAAACGTCTAGTGTGTCCCATAGCCTAAAAAGTTTTCTATTTTTTTTAGGACACATACATTATTTTTACACATACTATGCAGGTCTATGTGACCTAGCCCGAACTTCTGTAGACACATTTCTGACAAATGTGCTTCTATGATCAGAAGGAAGTCCTGCCGTTGCAACATCAAAACAACAACTGTAGCAGGCCATCTTCTGGAGCACGAGTCTAGAACGATGTCAACAGGTTGCCTATGTGGCCCCGTAGTCCCTTCAAATGCAAGTCTTTGTGACTTTGCATCAACGACCAAGAGTGACATCTAGGGATGTCTCACGATGATTGGTCGTCGGTCCCGTTTTCAGGTTACTTCATCCGGACTTCAACATCAACACGCTCCGCGCTTACACGAGGAATCACCTTGATCCGTAGGCATGACGATACAATTGAATCGCCATGAGGGGGAGAAGTATATCAAGGAGGCAAAGCACGTGATATCATTAAAGAAGCCGAGCTTACACCGCACGTGCTGAACCACAACAAACACGACCTCTCTCCATGGCATAAGCATAAACGAAGAGTCAATGTCCTTAGATCTGCACAACTCTGATCTATGCAAGAAGGTGATAAAAATTCAAAGTTGCAAAGAAGAAAGGGGAAGCATGTACATAGGGGGAGAAAGAAGATTCTCCAGAAGCCCTCAACCTTTTCTTCAAGAAGCAACGAAGAACGTGTCTAATCCACAATTGAACACAAAGGGGGAGATTGTTAGGAATCCTTTCTTGTGTTCAATCGATGATGAAGACTGAAGATCATTAAAGACAAAGACTATTGGCGCTCCAATGACATTTGAACACTAAGGGGGAGATTGTTAGGAATCCATTTCTAGTGCTCAAATGTCATGTTATCTTTGTCTAGGGACCAAATTGTAGTTTATGATAAATAGGGACTGATGTGATATATACCAAAGTATGCTTTGGTATATATAGGGCAAGTGTGTGTATTTTACACACAACTTGAGATACCTTGAGCGAGACTTTCTCTCATCTAGAAAATCTCTCTCACCATTATAGTAGTCTAGGCTTCATTGTAGAGAGGGAGTTGGATTGCTTGTAGAGAAAGTCAAGTGATTAAATGAAGATTGATTGATTATCTCCTTCATGTCTTCCGCGCGTATCTAACAAGGTGAGTCAATCAATTTAATTCTGAAGTTCATCTACGTTGGATGTTAAATCTGGAACCTACAAAGAACATCATACGAAAAAAAATTTCAGCAACAAATCGATCAATTCAACAACGATTTTGGCTCTGATACCAATTGTTAGGTCCGTTTTGACATCCAACGAAGAACTCGATCATAGATTTGATAGATTTACCTCGATGATAATGCGAGCGGAAGCTTTAGGATTAAATCAATCAAATCTTCATTAATCACAAACTTTCTCTCCAAATATCCTCTTTCTCTCTCTACAATTAACCCTAGCTTAGATAGTGATTAGAGAGAGTGTTTCTAGTGAGAGAAAGCTAAACTCAAGTTTTTGTGTATTTTACACACACTTGCCCTATATATACATTGGTATATTTGCATTCTAGTCCCTAACTATACATATATTACAATTAAGTCCCTAGACAAAGATAACTTGATTATTGAACACTATAAAATACTTTCAACACATTTCGTTCGATATTTTGATGTCAGTTAGCTAAAACGAGGTGTAGGTTAATCAAATTAACTGATTTTGATAGTTTGTGCATGATGAACACTGTTTACGAGTGATGAACTAGGTTTACGAGCGTAGAACAGTGATTAAAATCTTAAATAATTCTCAATTTGAGCTGTTTACGAACGTTGATCATCTGTTTAAACAGCAAAGTCAACAAAATAACTTTACGGTCAACGTAAAGTTTACGGGTATAAGTTTGCGTTTTTCAAGTTTGCGAACGATTTTCGATCGTAAACTAGGATAAATCGTGTTTACGACTCACTGAATCTGAGGTTATCAGAGTTTACGAACGAATTTCGGTCGTAAACATCCTGAAAACCATTTTACGAACCATTACTAATCGTAAACTCCTGTTTACGAATCATTTTCATTCGTAAACTGCATAAGTGTGCATTTACGGATACGTTTCGATCGTAAACCACCCAAGAGACAGTTTACGAATCTTTATTGATCGTAAACTTCTGAAATTACTGTTTACGAAGCACTTACTCTCGTAAACTTCTATTGTTTGGGTTCATTATCGATCGTAAACCTTCATAGAACAGTTTGCGAATCATTATCGATCGTAAACCTTACGAGAACCAGTTTACGCATCATTAACGATCGTAAACTCTTTGAAGATCGAGTTTATGAATCTATTGCAATCGTAAACTTTACAACCTAAGGTTTACGACTCATCTGCATTCGTAAACAATCCAAGTCAGTGTTTACGAATCCATTTCGATCGCAAATCTTCACAAGTCTACTGTTTACGAATATATATCATTCATAAACCATTCATAAGTTACGTTTACGAATATTTCACATTCATAAACTCACGTAGTACAAGGTTTACGAATCTGTTTCTATCAGAGATAGTTTACGAATTTCACTTATTCGTAAACTAGCAATATAAGATTACCACTTACGAATTCTTTTGGAAACTCAATCACTGTGCTTAAAAATCAATTCGTAATAGAATACACAAATTAAAATCCGTATCTTAATACTTGATCTTTTTTTCAATTAAGCCAATTCAATCAAATCAAGACGATCAAGATTTTTAACACAACAAAAATGGATGCGTACTCACTAGGAAACGATATTAGGCCACCAATTCTAAAGAGAGGTGAATACACAGTCTAGAGAAATAGGTTCCTAAATTTTCTAGAAGGAAAGGATCTAGCGATTGGAATGCTATCCTCCATACAAGAAGGACCAGCTATATTTTGGAAAATTATACCTGGGGATCCCAACAATGACCCTCCAATCCAAGGCTCGAGTATAAGAAAAACTCCTAGTGAATACACTGAAGAAGAAAAGATAAGAGCTAGAGCTGATATTCAAGCAAAGACTTATTTGCTACAAGCCATCCCTAACGACATCTACATGCAAATAGATAGCATGTCAACTGCAAAGGACATGTGTGATGACATCAGCAGAATGATGCAAGGCACGGAGGTGGGCGTAAAAGCTAAGAAGGCAAATACCTTAACCGCATACGACTCTTCCAAGGCTAAAACAGGTGAAGAATTGCATGATACATATCAACGCTTCCTCACACTAATCAATGAGATGCGGAAAATTAATATCCATAAAACAAACATGGAAATTAATATAAGGTTCTTATCCTCCCTACTATCCGAATGGAAGAAGCTTGTCACGCAAATAAGGCAAAACAAGGATTTGGACGACATGAATATTCCTGCCGTTTTTTACAACCTTGCTCAACAAATAGAAGACGTGCATGAAAGCAAAAGCAAGGAAGTACAAGAGTCAGTCGCCCTTATCACTGACAAGAAGCTCAAGAAGGTCTCTAAGTCCAGCAAAAAGGTTATCCTAACTTCTTCCTCTGATCAAGATGGAGATGACTCAGATTCGGACCAAGAGATCAAGGACATGAAAAAACAGCTCGCTCTCATCACTCAAATGATGAGGAAGAAATTCTATAAGAAGAAGTCCTCTTCATCCTCAAATGGGCAAAGAACCTCAACTTCAAAAAATAAAGGAAGTGTGCCAGAAACCTCAGAAATTAGGACTGCCCCCGAGCCTCAGAAATGCTACAATTGTGGAAAAGTGGGTCATTTTGCGAATGAATGTCGCCAGCAAAGAAGAAAAACACGACGTACTATGCCAAAAAGCTCCAACTATCTAAACAGAAGGAAGCTGGAGTGGCATTATAACATCTATATTAATTCAAGCCTGGCCCAAACTTAAATTATCAATTTGTCCAAAATAAGATTTTTTTTTTCAGCCCAAGCCTGCTTATATTTTTTTACTGCAGCTCTTCTTTATATTTATCCTTTCTTTGCTTCATCTCTAAGCTAACGTGAGAAGCTAAAGGAAACAAAAAAAAAAAAAAAAAAAAAAAGAGAGGGGCAAGCAAAAGTTGATACTGTGATTCTGCAAGTTTGTGGCCTGATCTGAGCTGTATTAAGGTAAGGTATTCCCTATTCTCACTATTATCTCCACCTAGTTCATTATAGGGTTCCTTTGCTTTGCAAATCAATTATGTGCGCAGTTTCTGTTTTCGTCCAACTTGACCTAGCTAATGTTCTCAGATATTTTCGAAATTTGTTTCTGTCGAAAGCTAAGTTTCTCAGGTTTCCAGAGCCACTTGAAGCATCAAAATCCGACACTTATACGATTTTTAGTGAATGTTTGAATGTTCAGCTGTGATTTTAACCGAATCTGTGTGCCATCTCTGTTTTCTATGATTTTGACATAGTTATACTGCTCCGAATGCTTTAAACACGATTTCGTTAGAAAGCGAACTTCTCAGGCTTTTCATAGCCACTTGAATCAGCCAGTTCCGAAATTTCTACGATCTGTTACGAATTTTTGAGTGTTTGGCGTCTAGACCGAAAAATCCTGTTTCTGCTACTTCTGTGTTGTTCAGGTTTACCCTGCCTATACTGTTCCAATGGTTTTGAAATTAATCTTTCTTGAAATCTTAGATCATTTTCTTTCTATAGCCACTGGAAACAGCTCAATCCGAGCATTCTATGATTTGTTATGGAATTTTGAAGCTTCTGCCGCAAAACAGGAAATTTTCAGCAAATAGTTAGATTATTTTGAAATCACTCATGGCTATCTTCTTATTTAGGCGAAGGAACTTTGGCAAGGGACTTGAGGGCAGCTTCAGACGTCGGCGAGAGCTAGGACTTTACTGTGAGTTGATAGTATGGGGACACCTCCCCTTCGCGGGATGTGTAAACCTCGCGATGTGTTATTTTATGTCGTTTTCACTAGATTATATGTTATTGTTGGATTATGCACTAGTGAGCCTTGTCGGCTATAGGGTGTTTATATCCTTATGTTGATGCGACCTTGGGCGTTTATGTTGCTTCTTTAATGGTGCTAATAAGTATTTGAAACGTCTATGTACTTTGGTGAATTACGTTCATGATTTCAGGGATATGTGACGTGACGGCATGTCACTATTCCACGTTGTTGATTTGATTTGTGGAGTTATGACTGTGATGCCGATGATTTGTTGATGTTGCATATACTCGGTTCCGAGATGTAGTAGCCCGAATGGCCACGTTCGGGTGAGTGAGAGTGGCATATCGAGTAGTAGCCCGTGGCTTGGCAAACCCGGGTGAGTGAGGCCCAACGAGTCACCTATCCATTTGCCACGTATTGATTATTACTGGAGGGTGATAGTTGGGAAGGTAACAAAGTCCAGTACGAGACTCAGCCAACGTCACCGGTGTAGGACATGCATATCATAAATGATAGATATGGTAGTTCACGGTACACTGTCTAGAGTACGGTGACGGACTCGTCTGACTCTCGACGGGGAGCTCAGTTCGAGGGAGGATATGGCTACCCACGCGTCTATATGTGCTATTTGATTCCTTTGATATCTTTGTGATGTTGTTGTGATTTGCATGGTTGTGATGGTGTTCATCGTTGAGGGTACACCTTCTGTGAATAGAAGGTGTGTCTGTATTATCTCCTCACTGAGCTAGTGGTTTGCTCACCCCATATATATATATACTTCTTTTTATCCAGGCTGTTGATATTTTTTTGTTCGGAGGTTTGCCATACTCGATCTTCTTTTCCGCTGCTGTTTCTACCATTTTGGGTACATTATCATCTTCTTATATTGGATCCATTGGCGGGGATATTTTGGAAGGAGGTTTTGTTGTACATTATTCCTTCGTTGACCGATGTATCGAGACACTTTATATTGTATACCTCCTTTGATATCTATATATATTTTCCTTTATTGACTACCGTTTCTTTCATGACTATGAGTTGATATCGAGCCTTGCGTTTATTGAGAAACGCGGCGGCTGTCGCGCCTTCGACGCGGGTCGGGGCGTGACAGTTTCGGTGGTATCAGAGCCTGGTCTTATTCATTTCCTTTCTTCGTTTGTATAGCCAATGGATCCATTTCTTTCATCTCGTTGTATTGATGAAATATTATTTCATTGATATGGGTTTTGATTTTTTTTATTGATAGTCCTTATGGCACCTCCAGCTCGTACTCGAGGTCGAGGGAGAGGACGCGCTTCTCGTGGTCCTCCGAGTCCTCCTCCTTCTCCTGCTCCTCGTAAACCTCGAGGTCGCACTATTCGTGTTCCTACGACTCCTGTCGAGCAAACACCAGCACCAGTGCGAGTTGAGCAAATGATGACGCCAACGCAATATCAAATGTATTACGATTATGTTCGTATACATGGAGTTCCACCACCTACGATGGGTCCTTCGACCTCTGCTATACCTCAAGGTCCCGATATGCCGTTCTTTCATCAACCTGGAGCTCAGAATGTTCTGCCTCATAGTGAACCAACTCTACCCTCATCGAGCATACCTGTTCCTCATTCAGATACGACACCTGGAGGGTCTAATCCTAGGAGTGTACGTTATATTCCTGATTTGGTGAAAGCCGTCACTGATATGGGAACTCCCACATTTGAAGGCGTAAGAGATGCTACAGAAGCGGGTGCTTGGCTGAAGGATATCACGGAGACGTTCGATACTTTGACGATCGATGAGAGTCATCGTGTAGTGATTGCGACGAAGCTCTTGGGCAAGGATGCGCGTCGATGGTGGCAGAATCTTAAGGAAACATTTCCTGAAACTATTACTTGGCCTATCTTTGTAGAGAAGTTCAAAGATCGATACTTTTCTCAGTACAGCAGAGATAAAAAAAGAAAGGAGTTATTTAGCGTTTATCAAGGCAATATGACGGTCGTCGACTATGAGAGCAGATTCTTAGACTTGCGGGAATTTGCTCCAGAATCCTATACTACGCGGGATTTATGCAAAAGGTTTGAAGATGGTCTCAATATAAATATTCGTGATCGCTTGAAGTCGGGTGATAAGTACGATAGCCTTGACGAACTCGTGGACGAAGCAATTAGAGTTGAAGGCTTAATCCAGACAAGACATAGGCTATCCGAACGATCTCAAAAGAAAAGAGAAGGCGGAGCACTATCAGGGAATGCATCGAAGATGAGTAGAAGTACGGGATTTTCCCGTAATATTCCTTCATCGGTTCTGGTCCCTCTCATCCTCGTGAGTAGCCGAAGAGAGGCGAGAGCGTAGCGTCAGGATCTGTTAGTGGAGGTAATACCCAAATTGCTTACAATTCCATAACGGTCCCTGTAAAGCTCCACGAGTGTGCTACCAATGCCGACAACCGGGACATATGCGCTCAGCTTGTCCCCAACTTGCGAGGACTAGTGGTCATAATTTTTCTTATCCTCGTGGCAAGGCATTACATCCGAGGGTAGTCGACCAGGAGCTCGAGGTAACACATGTGGCCAAAACACCCGACCATCTACGTACGAAAGGAACCAGACTCGGGTGTTTCATATGACCCAAGAAGAAGCTCGCTCGGATCCTAAAGTTGTGACAGGTACCAACGTCAACATTGGTAAAAATAATCTACATTTTTCATTTGCTTAACTTTACTCTTTCCATAGCGACGCTAACATCCCCGTGAGTTTGATATCATTCTTATTATTTTTTTTTCTTCTCTAAAATTATCTTGGCCTCGATATATCGTTGCTTCTATAGGCCAAGTCTTTATTGGAGACCGTCCGATCTATGTGATCGTTGACCCAGGTTCTGATCGATCTTATATTCGGGACAGTCTTACGACAAGTCTACCTTATCATGCTTCTTCTTTATCACCTGAGGTTGTTGTTCATACCCCTCTTGGGGAACGTATCGCACGAGACTTCGTGTTCAAAGGCTGTCCCATCTTGATAAAGAATTCTACTCTAGAAGCCGACTTGATACCTCTACCGTTGATTGATCTTGATGCCATTCTCGGCATGGATTGGCTATCTTATCATCATGTAGTTCTTGACTGTCGAGCAAAACTTGTCACTTTCCATAGGCCTGGACTTCCAGAACTAATTTGTGAAGGGGAAGATCAATCAGCGTCACTTGCTATTATTTCAATGCTTTCGGCCCATAAATTAATACATAAAGGGTGTGAGGCATTCTTAGCTTCGATCATCGATACTTCACACTCTACGGCGATGATAGATGATATTCCTGTTGTCAAAGAATTCTCCGATTTATTTCCTGAGGATTTACCGGGACAACCACCTGCTCGAGAAGTTGATTTTGTTATTGATACACTTCCCGAGACTACTCCCATATCAATACCTCCTTATCAAATGGCCCCAGCTGAACTTAAAGAACTCAAGACGCAACTAGGCGAACTCTTAGATAAGGGATTCATTCGACCTAGTGCATCTCCGTGGGGTGCTCCTGTTCTTTTTGTAAAGAAAAAGGATGGATCGCTTCGTCTATGTATAGACTATCGTCAATTGAATAAGGTAACAATCAAAAACAAATATCCCCTTCCTAGGATTGACGATTTGTTTGATCAATTGCAAGGAGCAACAGTATTCTCTAAGATCGATTTGCGATCTGGTTATCATCAACTCAAGATTAGGGATCTTGATATCCCTAAGTCTGCTTTTCGAACCAGATATGGTCATTTCGAGTTCTGTGTTATGCCTTTCGGACTTACTAATGCTCCTGCAGCCTTTATGGATCTTATGAATCGAGTATTTCGCCCATATTTGGATAAGTTTGTTATCGTCTTTATCGATGACATACTTATATATTCCAGATCAGATGAAGAGCATGTTAATCATCTTAGAATTGTACTAGAGACTCTTCGAGAAAATCAACTTTACGCGAAGCTTTCCAAATGTGAATTTTGGCTTCGTGAAATAAGCTTTCTCGGTCATCGCATATCCAAGGAAGGAATTTTTGTGGATCCAGCTAAAATTCAAGCTATATTGGATTGGGATCGTCCAAAGAACGTGACTGAAATACGAAGCTTTCTGGGATTAGCTGGGTACTATCGGAGATTTGTCAAGGATTTTTCATTGTTAGATTCATCCTTGACTAAACTGACTCGAAAGGGTGCTAAATTCGAATGGAACGATGAATGCGAGAAAGTATTCCAAGAGCTAAAAAGACGGCTCACTTCGGCCCCTATTCTTACCTTGCCGGAGCCAGAGATTAAAGAATTCACTATTTATAGTGATGCATCGAGACAAGGTCTGGGATGTGTTCTTATGCAAGAAGAAAAAGTTATTGCATATGCCTCGAGACAACTAAAGAAGAACGAAGAAAATTATCCGACCCATGACTTGGAGTTGGCCGCCATTGTCTTTGCATTAAAAATTTGGAGGCATTACCTTTATGGTGCAACATGCCGAATCTTTACGGATCACAAAAGCTTGAAGTACATCACCACTCAAAAAGAGCTCAACCTTCGACAAAGACGATGGATGGAGTTGATTAGTGATTACGACTTAATCATTGATTATCATCCAGGTAAGGCCAACGTTGTAGCCGATGCGCTAAGCAGAAAATCTTCAACGTTGCTTGCTTCGGTTCAATCGGATTATCTTTCGCTCTTGGAGCAAATGAAAGGACTTCGTATATCGCTTCATCATGAGGAGTCAAGTGAAGCCTCCTTACTTGCTAAATTTGAAGTTAGACCTACCTTGTTCGAGCAAATTCGAGAAAAGCAGTCGCAAGATACTCACTTACAACAAATTGCAAAGCAAAAACAAGAAGATATGAGTGACTTCAGAACTCGAGACGACGGACTTCTCACCTTTCGGAATCGCGTTTGTGTACCGGCAGATTTAAATCTTCGTAGAGCTATTCTTGAAGAAGCTCATTCTTCTGCCTACGCTATGCATCCAGGTAGCACGAAGATGTATAGAACTCTTCGAGAATATTATTAGTGGCCCGGTATGAAGCGAGAAATTGCTGAATACGTATCGAAATGTTTATCGTGTCAACAAATAAAGGCCGAGCATCAAAAACCAGCGGGCGTGCTTCAACCTCTTCCTATTCCTGAGTGGAAATGGGAAAATATCACGATGGATTTTGTGTCGGGTTTGCCTCGGACTCAAAACGGCCACGACTCTATCTGGGTTATTGTTGATCGATTAACCAAATCAGCCCATTTTCTCCCCGTGCATACCAAATATAGCTTGGAAAAATTCGCCAAATTGTATGTGGACGAGGTCGTGAGACTACATGGGGTACCGGTGTCCATTGTATCAAATCGAGACCCTCGTTTTACTTCTCGCTTTTGGCCAATCCTTCAAAAGGCATTAGGTACAAAATTGTTATTCAGTACGGCTTATCATCCCCAGACCGATGGGTAGTCGGAAAGGACGATTTAGACACTAGAAGACATGTTACGCGCAGTTATCTTGAATCTAAGTGGCAGCTGGGACAAATATGTAGCACTAATGGAGTTTGCGTCATCAATATCCACGTCTATTCGACTAACTAGGTGAGTTTATGTTTCGGGGACGAAACTTTTTGAAGGGGGAGATAACTTATAACATCTATATTAATTCAGGCCTGGCCCAAACTTAAATTATCAATTTGTCCAAAATAAGATTTTTTTTTTCAGCCCAAGCCTGCTTATATTTTTTTACTGTAGCTCTTCTTTATATTTATCCTTTCTTTGCTTCATCTCTTTGCTTAAATTATCCTTTTTTTTTCAGCCGAAGCCTGCTTACATTTATATTTATCCTTTCTTTGCTTCATCTTCTTTTTCAGCCCGAGTGTATGTGAGGGTTTTGAGCGAATCACGATGCAATTATCACAACTCAGCCACAAACTATCCGGGCCATAATCAATATAGGTACATGACTGATTTATCAGATATCGGGTAGAAGACGCCTCATCTGGTCCAAAGGCGCATGCACAACCCTTCCTTAGCTACTCATTTGTCTCCCTAAAGACAAATGTTTCAATATCTAACGGGGAACCGCATATGCTATCACCGTTTCATTTGGAAGCGGGAGATATTGAACAAAGTGGTCCACAGCCCCACACCACTGAACTTTGTTGATCACGTAAATGTCTAGTGTGTCCTCATAGGCTAAATATTTGTAAATTTTCTTGGACACATATATTATTTTACACGCACTATGCAGGTCTATGTGACTTAGCCAGAACTTCTGTAGACACATGTATAGCAAAAATGTGCTTCTATGATCAGAAGGAAGTCATGCCGTTGCAACAGAAAAACAAAAACGGTAGCAGGCCATCTTCTGGAGCACGACTCTAGAACGATGACAACGGGATGCCTATGTGGCCCCGTAGTCCCTTCAAATGCAAGTCTGTGTGACTTTGCATCAACGACCAAGAGTGACATCAAGGGATATTTCTCAATGATTGGTCGTCTGTCCCATTATCAAGTACTTCATCTGGAATTCAACGCCAACATGTTCCACGTACACTCTGGTTCACCTTAATCACACAGCATGACGAGACAAATGAATCGCCATGAGGGGGAGAAGTATATCAAGGACGGCCAAGCACGTGAACTCATTAAAGAAGCCAAGCTTTCAACGCACGTGCTGAACCACAACAAACAAGACCTCTCTCTATGGTTCGAGCATACACGACAAGTCAATGCTGACGATCCGCGCGACTCTGATATATGCAAGAAGGTGACGTATATTCAAGTTGCAAAGAAGAAAAAGAGGGTGCATGTAAATAGGGGGAGACTGAAGATTCTCCAGATGCTCTCATCTATTTCTTCAAACAGCAACAACGACCGTGTCAAATTCAAAGTTGAACACAAAGGGGAAGATTGTTAGGAATCTTTCTGTTGTGTTCAAATGATGATGAAGACTGAAGATTATCAAAGACAAAGACTACCGGCGCTTCAATGACAATTGAACACTAAGGGGGAGATTGTTAGGAATATTTTCTAGTGTTCAATAATCATGTTATCTTTGTCTATGGACTTAATTATATTTTATGTAAATATAGGGACTAAAGTGTAAATATACCAAAGATGTGCTTTGGTATATATAGGTAGAGTGTGTGTAATTAACACACAACTCAAGGTAGAAATTATCTCTCTAGGTTAGGTTTCTCTCTCATCATTATCATATCTGGGTTTAATTGTAGAGAGGAAAAGTGAGGTGTAATGTAGAGAGAATTTGGTGTTCAATGAAGATTGATTGATGATTTAGTCCCGAGCTTCCGTGCGCTTATTCATCATCAGGGTAAATCTCGTCAATCTAATGCTTGAGTTCATCGATGTTGTATGAATCGATATACGAATACATGTTGGACGTCAAATATGGGAATTACATGTAGCATGGGTCAACGGCGAAATGCGGTCTTGACTTTTCCACGTGATTGCCGATTATACCGCTGAGCGGGATTTACGGCCTTGATTAAATTCGAGGTTAACGTCCTATGGAGTTTTCGATGTGCGGGAATTTACCTAAATATCTGGCCAGAGCTCATAACTGACTCACGATAGTCGTGGAGGGCAGTTTGGTAGATGTCACCGACACGAACATCATAGAGTCGAGTTATGAAACTTCGACGATGAGTGACTTTCACTCGACGGGACAAACGTAAAGGGTTTATACGTAGGAGGATAATCTATGGTCGGTTCGTGAAGTATATCATATTCGTACTCAAATCGTGATCGGTTCGGTACCACGCGGCTGGCTAGGTGAATACCGAACTCCTGGATTCCTCTCAGAGCCGATTGAGACGAACCAAGAGAGTCGGGCTTAAAAAGGGCAACCAACACAACGTCTATATGAGAATAGAGCAGGCTGGGGCCTGGATTGAGAGATTAGGGTTTGGGGCTTGTCCGAAACCCTAAATGGCCGAAAACTTGGTTAAATCAAGTGTGGGGCAAAATGGTCTTTTCACCTCACGAAATATTTTTGAAATATAATATTGGTTATTTAATATTTAGTATATTATTTAAATGTGATTTAAATCTTTATTATTGTTTTAGAAAAATAATAATATTTAATTTGGAATTAAATAAAATTTATATATTAGATATATATAATTTCGGTTTTTATTTTGAATAAAATCGAAAATATTAAATATATATATATATATATATTAGATATTATATATTTAAATATACTAAATATAGAATAAATATTAATTTATTTTAATATTAATTCAAATTCAAATTTAGGTTTGAATTTGAAAGAGAAGACCAAGTAAGCCAAGACCAAGTCAAAGAGACTTTGTATGGCTTGGAGTGCGTGAGAAAATTTCTCCCCACTCCACTCAAAGAATTCGGCCACTTCATATAATATAAATAGGGTTTTAGTTTCTCCCCACTCCACTCAAAACCCTAAGTCATTCAAAAGAAAAAGTGGCTAAAGAAAGCTAGGGTTTTCCTTTTTCTCTCCCTCTCTCAATCTCGTCTCTCTCAATCTCACTCTCTCTCTCGGTGGCTGCGCCACGCGCGTGAAGGAGTTGACCTCGAGGTGTTCTTGGCCTAGCCACATTAAGCAAGGATAGCCTCGTGACGTTAGTGTGGTGCCGGCGTGACGATCTTGCCCCGTTCGTGCGCATATTGGTGCTAGGAGAGGGATACTACATATCGAGGAATAGAAGGCTCCGAAGCTAGCCATCTTCTTGGTAATTTGTCAAGGTATAATGGCTAAAACTTTTCTTTTGGTGCTTATCTTCTCGTTTTAATACCGAGCGGTCCAAGGGAAAGGTTGGAATCCCTAAAAGTTTTAAAATTCCGCCGTTCAAGGAACGAGGGCTCGGGGACCCTACCGGGATTCCCAACGGTGGTATCAGAGCCTTAGGCTCGGTTAAGTCACGGAACTATGACCACGAAGCCCGAGAAAAGCTTTTGAGAAAGGCTAGCCGCGCGCATGGAGCGCGCGGCACACAAGGCGGGCTGCGCGCGGCACCCGAAAAGCCGCGTGCATGGGCGCGCGGCATTGGCTGGCCGCGCGTGCGGCACATTGTCGGTCCGCATGGGCAGCGCCGGCTCGGTCGCAATCGGGTCACGCAGTCAAGCCTCGAAGCCCAATGGGCCTTGCCCAAAACTGATAAAAGTCCAAATATGGATTTAGGCTCGGATCTGTGTAAAATTGTCGTGATGCATGTAATATTTGAATTACGTGGTGATTGATTGGGGATTAGGTTCTGTTTTTACCGGGTGATATGTTAAGGGTGACAAGGTCCCCCCTGGTTGTACTTTATAGTTTTTATTAGAAAAGACGGGCTTTGTTGTTTTAAGGGAAAGATCCCCCCATCATAGGATATAGTAGTACGGGATTGACGGCCGAACGAGAGACGATCTAGACGAGGACGAACGAACAAGACGGTGGCCGAGATGTCCGTTCGAGACAAGCCCGAAGACTTAAAGTTTCTTTTTGTACAAATAGGATAGAATTAGAAATATCCCCGATCTTTCACATTTACTTTAATAGGTTGAAACTAGGTTTACTATTATAGTCTATAATGTGTGTGTTGGTTTCGAACGTGATATCGTGCATAATGTGCTCCTTCTTATTTGTGAGGATTCTCCCGAAGTTAGACTTTAAAATATCAAGTGAGTACAGGGGTGGGACTCCTGTCTTCTATCAAGTCCAAAAACGTTACGACTTAGGGGTACGGTTTCGGTTGACCGAGTTACGGCGCTAAAACCCTCGCCTTTGACGTGAATGTATTTGGATGCATTTTAGAAAATGCCGCTCACCGATCACTCTTCGTCCTCTTACAAAGTGTTATCCTACGGAGGCGAAGTTCACTCAAAAGTGGAAGGTTAGCAGGACGTTGACAGGCAGCACTTGGACAGTCATTCCCAAGAAGTCTATTATGTGCGTGTTGGTTTCGAACGTGATATCGTGCATAATGTGCTCGTCCTTTAACTGTGAGGATTCTCCCGAAGTTAGACTTTAAAATATCAAGTGAGTAAAGGGAGGGGCTCCTGTCTTCTATCAAGTCCAAAAACGTTACGACTTAGGGGTACGGTTTTGGTTGACCGAGTTACGGCGCTAAAACCCTCGCCTTTGACGTGAACGTATTTGGATGCATTTTTTATAATGCCGCTCACCGACCACTCTTCGTCGTCCCGCAAAGTGTTATCCTACGGAGGCGAAGTTCACTCAAAAGTAGAAGGTTAGCAGGACGTTGATAGGTAGCACTTGTACAGTCATTCCCAAGACGTCTGAGTTACAGGCCGAGGGACCCTGACTGAGACAAATTCGTTGAACCTTCTGTGTGACAGAATCGTGTGGGACACGAGCCTGGCTGATCGAATATACCAATAAACTGTTAAGTTGAGGCTAGTTTGATTCAGTGCGGGTAAATCAACGCCACTATGAAACTACTCAACGAGGTTTCCGAAATTCCTAACGGGAGACAGGATTTCGAGAAAAATAGTGGGAGTCAGACGAAAAATTAAAGTCCTATTTTAGTCTGATTAAACACTTCAAATCCTAACTATCTGTTTTCTTTCTGCAGTTTATTTTCTTCTCTATTTATACGATGACAAACGCATTATCCGTTCTTTTGGAAAAACATTCTTTGGTGGGACCAAATTATGTTGACTGGCTTAGAAATCTGAGGATCGTCCTCAGGTTTGGAATATGTCTTGGACATCGAGGAGCCTTTGACTCCCAATGCTGATTCGACTGAGCAAGACCTGCAGTTCCACGATAAGTGGGTTGAGGATGCTGGAAAGGTTCACGCCTACATTGTATCGGCTATGAGCCCAGAGCTCCAGCGTCAGCGTGAGTTCAAGAGTGTCAAAGAGATACATGTGCATTTAGCTGGGCTTTATGATGAGTCGTCTAGGAGCGCTCGCTACGCCATCACGCATAGTCTCTTTAACACAAAGCTCGCAGAGGGTGGTGATGTCCATGCTCATTTACTGAAGCTAAATGAGTATATGGAGCGATTAGATGCGCTTGCATTTGGCTTACCTCACGAGGTAAAGATAGGCGTCGTATTGCAGTCCCTCTGTTGAGGTTTATGCCCTAGATGCCGTACGAGGATTAGATAGTACGAGGGCATTAGTGTAATTTTGATGTGTTTAACATTTGTAATTGAATTATTTGATAATGAAATTATTATTGTTTGTTTATTGTCGATATTAGCATAACAAACAATACAAAGGCAGATTATTATTTCGTCTAAATAAATTAACCTTGCAGTCGGGTAATAAGACGAATTAATAAAACCCATATATTTAGAGTTCAGTTACTGATTCTGTGGGGACAGAGAGGGGGCACCAGTAAGCTGACATACTGTAATTTTAAATTAAGTCCACAAGTCTTAGTCTCCAGTAGGGTGACTGGATTGACGAGTACGACTTGTTTGTCGACGGGTCCAAAGTGGTTGTGCCAACCATTCACTTGGGAAGTGGGAGCTCGTGACATTGATACAAGACGAATCAGGGGATTGTCTGTATTTAGACACTGACTCGTAATCGAACGATCACACGCTGGTAAAGTCGTTGATCGATCGATTGACTATAGTAGTCTACGTGAACCTTAGACCGAAAGGGTTTAACCCGGGGTTGGTCTTAAGGTCTTGATTTGTCACTAGTTTGCTAGGCCCAAATTGCATGAAGCAAGGGTCAGCGGCGAAATGCGGTCTTGACTTTTCGACGTGATTGCCGGTTATACCGCTGAGTGGAATTTACGGCCTTGATTACATTTAGGGTTAACGTCCTATGCAGTTTCGATGTGCGGAAATTTACCTAAGCCTCTGGCCAGAGCATATAACTGACTCACGAGTGTCGTGGAGGGCAGTTTTGGTAAATGTCACCGACACGAACATCATAGCGTCGAGTCCTGTAAGTTCGACTACGCGTGACTTTCACACGACCGGGACAAACATAATGGGTTTATACGTAGTACGATAATCTATAGTCGGTTCGTGAATAATACCTATTCGTACTCAACTCGGGATCGGTTCGGTACCACGGGGCTGGCTAGGTGAATACCGAACTCCTGGATTCCTCCCAGAGCCGGTTGAGACGAACCAAGAGGGTCGGGCTTAAAAAGGGCAACTGACACAACGTCAATATGAGAATAGAGCAGGCTGGGGCCTGGATTGAGAGATTAGGATTTGGGGCTTGGCCGAAACCCTAAATGGCCGAAAATGTAGTAAAATCGCGTGAGGGGCAAAATGGTCTTTTCACCTCACGAAATATTTTGGAAATATTATATTGGATATTTAATATTTAGTATTTGATTTAAATGTGATTTAAATCTTTATTATTGTTTTAGAAAAATAATAATATTTAATTTGGAATTAAATAGAATATGTATATTAGATATATATATGTATTTCGTTTTTAATATAGTATTAATTTCGAAAATTATAATTAAATATATATATTGGATATTATATTTAAATATACTAAATATAGAATAAATATTAATTTAATATTTAATTTAAATTTGAATTTTGAATTTGAATTTAAAAGAGAAAAACCAAGTAAGCAAAGGAGACTTGGTATGAAAAGTGGGTGAGAATTTTTCTCCACCCAACTTACTATTTTCGGCCAACCCTAGTGGGTATAAATAGGTTTTTGATTTTTGAAATCAAAACGAAGTCATTTTGGAAAAAGAGAAAACCCTAGAGCCGTCAAATCTCTCTCGTCTCTCATCTCTCTCTCGCGCACTCTCTCCCACTCTCTCTCGAGGTGCGCGCTGTCGCGTGTGAAGAGGAGACCCTGCTGCCTGAGCCTTGGCCTAGCCGTCTCAAGCAAGGTTCGGTCGTGACGTTGTAAAGGTGCCGGCGTGACGCTCTTGCCCCGTTCGTGCGCGTAAACGTGCTAGGAGAGGGATACTACATCCCGGGGATTTGAAAGGTTCGAAGCTCGCCATCTTCTTGTCTTCGTCAAGGTATAATGGCTAAAACCCTTTCTTTCGTGTTCTTACGTTCTCGTGTTATTACCGAGCGGTCCAAGGGAAGGCGGGAATCCCTTAAAATTTTAAAATTCCGCCGTTCAAGGAACGAGGGCCTCGGGCCCCTTCGGGGATTTCCAACACCCTCCCACCGTCCTTTCACCAGTTCGTGGTGAAGTGCAACCTTAATAATCGGGATTACTCAATCCCGGACCTGATTAATTAGTTGGTTGCAGCCAGTACTCAGTATCGCAGCGATAGGGGAAAGGGCAAGGAGGTGGCGCTTGTCGTGACTACTCGGTCCAAGGGATCGAAAAAGAAGCCGAACAAGCATAGCGGGCCTAAGGGTAGAATCGCCACGAAGGCGAAATCTAAGAAGGCAGTGAAGTCGGGCGCAAAGCCCACGGACAAGTGCCTCCATTTCCAGCAGTTGGGTCACTGGAAGCGCGACTGTCCTATGCTGAAGGCGTCATCTGACGCTTCAAGGTCTGGAACGAAGTAGGAAGCTTCGAGCTGGTGAAGTCTCGATCAACGTCGGCAGTGGACATAGTGTGGCAGAGATGCACGTGGGGTCGAAGACTTTGCTTTTATCATCTTTACATTCTTTCGTACTTTCTGATGTTTTGGTTTTGCCCAAGGGGCTTAAAAACATTGTTTCGATTCCGTTTTGAGCAGACTTGGTTATGAGTTTCGATTTATTGATGATGTTTGCCATATTTATTTTATAAATGAAAACATTGGAAAGGCGACATTAATAAATGGTTTATATTACCTCAATCTAAGAGATAAGGTGGAAACTGTAAATGCAATTACAAACTCGTCGACATGATCAAACGAGGGATACATCTGGCACCTACGATTGGGTCACGCAGGGGAAGCGAATATTGACAAGATGGAAAAGGACGACCTGATTCGCACAGCGAAGTCAGGCCCGATCCCAACTTGTCAGTCTTGCATCCTAGGCAAAATGACCAAGTCACCCTTCACAGGGACTTTTACTAGGGCCACAGAAGTGTTGGGTTTAATCCACACTGATGTATGCGGACCGTTTAGAGTGACGGCCCGAGGTAATTACCGCTACTTTATTACGTTTACGGACGATCAGTCCCGCTACGGGATTGTCTATTTGATGAGACAAAAGTCCGAAGCTCTTGAAATGTTCAAGGAGTATAAAACGTTAGTGGAGAAACAAACTGGCAAGGTCATTAAAGCCGTTCGATCAGATCGAAGTGGCGAATATATGAGCCTTGAGTTCGATGCATTTCTCAAAGAAAATGGCACCGTTATACAGTTCTCACCTCCCGGCAACGTCACAATTAAATGGCGTAGCCGAGCGAAGAAACCGAACGCTTTTGGATATGGTTCGATCGATGATGAGTTACACAGATCTCCCCATTTCGTTGTGGGGTTATGCTTTAGAAATAGCAGCCTATATCCTTAACAGGATACCTACCCGTTCTTCCGACAGGATCCCTTACTGATGCGGGAGAAAATATTAAGCACGCAGATCCCCATGAGCCGCACGGAAGAAAGGACATAGTACCCTTAGGAATCGCATTTAGAAGAATAGAAAGCCGAAGAAGGGGAACTGAGGCCCTTAAAAATAACGAGCAACCTGATTAGGGAAGGTCCCTCCGACAACCCAAGGGGACCTGAAGACTGTAGGCCCAAGAGGACCTCACAAGGTAGTTCACAGGACGTGATAGCTTGGATAAGGGTCGAGGAGACAAGAAAGGGAATGAGGCAGACAAACTCTGCCCCATGTCAGAATCCGTACGAAGGAAGGACAAAGGAAAGTGGGGACCGGCACACGTGTCAGCAGCTCACTGGGGAACATCTTCTGATCCAACGATTCCTCTCTATCACAGTGCCGCGCGCGCAGGTGTTCCGTACCGTCCACGACAGCAAGGAAGCAGGTCCCTCCAGGTGGTCCTAAGCGAGAAACATCTATATAAAGAGAGAGCGGCCAAGGAAAAGGGGAGATAACTCACTGTTACACACACTAAGGCATAAAACACCCACAAACACTGTAATTTTTCCTTTTCATCTTCTTCATCTTCTCGTTTGAGCTCTAGATCTGTAACAATGGAGAGGTGAGGCTTGAGCGTGTAAAGCATCCCATCGAAGTAAAAGAACACCCTTGGCCGGCCCGTAGACGTAGGACCCTTAAAGGTCCGAACCACGCAAAAATCGTTGTTCTCTGTGTTTTCGCTTTTGTATACTTCATTACCAAGCACACACGCCCTGAATCGACCCCTTAATCGAAATTTAAGCATGGCTCTACCGCGTTCATCTACTTCCCGGACTAAAAATACTGTTGATCGGGACCACGCCTGCATCAAATGGCGCCGTCTGTGGGAAAGTCCTGTTGAGGCGATGATTTTTTGCTGATAAGTCATCTGCGTTGGGGTTGAGTTTTTGGGTAACGATAATCTAGGTTGGTATTTGTGGTTACGGCTAAGGATCGTTTGGGTACACCTCGAGTGTTGAGAGAAATGACGGAGGGTTTTACGCCGTTCAAGAAGAACTTGAATCCGGGGTTTGAGGAGGTAGCTGGAGACAGAGGTCAGGAGCAGATATCCGCTCCTGAGCCTTCGTTTGGGATAGTCGCGCCAGAGACCCATGTCACCATTACTGTGGAGCAGTTGGACACATTGGTAAAAAGCGATGTACGTTCTGCCCTAGAGGCGAAAGAGAAGGAACGTAAGCGTTACAAGGTGCAAGAGGCCCTGAAGGAGAAGGAGATGATGGATGGACGTTTTACTGAAGTGATGGGGGAGGATGAGACGAGTGGGACGAGGAGAGAGCAGGCAAGGTTGGGAGAAGCTGACGCAGAGGCAACCAGCAAGGGATCGTCCAAGTCTAAAAGGAAGGAGGGAGAAGACGGAAGCGGGAGGTACATCGATCTAAAGAATAAGGCAGAAGGAAAGGAAAAAAGGAGTAAACGTACCACTAGAACGTCCCCGATAGACCCCTCCATACACTTGGCCAGCGAATGCTCGCAGACGGGTCGAAGCGCTAGAAGTAAGAAGAACGCTTGGAAAGAAAAGGAACAGGAGCTGAGAAATCAAATTGCGGAGTTGAAGCAGATGGTCGAAGGCATTCAAGGGCAAACGGGGCGGGCCCCGTTAAGAGGAAACCTCACAGCGGGCACACCCTTTGCGAGGGAGCTGTTGGAAGGAGAGGTGTCAAATAACTTCAAGCAGCTCCCATACGAGTATGATGGTACCACCGACCCAATAGATCACCTCTTGCGTTTCCAGAACACCGTGTTGTTACATGATTTCACAGATGGAATCAAGTGTCGTGTCTTTCTAACTACCCTGGTCAGAGCCGCACAGCAATGGTTCAGCCAGTTGGCGCCTGGCTCGATCCATTCCTTCGAGGAGTTCCAGATCATGTTCATTACCCAGTTCGCCTGGCTCGATCCATGTCTCTGTTTCAATTAAAACAAAGGGAGGACGAGGGCCTCAGAGCATATATCAGCAGGTTCAACATAGCCGCCCTGGAAGTACCCTCCGCTACTCCCTCTGCAAGGTTAGCACCATGGTAAAAGGTCTAAGGGATGGAGACTTTTTCGCCTCCTTGTCTAAGAAGCCGCCACAGACCTTTGAGGAACTACTGCATAGAGCAGACAATTACATCAACTTAGAGGAAAGCATGATGGCCAAGGCGAAGGAGGATAAGCCATATAAAGAAGGGACAAGCCGATGTCAGGTCCCTGGAAGACCTCAACCAGGACCTTTTCCACCTAGGAGAGATAATATAGATACTTGGGAGCGCCCGACACGTCCCGTCAGGTGGTACACACCTCTACGGCCCAATTTAGAGGAGATATTGGCCGTGGCTGGGAAACATCCGGCGATGAGACATCCTCCGACAAGCTTCACGGGGCCACACAGAGCTAAGTCTAATCTGTTTTGTCAGTTTCACAATGAGTACGAACATCATACTAATCATTGTTACCATTTGAAGGACAAGATAGAGAGGCTCATTCGAGCAGGACATCTAAAGGAGTTCACGTACCGTGATCGAAATACAGGTCCGCCTGTTCTGCAAAAGGAGCCCGAGGGATCTGGAGTGGAGAAGGGCAAATAGCCAATGGCGGTACCCGATAAAGGCATTCCACCCCACCAAAGAGGATCGATATCGACCATAGTTGGGGGACCTGGTGGGGGCGACTCAAACAGAGTCCGAAAGTCTTACGTCCGTTTCTGAGAGAGGAAGATCGAAAAGTTTGGAGTCCACATCGTGGGGCAGATGGAAGCTACGACCAAGATCCAATTCGGTTCTGAAGACGAGGTAGAGGTAATCCGACCCCACAACGATGCCCTGGTCATCACCACGGATATAGCAGGATACGACGTTTCTCAGATCCTTATTGATGGAGGAAGCTCAGCCAACATCCTGTTCATAGACTGCTTCAGAAAGATGAACCTGAATGTGGAGTTGAGGTCCGTGAACACGGCCCTGTATGGATTCGGGGGCGCAGGGATACAGCCCCTAGGCGAGGTAACACTTCCCGTAGGATTAGGACAGGAGCCGGCTAGGGCAGTAAGAATGATCAGCTTTCTAGTGGTGGAAGTGGCATCGTCCTACAACGTCATTTTTGGTCGACCAGCAGTCAACGAGTTCAGAGCCATTCCCTCCACTTACCACCTGAAGATCAAGTTCCCAGCAGGAGACCAGGTAGGGGAGGTATCAGGAGACCAATCGGTGGCGCGTCGATGTTATGCGAATGAGGTGAAATCCGTATCGGGGAGCCAGAAGGATCTGCAGCCTGAAGTGAGGAGTGACAAGAGGATAAAATTATACGAAGAAGGAAATGTGGGATTACGACCAGGCCGAATGAGGAGCTGATGAAGATGGCTGTTGGGAATCCCCGTAGGGGCCCGAGGCCCTCGTTCCTTGAACGGCGGAATTTTGAAACTTTAAGGGATTCCCGCCTTCCCTTGGACCGCTCGGTAATAACACGAGAACGTAAGAACACGAAAGAAAGGGTTTTAGCCATTATACCTTGACGAAGACAAGAAGATGGCGAGCTTCGAACCCTTCAAATCACCGGGATGTAGTATCCCTCTCCTAGCACCAAAACGCGCACGAACGGGGCAAGAGCGGCACGCCGGCACCTTTACAACGTCACGACCGATCCTTGCTTGACACGGCTAGGCCAAGGCTCGTGCAGCAGGGTCTCCTCTTCACACGCTGCAGCGCGCGCCTCGAGAGAGAGAGGGAGAGAGTGCGCGAGAGAGATGAAAGACGAGAGAGATTTTGACGGCTCTAGGGTTTTCTTTTTTTCCAAAATGACTTAGTTTTGATTTCAAAAAATCAAAAACCTATTTATACCCACTAGGGTTGGCCGGAAATAGTAAGTTGGGTGGAGAAAAATTCTCACCCACTTTTCATACCAAGTCTCCTTTGCTTACTTGGTTTTTCTCTTTTAAATTCAAATTCAAAATTCAAATTCAAATTAAATAAATAAATAAATAAATATTTATTCTATATTTAGTATATTTATTATTTATCGAAATATCAAATAAAAAATCGATTATTTAATTGTTGAAGTTTATGCCCTAGATACCGTACGAGGATTAGATAGTACGAGGGCATTAGTGTAATTTTGATGTGTTTAACATTTGTAATTGAATTATTTGATAATGAAATTATTATTGTTTGTTTATTGTCGAAATTAACATGACAAACAATACAAAGGCAGATTATTATTTCGTCTAATTAAATTAACCTTGCAGTCGGGTAATAAGACGAATTAATAAAACCCCAATATTTACAGTTCAGTTACTGATTCTGTGGGGACAGAGAGGGGGCACCAGTAAGCTGACATACTGTAATATTAAATTGAGTCCACAAGTCTTAGTCTCCAGTAGGGTGACTGGATTGACGAGTACGACTTGTTTGTCGACGGGTCCAAAGTGGTTGTGCCATTCACTTGGGAAGTGGGAGCTCGTGACATTGATACAAGACGAATCAGGGGATTGTCTGTATTTGGACACTGACTCATAATCGAACGATCACACGCTGATAAAGTCGCTGATCGATCGATTGACTATAGTAGTCTACGTGAACCGTAGACCGAAAGGGTTTAACTCGGGGTTGGTCTTAAGGTCTTGATTTGTCACTAGTTTGCTAGGCCCAAATTGCATGAAGCATCGGCGAAATGCGGTCTTGACTTTTCGACGTGATTGCCGGTTATACCGCTGAGCGGAATTTACGGCCTTGATTAAATTCAGGGTTAACGTTCTATGCAGTTTCGATGTGCGGGAATTTACCTAAGCCTCTGGCCAGAGCATATAACTGACTCACGAGTGTCGTGGGGGGCAGTTTTGGTAAATGTCACCGACACGAACATCATAGAGTCGAGTCCTGTAAGTTCGACTACGCGTGACTTTCACTCGACCGGGACAAACGTAAAGGGTTTATACGTAGTACGACAATCTATAGTCGGTTCGTGAATAATACCCAATCGTACTCAACTCGGGATCGGTTCGGTACCACGGGGCTGGCTAGGTGAATACCGAACTCCTGGATTCCTCCCAGAGCCGGTTGAGACGAACCAAGAGAGTCGGGCTTAAAAAGGGCAACCGACACAACGTCATTATCAGAGAGAGAGAGACAAGGCTATGTCCTAGATTGAGAGACTAGGGTTTGCGGCTTGGCCAAAACCCTAATCGGCCGAAAATGCAAAGTTTCACTAGTGAGGGGTAAAATGGTCTTTTCACCTCACGAAATATTTTTGAAATAAAATATTGGATATTTGATATTTAGTATATGATTTAAATTAGATTTAAATCTTCATTATTGTTTTAGAAAAATAATATATTGGATTTGGAATTAAATATAATATATATTAGATATATATATATAAATTTCGATTTTAATTATAAATTAATTTCGAAAATTATTAAATATATTTATATTGGATATTATATATATTTAAAATATACTAAATATAGTATTTTAATTAATTAATATATTAGATGTTTAATTAATTAAATTTAAAGTTTGAATTTTGAATTCATAACTTAGTAAAACAAGACTTAGTAAAAGATGAGGTGGTTGAGGATTTGTCTCCCACCTCTCAACCTAATTTCGGCCAGCCCTAGGTGGTATAAGTAGGGTTTTCGAAACCCTAGCTAAAGGCTAAGTGATTTTCGAAAAAGCTAAGAAGAGAAAACAAGGGTTTTGCTCTCTCCTCTCTCTCAATCTCTCTCGTTCTCTTTCTCTCTCGCTGTCCTCTCTCGGTGGCTGTGCCGCGCGCGTGAAGGAGGTGACGACGAGGTGTTCTTGGCCTAGCCGCATTAAGCAAGGACAGCCTCGTGACGTTGTAAAGGTGCCGGCGTGACGCTCTTGCCCCATTCGTGCGCGTAAAGGTGCTAGGAGAGGGATACTACATCCCGGGGATTTGAAGGGTTCGAAGCTCGCCATCGTCCTGTGATCGTCAAGGTATCATGGCTGTAAAACTCTTCTCCTTTCGTGTTTTATACGTTCTCGTGTTATTACCGAGCGGTCCAAGGGAAAGGCGGGAATCCCAAAAGTTTTAAAATTCCGCCGTTCAAGGAAAGAGGGCCTCGGGCCCCTACGGGGATTCCCAACAGGAATTGTACCCCGAACGTGAGGGATTTTGCACCCAGGTAGGGACCTGCCTAGATGAGGAGGTGTCCAAGGAACTGGTCGAATGCTTGCGAAAGAATGCGGATCTCTTCGCCTTCAGTCCTTCATATATGACGGGTGTTCATCCGGACATAGCCATGCATCACCTGAACGTCGCTCAGGGAAGTAGACCAGTGAAGCGGAAGCTCAGACAGTTCGGGGCTGAAAAGGATCAGGTAATCAAGGAGGAGGTAAACAAGTTGCTTAAGGAGGGACATATCAGGGAGGCCCAATTCCCCACATGGTTGGCTAACGCCGTGCTGGTCAAAAAGGCCAATGAGGGGTGGAGGATGTGTATTGATTTTCGGGACCTGAATAAAGCATGTTCCAAGGACCACTACCCTCTTCTTAGAATAGACCAGTTGGTTGATTCCACGTCCGGGTGCGACGTGTTGAGCATGATGGACGCCTATCAGGGATACCATCCGGTCATGCTGAATCCCGACGACGTAGATAAGGTCTGCTTCGTGACAGCTGCCGGGACTTACGGGTACGTCCGCATGCCCTTCGGATTGAAGAACGCGGGTGCCACCTATCAGAGGATGGTCGACAAGTGTTTAAAGAACAGTTAGGTCGCAACATGGAGGTATATGTCGACGACATGCTGATTAAGTCTGTGTTAGCTAAAGAACATACAACGGACCTGGTGGAGGCCTTTGGGGCCATTAGAAGAAGCGGGATGAAGTTAAACCCGGAGAAGTGCGCATTCGGAGTCAAATCTGGAAAGTTTCAGGGGTATCTTGTCACACGGCGGGGGATCGAGGTTAATCCGTCTAAAGTCAAAGCTATTCTGGAGATGCAGTCGCCGAAGGGAGTAAAGGAGATGCAGAGATTGACAGGGAGGTTAGCGGCCCTCAGCAGGTTCATATCTCGGTCCGCAGAGAAGAGTTTTCCCTTCTTCAGAATACTTGGCAAGAACCGTCAGTTCTAATGGACGGATGATTGTCAGAAAGCCTTCGAGGATCTGATGTCTTATCTCCATGCCACACCATTGCCTTGAGATGAGCTCGTGCTGTATTTTTCGTTGGGAGAACGTGCAGTCAGCTCGGTGTTGGTGCGGGAAGAAGGAGCTACCCAAAAACCAATCTACTTCGTTAGCAAGGTGATGATAGCCGCCGAAACAAGGTACTCAGAGATTGAAAGGGCAGCACTGGCGATGATGGTCTCTGCTAGGAGGTTGCGACCATACTTCTTGTCCTATAAGGTATGCATTCATACTAACTTTCCTCCTAAGCAAACTTTAAGTAGACCTGATCTATCAGGAAGAATGGTGAATTGGGCCGTTGGGTTGGGGGAGTACGACGTCGAATTCGAGAGGCGCTCAGCAATCAAGGCCCAGGCCCTGTCCAACTTCGTGTTGGAGTCTACCCGAGTGGAACCACCTGCGAAGTGGCAAGTCTACGCCGATGGATCTGCAACATCCACGGGAGCGGGAGCAGGGATCTTCATCATCACTCCTGAGGGTGAGGAACTCCAGTTCTCCATCACTCTTGACTTCCCTGCCTCCAACAATGAATCAGAATATGAGGCCCTGATCAGAGGACTTGAGATGGAAGAGGAGCTGGGAGCTCAGGAGGTACTAGCCTTCTCAGATTCGCAATTAGTGACTCAACAAGTACAAGGAAATTATGAGGACAAAAAGATGGCCAAGTACGTAAGTCGGGTAGAAGAGCTGAAGACGAGGTTCGCCAGTTTTGAAATACAGCAGATCCCGAGAGAAGAAAACAGTAGAGCTGACCATTTCGCGAGGTTAGCCAGTGCAACTTCCCCGAATAAAAGGGGAAACATCACCATACTCAAGGCTAGCAGACCCGAAGCAGAGAGGCAAATCGGATGTGTCGAAGAGGGGGAAGATTGGAGAACTTCCATTCTGGAGGCTCTGAGAAATACCGATCATGAGGATAAGCGGAAGTACCGGCAGAAGTTCGGTATAATGGGAGGTACCTTATTCAAGAGGTCATTTACACATCCCTACGCTCGATGCCTATCGACAGGAAAAGGGAGGAAGGTGTTGAAGTAGATCCATGATGGACGTGCAGGAGATCATCCAGGATATAGGTCCATTGTTCGACGGGCGATAAGGGCCGGATACTTCTGGCCCACCATGATGGGAGATGCGAAGGAACTAATACGACGATGCAATAGTTGTCAGCGATACGGACCTAAGATCCATGTCCCTGCAGAGAACTTAGGGTCATGCACTCCCCGTGTCCCTTCGACAAGTGGGGACTAGATATAGTAGGGCCTCTCCCGGTGGCTAAAGCGCAGAAGAAGTTTATAATAGTAGCGGTGGATTACTTTAGCAAGTGGGCAGAAGCCAAGCCGGTGGCTAAAATTGACGAAGAAAATGTGATCGATTTCCTGTGGAAGCATATATGTTGTCGATTTGAGCACCAAGGGTCCTGGTCGCCGATAATGGAACCCAGTTCCAGGGTGCAAAGGTCAGACAATTTTGTGCAAGTATGAGGATCACACAGAAGTTTGTCTCGTTGGGACATCCCCAAGCAAACGGACAGGTCGAGGTAACCAATCGCACCATCCTTAACGGTATTAAGGCTAGGCTACTCCAAGAAGGGAACAAGTGGCTCGAATCATTGTAACCCGTCCTATGGGCATACTGAACTAGCCCCAGAGAATCTACAGAAGAAACGCCTTTTCAACTAGTATATGGATCGGCCGCTGTGGTCCCCGTAGAAACAGGAATCGAAACTCACCGGATCTTACATTACGATGAGGAGCAAAACGCTCAGCTGAGAAGAGAGGACCTGGATATGGTCGAGGAATTGAGAGAGATCGCGCACGTTAAGATGGACAGGTACAGAAGTTGCATTAAGTCGGCGTACGACCGTAAGTGAGAACCAGGAATTTCCAAGAGGGAGATCTAGTGCTAAGAAGAGCTGATGTTCTAGGGCATGTGAAGAAAATGGAACCTTACTGGGAGGGCCCATACAGGGTCGCCCGAGCCCTCGGAGGAGGAGCTTACGAATTAGAGGACTTTATTGGGGGAAAGGGAATGCCTAGGCCTTGAAATATCTCCAATTTGAAGAAATGTTATGTATAGAGGAGAGGACCTATTGTAAATAAATAAAGGGAAAGGGATGTACTATTTTTCCTTCATCAGGATTTTATCCCTTCAAGTGTTTTGCCTGATAAGTTTTTAACGAGGCGTACTTCCCCGAACTTATCATTAGTAATATTTGCCCCTTTGAGCGAATTCTCACAAACGACATCAAAGACCATCGAGTCTGCGACGTGCAATGATACCGTATGGTCGACGGACCAACGGCGTACCCGATATTATGGACCTTCCGTAGGTCCGCGACGTGAAAGATACCCAAGGACGGATGGTCCTGGGCGTACCCGACATCAAAGACCACCAGGTCTGCGACGTGAACAGATGCCGTATTGTCGACGGGCCTACGGTGTACCACGACATCAAGGACCTTCCGCAGGTCCGCGACGTGAAAAATACCCAAGGACGGATGTGTTGGGAATCCCCGTAGGGGCCCGAGGCCCTCGTTCCTTGAACGACGGAATTTTAAAACTTTAAGGGATTCTCGCCTTCCCTTGGACCGCTCGGTAATAACACGAGAACGTAAGAACACGAAAGAAAGGGTTTTAGCCATTATACCTTAACGAAGACAAGAAGATGGCGAGCTTCGAACCCTTCTATTCCCCAGGATGTAGTATCCCTCTCCTAGCACCAAAACGCGCACGAACGGGGTAAGAGCGTCACGCCGGCACCTTTACAACGTCACGACCGAACCTTGCTTGAGACGGCTAGGCCAAGGCTCAGGCAGCAGGGTCACCTCTTCACACGCGGCAGCGCGCGCCTCGAGAGAGAGAGGGAGAGAGTGCGCGAGAGAGATGAGAGACGAGAGAGATTTTGACGGCTCTAGGGTTTTCACTTTTTCAAAAATGACTTCGTTTTGATTTCAAAAATCAAAAACCTATTTATACCCACTAGGGTTGGCCGAAAATAGTAAGTTGGGTGGAGAAAAATTCTCACCCACTTTTCATACCACGTCTCCTTTGCTTACTTGGTTTTTCTCTTTTAAATTCAAATTCAAAATTCAAATTCAAAATAAATATTAAATAAATTAATATTTATTTTATATTTAGTATATTTAAATATATTATATCCAATATAAATATTTAAATAATTTTCGAAATTATTCTTATATAAAATCGAAAACTATATATATATCTAATATATATATTCTATTTAATTCCAAATTAAATATTATTATTTTTCTAAAACAATAATAAAGATTTAAATCATATTTAAATCATATACTGAATATTAAATATCCAATATAATATTTCCAAAATATTTCGTGAGGTGAAAAGACCATTTTGCCCCTCACGCGATTTTACCAAGTTTTCGGCCATTTAGGGTTTCGGCCAAGCCCTAAACCCTAATCTCTCATTCCAGGCCCCAGCCTGCTCTATTCTCATATTGACGTTGTGTCGGTTGCCCTTTTTAAGCCCGACCCTCTTGGTTCGTCTCAACCGGCTCTGGGAGGAATCCAGGAGTTCGGTATTTACCTAGCCAGCCCCGTGGTACCGAACCGATCCCGAGTTGAGTACGAAAAGGTATTAGTCACGAACCGACTATAGATTATCGTACTACGTATAAACCCTTCACGTTTGTCCCGGTCGAGTGAAAGTCACGCGTAGTCGAACTTACAGGACTCGACTCTATGATGTTCGTGTCGGTGACATTTACCAAAACTGCCCTCCACGACATTCCTGAGTCAGTTATATGCTCTTGCCAGAGGCTTAGGTAAATTCCCGCACATCGAAACTGCATAGGACGTTAACCCTGAATTTAATCAAGGCCGTAAATTCCGCTCAGCGGTATAACCGGCAATCACGTTGAAAAGTCAAGACCGCATTTCGCCGCTGACCCATGCTTCATGCTTTGGGTCTAGCAAACTAGTGCAAATCAAGACCTTAAGACCAACCCCAAGTTGAACCCTTTCGGTCTAAGGTTCACGTAGACTACTATAGTCAATCGATCGATCAGCGACTTTACCAGCGTGTGATCGTTCGATTACGAGTCAGTGTCCAAATACAGACAATCCCCTGATTCATCTTGTACCAATGTCACGAGCTCCCACTTTCCAAGTGAATGGTAGGCACAACCACTTTGGACCCGTCGACAAACAAGTCGTACTCGTCAATCTAGTCACCCTACTGGAGACTAAGACTTGTGGACTTAATTTAATATTACAGTATGTCAGCTTACTGGTGCCCCCTCTCTGTCCCCACAGAATCAGTAACTGAACTGTAAATATTGGGGTTTTATTAATTCGTCTTATTACCCGACTGCAAGGTTAATTTATTTAGACGAAATAATAATGTGCCTTTGTATTGTTTGTCATGCTAATTTCGACAATAAACAAACAATAATAATTTCATTATCAAATAATTCAATTACTAATGTTAAACCCATCAAAATTACACTAATGCCCTCGTACTATCTAATCCTCGTACGGCATCTAGGGCAGAAACCTCAACAGGATGGTCCTAGGTGTATCCAACATCAAAGACCACCAGGTCTGCGACGTGAACAGATGCCGTATTGCCGACGGGCCTACGGTGTACCATGACATCAAGGACCTTCCGCAGGTCCGCGACGTGGAAGATACCCAAGGACGGATGGTCCTGGGCGTACCCGACATCAAAAGGCCCCACCCGCTTCATGGCGGGACGCATTAGAGGTCTGCGACGTGACCAGATTCCGTATTGCCGACGGGCCTATGGTGTACCTTGACATCAAGGACCTTCTACAGGTCCGCGACGTGAAACGAGCCAAAGGGCGGATTGCCCTTGGTGTACCCGACGTCGAGGGATTACTGCCCCTACTTCATTGGAGGGTGTTAAGTTCAATTCCCGATCTGACTTGATACCGCATAGCTGACGGGCCTGCGGCGTACCTGACGTCAAGGACCAATGCGTCCGCGATGTGTGAATAACGTTGCAAAATTGTCAAAATTCGAAAGTTCCTTTGGAAGGAGGAAGCTAGGCGCAGAACATCAAGGTAGCTAAGGAATGGTCCGTTGGTCCCCGAAGAGCGCGGAGATACTTTAATAAGGAACGAGCCAAAGGAATGGGCCTTCAAGACCGTATCTCAATTACGGCACAAGTACAAGCAATAACAAAAAGGTACACATTCAAATATTCAAAACGAATAGTTATAGTCTTAGGCGTGCAACCATGGCAACAAAAGTAAAGGAGTCCAAAAGCAAAACATCCCACATCAACGGATCAAGTCTTTAAGAGCCACAATCGGCTAGCAACAAGTAGTCAAGTTTCAGAGGAAGGAGGAACCTCCTCTGCAAAAGGGGTCGAAGTAATACCTGACAGATCTCCAAGGTCAGCTAGAGCCAGGTCCGCAACACAACGATCGGCCACTGGAACCCAGAAGAGAGGGTTAGATGGGGTGCTAGGATCTCCCAGAAAGGAAGGAGGCGAGGGCGTGGCCTTCAGGGAAGCACGAATGTCAGCTCCCACCTTACCCGCCAGGAAGTAGTGCGGTATTCTCTGCGCAGAATCCTCCAGAGATAGGACGTCTTTCCGATAGGCATCACGCCACCCTTCCGCCAGTTTGGCCAGGAATTCCTTGCCCGAAGGAGATAAAAGCAGACGCTCTTGACAACGCTTGATTCCCTCAGCCACGCCCTTAGCATCACACTCAGCCATCTTAGCTAGGGCCTGTTTCTTCAATTCCTCCTCCCTCTGTCTCAGATATAGTTTGTTCTTTTCGTCCAAGTACTTCTCCTTAGCAGCCAATAGCTCGTGTATCTCCTTCTCTTTGGACGCTTGCACCTTTTCCAAGCTTCTCTTCAGCTCCTCGACTTTCTGCTCCAACTCTTTCATCTTCAGCATCTCCCCCAAGCTAGGAGCTGAGGGTTTAGGGACCTGACTTTTGCTAGATATGGCAGAAACTTGAACCATAGCCTAGGGAAAACGGAAAGAAAGAGCGCGATCAAGAGTTACGACCATTATTTTAACAGAGATCGATGGATGACTCACCTTTGAGAGAAAGAAAGCCAGCTCCTCATTAAGAGCGTTGATAGGCCTTGAAGAAGCTTCATGCACGTCCTTAGAAGGGACCACCAAGCCCAGATATTGAACCTTCTCAGAGGGAGTCATGTCGACAAGAGACGAAGGCAAAGATAGTTCGAGGAGTCCTTCTGCGTTGCGACGAGGATCCAGCTCCTTCATCTCGCTGTACTTAAACCAAGAACCAGAGCCCGCTTCAGCAGGAAGAGAGGATGACGAGTCATTATTTTTCTTCTTTCTGATCTCCAGAGGGGCAGGAGCCTCCCTCTTACCAGCAGCCCTTGTCTGGTGAACACGAGTCGCTGGAGCAGAGTCTTCAGGCATCGTCTGGGAGTCAGTCGGGACCAGGGAGGGATCCCCTGACTCTGAAAGGAGAACCACCGGCTCAGAAGCTGAACCTTCGACTACTTTCTCGGACACATCACCGATGGGGGCAGGAGGTGGAACCTCTAGGATGTCAGACAAATCCTCCGGGAGATCAAGACCAGATAGCAGTTCTTCCCAAGAGCCCGGCATACCTGCATGAGAAAAGGGACCTAATCAGATCCAAGACACACTAGTATTCGTAAAAGAGGCTAAGAAAGTGGTGTTTCTTGACAAAGGCTCACCCGCCAGTGAAAAAGGAGCAGGAACTGGAGAGAATCCGAAATGGTAAAGTAAACCAGGTTGGCTCACAACAGCAGATATATTCAGGGGGCCAAATTGACGAGTGTGGTCATTTAATTCCATCAGAGCCTTTTGGTTCCTTTCTGAACAATAACCAGCTCCTGTCATGCCCCGAGAAGGAGCCTTTAGAACCCAACGACCCGATAGAAAATCCCATTGACCTCAGGGAGGGTTCCCGAAGAAATAATTCTCCTGCCAACCCTTGTCACTACCATGATTCTTTGGAAAGAAATGGGTGGATCCTCCTTGAGATGCAGGGACCGAAGATAGGTAAAAGAAGTGCTTGAACGGCTTTATCAAAAACTGGGAGAGGACCAACTCGGCAGTGGGGATGCTGCCTTTGGCAGAAACGGCAACAAAGAAGGCTATCAGTTGCTTCAGAGTAGAGGGGCTGAACTGATTAAGACGAACCTTATAAGCTTGGGACACGGATGATAAAAAGAAATTGGCAGGGAATCTAAGTCCCGCTTTCACATGGGCCTCCCAGAAGGCCAGAGACGAAAGAGGTGGAAAGTTAGCCCTTTGGTCCGGATTAGGAATAGTAGCAGCATAACCCTCGAAGACAAAGCCACCTCCCACCAACTCATATAAGCTGTTCTCAGAGCACATGGAATTTGAAAAGACCTCCCATAGGATTCCCCTCTTCACCTCAGACAGAGGATCTGTCGACACATCCTCGACAACAATAGCTTCGTCAGGGGTAGTACCTGGCAGGCGGGAGCCGTCCAGTGACGCCGAAGCTGGATGAGAAGACCGTGAAGGGCTAGACGTACAGAAGACGAACGGGTTCTCGGATGCCGTACCATCCTCGTCACAGCCCGTTTAAAACGAGACCCTTTGGGCCGAGGCGGAGAAGGGTGGCTCACAGAACGAGTAGGGCTTGAGGAGCCCGAGTCTTCCATCAATAGAGACTTCGATGAGGGGTTTGCTGAATCGAAAAAAGACGACGCCATAAAAGAAAGGAGAAAAACCATAGGAATCTAAAAAGGGAGAAAAGGAAGAGAAAGTACCTGCGAAGTAAAAGGGGCGTAGACGAAGCGTGAGACGGGGAATCGACGACGAAGATATGGCTGGCGAACAAACGGAATAACGACGGCGATGGTAACGGCGAGCAAAATGTCTTGAAACGAAAAGTAAGAAGTGATGAAGACGAAAGCAGTAAAGTGTAGAAGAGAGAGAGGGAGCGGCTATCGAGGTGACTTATGGCAGTGAATTTGAAAAGACAGGGGCATCAGGGACATGCGTCCTCATCCGGTTCGTCGATCTGGCACGGTACGATCTCAACACCTTGAAAAAAGGACTCTTTGGGCAAGAAACACTTCCTCAGAACCTGGGAGCTGCATGCTGACATTCGTACTCTGAATGTCTCGCTCCTCAACACAATTCAAAGTAGGAGGAGTGGTTGATGCGGGAGAAAATCTCAAGCATGCATATCCGCACGAGCCGCACGGAAGAAAGGACATAGTACCCTTAGGAATCGCATTTAGAAGAAAAGAAAGCCGAAGAAGGGGAACTGAGGCCCTTAAAAATAACGAGCAACCTGATTAGGGAAGGTTCCTCCGACAACCCAAGGGACCTGAAGACTGTAGGCCCAAGAGGACCTCAAAAGGTAGTTTACAGGACGTGATAGCTTGGATAAGGGTCGAGGAGACAGAAGGGAATGAGGCAGACAAACTCTGCCCCATGTCAGAATCCGTACGAAAGAAGGACAAAGGAAAGTGGGGACCGGCACACGTGTCAGCACCTCACTGGGGAACATCTTCTGATCCAATGATTCCTCTCTGTCATAGTGCCGCGCGCGCAGGTGTTCCGTACCGTCCACGACAGCAAAGAAGCAGGTCCCTCCAGGTGGTCCTAAGCGAGAAACATCTATATAAAGAGAGAGCGGCCAAGGAAGAAGGGGAAATAACTCACTGTTACACACACTAAGGCATAAAACACACACAAACACTGTAATTTTTCCTTTTCATCTTCTTCATCTTCTCGTTTGAGATCTAGATCTGTAACAATGGAGAGGTGAGGCTTGAGCGTGTAAACCATCCCATCGAAGTAAAAGAACACCCTTGGCCGGCCCGTGGATGTAAGACCCTTAAAGGTCCGAACCACGTAAAAATCGTTGTTCTCTGTGTTTTTGCTTTTGTATACTTCGTTACCAAGCACCCACGCCACGAATCGACCCCTTAATCGAAATTTAAGCATGGCTCTACCGCGTTCATCTACTTCCCGGACTAAAAATACTGTTGATCGGGACCACGCCCGCATCACTTACGAAGCTTGGCATAATCGTAAGGCAAGCTTGAATTACATTAGAGTCTGGGGTTGCCCCACCTTTGTGAAAAAGATACAGGCAGACAAGTTAGAATCAAGGTCGATTATGGCAAGATTCGTCGGTTACCCCGAGGACTCAATGGGGTACTATTTTTACGTTCCAGACGAACACAGGGTGTTTGTCGCTTTACGCGCCACCTTCATGGAAGAAGAGTTCGTTAGCGAAGGCGGTAAAGGGCGTGAAATAACTCTTGGTGAGTTAAGCGACGAATCAACTCCAGTTGTTACTGAGTCGTTAGACGACGCTCCAGAAAACCCGGCTCAGCCGCGATTGCGCAGGTCGAGTAGGATATCTCAAATGCCTGAGAGATATGGTATGGTACACGTCGAGCATGGGGATGTTGCGATGGAGGAATGTGTCGGGGACGATCCCGTAACCTACGACCAGGTAATTACCGGTACAGACTCCCTCAAGTGGCTTGAGGCTATGTAAGCTGAAATGGACTCTATGTATTCAAATCAGGTTTGGACACTTGTAGACCTACCCAATTGGTTTAGACCGATCGGGAACAAATAGATCTACAAGGAGAAGATTGGATCTGACGGACAGGTGAAAACGTACAAATCTAGGCTTGTAGCGAAAGGATATAGTCAAAAAGAGGGTATTGACTATGAGAAGACATTTTCACCAGTCACGATGATTAAGTCCATTCGCATCATGCTTGCGATAGCAGCATACTATGACTACGAGATCTGGCAGATGGACGTAAGGACCGAATTCCTGAATGGTTTCCTTCAGGAGGAGATCTATATGGAACAACCCAAAGGTTTTACGTCAGACGCAGATGCTCAAAAAGTATGCAAGCTGAATCGGTCCATCTATGGACTGAAACAAGCTTCAAGGAGTGGGAATCTTCGATTCAATGAAGTAGATAAGAACTACGGATTCATAAAGAACGAAGATGAGCCCTGTGTTCACAAGAAGGCCAGTGGGAGCAAGGTGTCGTTTCAAGTATTGTACGTAGATGATATCCTTTTGATAGGAAACGACATTGGGATGCTTTCAGAGGTCAAAGCTTGGCTTTCGACCGAATTCTCTATGAAAGACCTGGTTGAAGCGACCTATATTCTAGGAATATGCCTATTTAGAGATAGGGGGAAACGGTCAATTGGCTTATCCCAGACCCTTTACTTAGACAAGGTCCTTAAACGGTTTAAGATGGACGACTATAAGAAAGGGTTCCTACCTATGAGGCATGGGATTCATCTCTCAAAGGCTATGTCTCCTCGTAACGAGGTACAAAGACAAGAGATGAGTTGAGTCCCCTATGCTTCATTGGGCGGCAGTAAAGACAGTCCTGAAATACCTTAGACGGACCAAGGACTTGATACTGATTTACAGCCCTAGAAAATTAGAGGTAGATGGTTATACGGATTCGGACTTCCAACCAGATGTGGATGACCGAAAGTCTACTTTGGGATTTGTCTATACGCTCAATGGTGGCGCAGTAACTTGGAAGAGTTCCAAGCAAAGCACGACTGCTGATTCCACCACTGAGGCGGAGTATATAGCGGCTTCAGAAGCTGCCAAGGAGGGTGTTTGGATACTTAAGTTCTTAGAAGAACTACAGGTGGTACCTAGCATAGTGGACAGCCCGTTACCATTGTGGTGCAACAATAGTGGAGCGATCGCACAAGCTAAGGAACCCCGTGCTCACAGTAAATCCAAGCACATAGAGAGAAAATACCACGTGTTACGTGGGTTCGTTGAGAATGGCTCGATAGTCGTGCAGAAGATCGCCTCAGCGGAGAATTTGGCGGACCCGTTCACGAAGCCACTGTCTCAGGCAGTGCTAGATCGTCACCTCGATAAGATGGGGTTGAGATACTATAGCGCGTGGCATTAGTGCAAGTGGGAGATTGTTGAGGTTTATGCCCTATATGCCGTACGAGGATTAGATAGTACGAGGGCATTAGTGTAATTTTGTAGTGTTTACTATTGTAATTTGATTATTTGATAATGGAATTACTTTATCTATTTAAGTTATGACAAAAGAACAAAGGCATATTATTTCTTCGTCTAAATAAATTAACCTTTCAGTCAGGTAAATAAGATGAATTAATAAAATCCTAGTACTTACAGTTCAGTTACTGATTCTGTGGGACAGAGAGGAGGCACCAGTAAGCCGAAACACGGTAGTATTAAATAAGTCCACAAGTTTTAGTCTCCAGTACGGTGACTGGATTGACGAATACGACTTGTTTGTCGATGGGTCCAAAACGGTTGTGCCAACCATTCACTTGGAAAGTGGGAGCTCGTGACATTGATACAAGACGAATCAGGAGATTGTCAGTATTTGGACACTGACTCGTAATCGAACGATCACACGCTGGAAAATTCTTTGATCGATCGATTGACTATAGTAGTCTACATGAACCTTAGACCGAAAGGGTTAACTCGGGGTTGGTCTTAAGGTCTTGATTAGTCACTAGTTTGCTAGGCCCAAATTGCATGTAGCATGGGTCAGCGGCGAAATGCAGTCTTGACTTTTCGACGTGATTGCCGATTAAACCGTTGAGCGGGATTTACGGCCTTGATTAAATTCGAGGTTAACGTCCTATGCAGTTTCCTTGTGCGGGAATTTACCTAATTCTCTGGCTAGAGCTCAAAGCTGACTCACGATAGTCGTGGAGGGCAGTTTGGCAAATGTCACCGACACGAACATCGTAGAGTCGAGTTCTGTAAGTTCGACTACGCGTGACTTTCACTAGACTGGGACAAACGTAAAGGGTTTATACGTAGGACGACAATCTATGGTCGGTTCGTGAATTATACATATTCGTACTCAACTTGGGATCGGTTCGGTACCACGGAGCTGGCTAGGTGAATACTGAACTCCTGGATTCCTCCCAGAGCCAGTTGAGACGAAGCAAGAGAGTCGGGCTTAAAAAGGGCAACCGATACAACGTCTATATGGGAATAGACCAGGATGGGGCCTGGATTGAGAGATTAGGGTTTGGGACTTGGCCAAAACCCTAAATGGCCGAAAGATTCGATTGACTGTGGTTATATCAAATGAGGGGCAAAATGGTCTTTTCACCTCACGAAATACTTTTGAAATATAATATTGGATATTTAATATTTAGTATATGATTTAAATATGATTTAAATCTTTATTATTGTTTTAGAAAAATAATAATATTTAATTTGAAATTATATAAAATATATATATTAGATATATATAATTTTCGATTTATTATATAGTATAAACTCGGAAATATTAAATATATATATATATTGGATTTTATATATTTAAATATAATAAATATCGAAAAATATATTAATTTATATTTTTATTGTTTTCGAATTTGAATTTGAGTTCGAATTTGAAAGAGAAGTTCAAGTCAACCAAACCAAGTGAAAGAGACTTGGTATGACTTGGAGTGGGTGAGAAAATTTCTCCCCACTCCACCTAAGAATGTCGGCCACCACCCATAGATATAAATAGGGTTTTGGGTTTTTTGAAAACCCCAGTCATTTTTGGCAAAAGAAAAGAAAACTAGGTTTTTTTCTACACATCTCTCTCTCGATCTCTCTCTATCTCTCGTCCAGCTTTCTCTCGTGGTGCGTGCATGGCGCTCGTGTAACAAGGAAGAGACGACCGTGTTCTTGGCCTAGCCGCCTATAGCAAGGACTTGCCGTGACGTTCGAGTGGTGCCGGCATGACGATCTTACCCCGTTCGTGAGCGTTTGGTGCAAGGAGAGGGATACTACATCCCGCAGATTCGAAGGGTTCGTAGCTCGCCATCGTCTTTGAATTCGTCAAGGTATAATGGCTGAAACCCTTTTATATTCGTGTCTTATATTCTCGTGTAATACCGAGCGGTCCAAGGGAAAGGTTGGAATCCCAAAAAGTTTTAAAATTCCGCCGTTCAAAAAACGAGGGCGCGGGAGTGGCGACCCTCATTTTCTAAATACTATTAGTGGCGGATTTCCGCAACGAAAGCCGCGGAAGACCCATTTTACAAAAACTTTTTCGTAAAATAGAATATATTATAGTACATACGGGTTACAAAGTCGTATATTTACAAAGGGCGTAGCCCCAAAATATTCAAAATATCAAAACGCCCTAATGCCGCTCCACAGGTCTTCATCCATGTACAACCTCGCTCTCAAAAGTCCGTGGAGTTACCGCCATCAGCCTGCGTCAGTCGCGACGTACCTCGACGTCGGACTCGGTCGTACCTACAACACATAAAACTGAGCGATTGCCCAGTAGGTGAAAACATGCATGAATGCAGCGTGCGCTCACCCATCATCCCAAAATATCTCACCATAAATGCACGCTCGACTTTTACCTCTCAATCCATCTTATCATATCTCAACACAGGGCCCTAGGTTAGACTCGACACCTCGCGCCCCCATAACAATCATGGTAGCCTACACTGATAGGGTTTAGACGTTCACGCTACTGCCCTACCAGGTCGCTCCTTCCGCGAAAATAACATAAGAGACGGTTTTGCACTTCGGGACGTTCACGCCCGAGTAGACAGATCGATCACGCCTGTCTGCCGTCAGGTGTCATATATGAGTACTAACCTCGATTCTTCTACGAATCATCAACGCAATCACGATCTACCCCGCTCATTACTATATCAAAGCGTTATCGTATCAACACGGTACTCATCCCTCATACTGGTATGAAATGCATGTGTGTTATGCAAATGAAATGTCACAGTACCCATTAAAACTGTCTTCCCTGAAAATATTATTTCGAAAACTTTTAATCGGGCGTTAGAATAGACTATGCCCGTTGGACTCGGAACATTTTTCTCATTCAATGACAAAAAAATAATTTTCCTCCAAAAGACCTTTTTTTTTTTTTGTTTTTTTTTTTTGCAAAGACACGAATTTTATTCGAGCCCGAAAGTTGCTGCCCGAAAATGAGTCTGACGCCGAAAATGTTTTGACCCGAGAATGTGGCCCGACAGTTCCACCCGAAAATCTTAGTTTTAAACGCCGAAAACTTGAGCCCGAATATCTTTCGAAGGCCCGAAACTCTTTACCCGAAAATAAACATAATTCGCCGAATTTCCTTTCTGACTCAGAATATTTAAAAGATCCGAAAATTATATTTTATTCTGCGAAAACCTTGTTACCCGAAAATACTTTGTCCGAAAATATTAAAGACCCGGAAACGTATACCTATCCGAATTTATATAAATTCCAGACTACAGTACAAAGTACTATGCCCAAAAACTATTCAAACACCCGAAAACATTCAAGTGCCCGAATAACATCTACCCGAAAACATTCCTAACTCATTCAACCTCCATGTAAATACAACTATAACACGTAACATAGATTCAAACCCAAAAATCTGGATTTTTAACGCATATAGCCACCCGAAAATTCACCTAATCATCATGTAAGTCACGTAAGATCATAACAAAATACTTTATCACATAAAACACATAATATTTACGTGTTGTAGATGAAAGATTTCACCTACCTCACGTCCGAAACTTTGAAGTTTTAGAATTTTCTCGAGCTCCCCAATTTTTTGTTAGCCAAGTTCTTTGTGCGATTCTTTCCTTCTCTTTTCTTGGTTTCGAAAATGTTCCCTGTTTTTCACTTAATGGGGTGTAGATATACTTTGAGGTAAATGATGATAAGTAGGTGACAAGGAGATGACGAGTTTTTCCTCTTAGGTTAAGAAATGTCTTGCCCGAAAATTATTTACACTTCACCCGAATTTCACTTTGTCTTTACCCGAATTCTTCCCTTTGTTCTTACCCGAATTTTTTGGCCTCTTTTGTTTTCAAGTACTTATCAAAATTCGGGTGTTCCTATTATTATTCATACTCTTCACCCGAGCTTTCGAATCCTTCATCTAAATAATATATCAAAATTTCTAATTATAATGGTAATTACATTATAAAACCCACGGGTATTACAGCGGGGACCCTACCGGGATTCCCAACATAATATTCGGTAAAATACTGAGTTTTTGGTACTCTTCTATATGATACACGAAAAACAGTTCTATCACTCTAACTACATGAATTTGGATCATGAAAGTTTATGCAGTTGTCCAGATTTGAAATATATCAACTGAAATAATCAGGAACATAGAACTTGGCTACTGAAAATTTTAGATGATCGTATGCATACTTTCTATCAAACTCATGGTTTATCAAAATTGAAACATATAAACTTTAATCATTCCTATATTACTATCGAGAGTAACTTAACCCTATAATAAATTTTCTTTACATCATAGCGTTAACGAGAATTTGAATTAAACAGTAAAATCTTTAAGGAAATTATATATATACCTCACGTTTCTTGGTCCGTAAAATTTTCTTCCTCGTCGCTTAGCAGTATTTCTTCTGAAAGTTTTTAGTCTGTTATCTGATAGAATAGAATTTTTAGATGTCAACATAAGATTTATTTAGTTCGTTAAGGTGCTTACTAAGCTTAGGTGAAGCAAGAGGTGTCCACTTCTCAAACTTTTCTTTTCATTTAAGTTTTCGTTTCCCTCTTGTATAGGTTTTCAGTATTTTGATATCATCCACTAATATATATATTTCGATTCCGTCCTATAAAACTTTCGGGTCCGTGATAGAGTTTTCGAATGGTAACTATTTTTCGGTACCATAAGTTTTCTGTATTTATTATTTTCGGTACTTAGTATTTTCGGTATTTATATTTTTCGATAATATACTTTTCGGTGTAAAATTATTTTGGTATCTATAAACAACTCTTGGTATCTTCAATTTTCGGTATTATACTTGGATTTTCAAATAACTTTCCGGTTCAATATATATATATATATATTTCGGATCCTATAAACTTCTTGGGATTTATAATTTTTCGGTATTTATATTTTTCTGTATTCAGCATTACTTTGGTATTATACAAATTTTGGTATTTAACTTTTCGGTACCTTATATCTTTTTCGGTGTCATAAGTTTTCGGTACCTTGTATTTTTTGGCATCTAACTTTTCGGCATTGTATATTTTTCGGTACCTTATATTTCGGTATTTATTTTCGGTATAAACTTTTTGAAACTCAAGTTCGGAACTTAAAGTTTTTCGGTTCATATATATGTATTTGTATTTCGGCTCCTATAAACATCTCGGAACTTAAAATTTTTCGGTATAGGCTTTCGATATTGATCAACTTTTCGGTATTTAACTTTTCAGTATTTAGTATTTTTTTCGATGTCCAAACTTTTCGGTATTCAATATTTTCGATATTTATCTTTTCGGTATGGTACTTAGTTTTCGATTTTCTTCTGTATAATACACGAAAATAAATCTATCACTCAACGAAACCTTAGAATAAATATGCACTACACATAAAGTCATATACATGCAGGAACTTATGAGGTAAGGTTTTGGTTTCGGTTCCTGACATCCATGGCTGTGGACGTAGCGAGCTCTTCAGATTTTTGGCTTCTAGTATGGTCCAGGCCTGTTACACTGTTTTCCACGGGCATGGTGTTTACTAGACTTCGTTTCGGTCTTTTGGTTCCAGATGTTGTTCCCGGCGACTGACTCTAGTGCTCATGGCCGTGGAGCTAGCGCACAACTCATCCTTCAGTTTCCAGGATATTTTCATGGCCTTGAAGGCCCCTACACGAGACTGTGAAAGCCATCCATGCGCTCCTTATCCAGTCAAGCTTATTCCGATCGAGGTTCATCATCATTTTCTTGAACTCCATTTCTCAACATGTTAGAATATGCATCGTAATTTGAACATCTGTGGCCATATTATAATTGATATGAATTTTCAGGTGAAAGTCTTGGATTCAATATGGACACTAATACGGGTAGGGTCCCGATCAATGAAATTTATGGTTCGGGAACGTAAAACGACGGTAGAGCTGCGATTGAGATCGTGTTGGATGTGATTCCGGATTTAGAGGGCGCGTTAGAGAAATAGAACGAGAAAAAGACAGAAGACGCAACACAAAGGTTTACGTGGTTCATACTCTGAAGAGTCCTACGTCCACGGCCCGGCCAACAACTATTTTCACTAAGATATTACAGATTACACACTCATCTCACCATCCTCTCTTGATTTACAGACCCAAAATGAACGAAGAAGACGATGGATAACATAGAGAGTGTTAGTGTGTGCGTTCTTGGTGTGTGGGTGTGTGTAACAGTAGTGACTTAGTTAAAAATGTGCTTTCTTTCTCTCTTTTATCGATCGTCCCCTCCACGTCAGCCGGCGGGAGCTATCTTCTGTGTCTGCAAGGACAGTACAAATGCTTTGTGCGTGCACGGCACTGTAGCAGAGGGCGTCCTGTTGTCAGAAGATGTCCTCCAGTAAGTGATCTACACGTGTAAGTGGTCCCCCTCTCAGATGTCCTTTTTCCTGCGCGAGGTCAGACACGGGCAGCCTTTCTGCTTTTTGGTTCCCTTTTCTTCTTTTTATGGTTGCTGGGTTCAGGGGCTGTCCTTTTCTATCAGTACCTGAGGTCCCTCTTTAGACCTGACAACCCCAGGTCCTATGACAGGTTCCTAACACCTGATCCAGATGAAGGAATCCCTTTTTTCCCCCCAAGGGTCCTAGCTCCCTTTTCTTGATGCTTCTTCTTTCTGTTTGTTGGGAGGGTCCAGGGTCTGCATGCCTAGGGCCTGTTCCGCATCAACCACTACTCTGAACAGTGTTGAAAAACAAGACTTTCAGAGTATTATCAGTAGCGCGCAGTCGTTTCTGGCTAATTGAGATGTTTTCCCGCCCAAACTATCATATTTCTGTCAGTGTCTGCACCTTTTTAGTCAGAGGGCTTATGTTCGCCGAATCAAGTGAGGACGCGTGTCCCAGGGCATGGTTTCTTCACTTTGCGGCATAAACCATTTCGAAAGCTGTTCCACTTCCATCTCTATATGTTCTCTCTCTTTTTCCTCACACTTATCCAAAAGAGAAAAAAGGTTGTCTCACTCGCTCTTTTCGTCAGTTCCTAAATCGCCCCTGACCATCGTGTTCCGCCGTTCGTACCTTAGCGTTCGTCCTAGTCTCCCGATTTCCCGTCGAGTTCCTTAGATATCAGGTAACCTTTTCCCTCCTTGCTTCATTCCCTGATTTAGGGTTTTTCTGCTATCATTTTCTGGGTTTTTCCCTTCGACCTCTATGGCTTCTTCTCCCTCTGACTCGGCCAACCGTTCGTTGTCACCTGCTCCTTTAGAGGACTCGGAGTCCTCTACTTCGACCCGTTCCCCTACTCCTCGACCCTTAGAACCTCGAAAACCCCGTTTTAAATGAACTGTACCTAAAAGTGAAAGGTATCCTAGGACCCGATCGTCCTCTATTAGGCCCAACCCTTCAGGGGCTTCGTCCCTTAAACAGGCTTCAAAGGGGGTTCTTTGTGTCGGGTGGTAGTCTTAATGAACCAATTTTGGTGGAGGATGTTGTCGCCACATCGGCGTCGAACGTTCGGGGGTTTCTGCGTCGTCATCTGTGGCTGAAGAGAAAGATAAAGGGGATTTGTGGGAGGTTTTCGCCAACTCGGCCTGTTCGTCTAATGGCTTGGATGGGTTAGTACAGGGAGGGTTCACTTTTGGGGACAATGCTGTTACTCTGCTTGACCCTGATCAACGGGCAAATTTTCCTCCTTCTCCTACCCTGGCCTTTTGCGAAATGCATGTAAAGGCGGGTTTAAGGTTCCCCATACACCCCTACTTGTCCTCTGTTTCTCAGATCTATGGGGTACTTCTTAATCAATTCAGCCCTTCTACCCTTAAGCAGTTGGGTGACTTCTATGTGGCAGTGTCTGCGATGGGCGGCGAGCCTACTGCTGAATTGACCTTGTCTCAGTTCTTGGTGAAGCCCTGTAGGCCCTTCTTCTACCTGTCCTCCATTCCTTTGTCCCAGGGGGGACTCGTTCATTTTTTCCCCAAAAGCCATGGAACGGAAAAGGGGTGGCAAGGGAACTATTTCTTCGTGTCCCCTCCTTCAGGGAAATGGGATTTTCCCTGTGAGCGCTGGGTTCTCAAAGCTCCATCTCGACAGGCTACGGGAGCTGGCCGATGCACTCCCCAGGACCAGAAGGTGTAGCGGCCTTGAATAGACATGCGGACCAATTTGGTCCCTTAAGCATTCATGCCCTTGTTAGTCGCCCTTGAGTACTTCATCTTTTTGGGTTTTCCCCCACTTATGCCCCTCTCTCTCCTGCAGCTAAGCTAATTCGGAGAGGTGACATTAGCGCTTCCCCAGGACGTTACTGTTGGGTGCTGTTTTCTTAAGCTGTTTTCACTCGCGCAGGTATGCCGCGTGCTTGGGCTGAGTTGCTTTCTGAACTAGGGCCCCCTAAGGTTTGTTGAGGTTTATGCCCTAGATTCCGTACGAGGATTAGATAGTACGGCGGCATTTGTGTAATTTTATAGTGTTTAACTATTTGTAATTGGATTATTTGATAATGGGATTACATTTTATTTTTGTCGATTTTAGTATGACAAACAATACAAAGGCAGATTATTACTTCGTCTAAATAAATTAACCTTGCAGTCGGGTAATAAGACGAATTAATAAAACCGCAATATTTACAGTTCAGTTACTGATTCTGTGGGGACAGAGAGGGGGCACCAGTAAGCTGACATACTGTAATATTAAATAAGTCCACAAGTCTTAGTCTCCAGTAGGGTGACTGGATTGACGAGTACGACTTGTTTGTCGACGAGTCCAAAATGGTTGGGCCAATCATTCACTTGTGAAGTGGAAGCTCGTGACATTGATACAAGACGAATCAGGGGATTGTCTGTATTTGGACACTGACTCGTAATCACATGCTGGTAAAGTCGTTGATCGATCGATTGACTATAGTAGTCTACGTGAACCTTAGACCGAAAGGGTTAACTCGGGGTTGGGCTTAAGGTCTTGATTAGTCACTAGTGTGCTAGGCCCGAATTGCATGTAGCATGGGTCAGCGGCGAAATGCGGTCTTGACTTCTCGACGTGATTGCCGGTTATACCGCTGAGCGGGATTTACGGCCTTGATAAATTCAAGGTTAACGTCCTATGCAGTTTCGATGTGCGGGAATTTACCTAAGCCTCTGGCCAGAGCATATAACTGACTCATGAGTGTCGTGGAGGGCAGTTTGGTAAATGTCACCGACACGAACATCATAGAGTCGAGTCCTGTAAGTTCGAAAATGCGTGACTTTCACTCGACCGGGATAAACGTAAAGGGTTTATACGTAGTACGATAATCTATAGTCGGTTCGTGAATAATAATACCTATTCGTACTGAACTCGGGATAGGTTCGGTACCACGGGGCTGGCTAGGTGAATACCGAACTCCTGAATTCCTTCCAGAGCCGGTTGAGACGAACCAAGAGAGTCGGGCTTAAAAAGGGCAACCGACACAACGTCTATATGAGAATAGAGCAGGCTGGGTGTAATACCCGTAAAAATTTAATACGGGGTTTATAATGTAATTAGCAAGTTTGATATATTATTTAGATGAAGGATCCGAAAAATTCGGGTGAAAAGTACAAACGAGTAATAAAAGAAAACACCCGAATTTTGATAAGCACTTGAAACAAAAAGAGGCCGAAATTCGGGTGATGATAAAATGTGAGTGAAGCCCGAAATTTTTGGGTAAAGCCTAAGTAATATTCGGGTAAGACATTTCTTAGCCTAAGAGGAAAAACTCGTCACCTCTTTGTCACCTGCTTGCCATCTTATCAATCACGATTTCCAAGTTCCTCCCATGTATATCTAAACATTTCATTAAGAGAAAACCCTTATAAACAAAGAAAGGAAAAGTTACACAACAAAAAGGAAGGAAAACTTCACCAAGAACAAAGGAATTTTCGGCCAGCTTAAGAGATCATTAACAAATCGAATTTTTCGGACGTGAGGTCGGTGAAATCTTTCATCTACAACACGTAAATATTGTGTGTTTTATGTGATAACGTGTTTTTATGATCTTACGTGATTTACATGACGATTAGGTGAATTTTCGGGTGGTTATATGCGTTAAAAACCCGGATTTTGGTTTGAATCTATGTTATGTTTATATATGTTACGTGTTGTATATGTATTTACATGGGATTCGAATGAGTTAGGAATACTTTCGGTATTAGAACAAGTTTTAAATACTTGGGTATTTTCGGATAGATGTTATTCGGGCGTTTGAATAATTTTCGGGCATAGTACTGTAGCCAGGAATTAATATAAATTCGGGTAGGTATAAGTTTTCGGGCCTTTAATATTTTCGGATCTTTTAATAAATGTTCGGGTGTGAGAGTTTTCGGTACTTCAAAGATTTTCGGGCATTCACCCTATTTTCGGGCCCTGAACTTTCGGCGTGTGCATGCTTTTTCGGGTAAAGATTTTCAGGCATTTAAAAGAGATTCGGGCCCAAAGACTTTTGAAATATAAACACACTTTCGGGCAGTAACTTTCGGGTTTAAAAAAATAAAATAAAATTGAGGAATATTATTTTTACGTCTTTTGATAAGAAAAATATTCCGAGTCCAATGGGCATAGTCAATTCTAATGCCCGATTAAAAGGTTTCGAAATAGATTTTTACAGTGCATTTAATAATGCGTCTTCGGGAAAAAGTTATTTTCAGTTCAATACTGCATTTTATTTGCACTACACTTGCATTCCATATCTGTAACGACCCGTCCCATACCGGCTGTTACTGGTAACATTCGTCCTACTGGGGACCAGTGGGGTTGGGCCCACCACACTCCTACTGATAGTCTGGCCCCACTGTACCACCATTTATACTTAACCTTCCAGCGTGCTTTGTCCTCACTCGCACGCACCCTGAGCTGCTTCCCAGGGGGTCACCCATCCTAAGATTGCTCCAAGTCAAGCACGCTTAACTTTGGAGTTCTTATAGATGGACTCCCGAAAAGGTAGGTCGACCTTGGTGATATGAGTAGTACTATCAATTCTCTTATACGATTCTTAGACCGACACGCCCATACATTGCCAGCCTCAGGATCCCCTCTCATTCGGGTGTGGGATCGGTTCATTCATGTACCCCTTCGCCTAGAAGCCTGCCAGGAGCCGCACCTTGTCCGTGCCCTCTCTGGCACCGGCGATCACTCCCCGCCCTCATTGACCCCGGGCGTCACATGCCCACCAGCTTCCGCTTGGTTCGTCCCCGAACCACACCGTACTGCGAGAGGTTGTGCTCTGATACCATCTGTAACGACCCGTCCCATACCGGCTGTTACTGGTAACATTCGTCCTACTGGGGACCAGTGGGGTTGGGCCCACCACACTCCTACTGATAGTCTGGCCCCACTGTACCACCATTTATACTTAACTTTCCAGCGTGCTTTGTCCTCACTCGCACGCACCCTGAGCTGCTTCCCAGGGGGTCACCCATCCTAAGATTGCTCCAAGTCAAGCACGCTTAACTTTGGAGTTCTTATAGATGGACTCTCGAAAAGGTAGGTCGACCTTGGTGATATGAGTAGTACTATCAATTCTCTTATACGATTCTTAGACCGACACGCCCATACATTGCCAGCCTCAGGATCCCCTCTCATTTGGGTGTGGGATCGGTTCATTCATGTACCCCTTCGCCTAGAAGCCTGCCAGGAGCCGCACCTTGTCCGTGCCCTCTCTGGCACCGGCGATCACTCCCCGCCCTCATTGACCCCGGGCGTCACAATATCAGTGCGAGGGATGTTGACCGTGTTGACACGGTGACACTATATAGTGTCTACGAGAGGGGTAGAATGTGACCAATGTTGGTCGTCGACTCGTAATGGAGTTATGAGGTTAGGACTGAGGCACCAGACGGGAGACGGACGTGATCGATTTGTCTACTCAGTTGCGTTGGAGCGCGTCTGAGGTGCAAACCGTCGGATGATTAGCAGAAGGAGCGACCTGGTAGGAGGATGCCTGGCGTGATCGTTCAGGTGCACTGCCAGCGTAGGCTACCGCTTGAGCAGGAGGAAACTCGGGAGGGAGCGACCTAGTGGGAGGATGTTTGGCGTGATCGTCCAGATGCACTACTAGCGTGGGCTACCCGAGCGCGGGCCCCCGACTCTGTATTGTATTTTGCGCGCGTGGTGCCTAGTAGCCTAGGGCCCTGATGTGACGTATGGTATACGATAGGTTGGGACGAGAGGAAAAAGTCGAGCGTGCATATATTGTAAGGTGTTTGAGGAACGGGATCTGAGAGCACGCTGCATTCACGCATATTTTCACCTACTGGGCGGTAGCTCAGTGTTTATGTGTTGTAGGTACTATCGAGTCCGACGTCGAGGTACGTCGCGACTGAGGTGGGCTGATGGCGGTGACTCCACGGACTTTTGAGGGCAGGGCTGTACATGGATGAAGACCTGTGGAGCGGCGTTAGGGCATTTTGATATTTTGGGGCTATGGTCTTTGTAAACATACGACTTTGTAACCCGTGTTTACTATAATATAATTTTATTTTACGAAAAAGTTTTTGTAAAATGGGTCTTCCGCGGCTTTCGTTGCGGAAATCCGCCACTAATCTTAATTAGAAAATGAGGGTCGCCACACTGGGGCCTGGATTGAGAGATTAGGGTTTAGGGCTTGGCCGAAACCCTAAATGGCCGAAAACTTGGTTAAATCAAGTGAGGGGCAAAATGATCTTTTCACCTCACGAAATATTTTTGAAATATAATATTGGATATTTAATATTTAGTATATGATTTAAATATGATTTAAATCTTTATTATTGTTTTAGAAAAATAATAATAATATTTAATTTAGAATTAAATAAAATATATATTAGATATATATATAGTTTTCGATTTTAATATAGTATTAATTTCGAAAATATTAATTAAATATATATATTGGATATTATATTTAAATATAGTAAATATAGATTTAAATATTACTTTATTTTAATATTAAATTAAATTCAAATTTGAGTTTGAATTTGAAAGAGAAACCAAGTATGCCAAGACCAAGTCAAAGAGACTTGGTATGGTTTGAGTGGGTGAGAAACTTTCTCCCCAATCTACTCAAAAAATCGGCCAAGAAAAGAAAAGAAACCCTAAGGGCTTGAGTGGGTGAGAAACTTTCTCCCCACTCTACCCACAATAGGGTTTGATTTTTGAAAATAAACTCTAAGTCATTTTGGAAAAGAAAAGAAAACCCTAGGTGTGATTCTCTCTCTCTCTCGTCTCTATCTCTCTCGCCACATCTCTCTCTCGCTCCCTCATTTGCTGCGCGTGGAGAGGAGGCTCTCGGGGTGTTCTTGGCCTAGCCGCATTAAGCAAGAATAGCCTCGTGACGTTGTAAGGTGCCGGCGTGACGCTCTTGCCCCGTTCGTGCGCGTATTGGTGCTAGGAGAGGGATACGATATCCCGGGGAATAGAAGGGTTCGTAGCTAGCCATCTCCTTTGGTTCTCGTCAAGGTATAATGGCTAAAACTCTTCTTTTCGTGCTTATGTTCTCGTGTTAATACCGAGCTGTCCAAGGAAAGGCGGGAATCCTTTAAAGTTTTAAAATTCCGCCGTTCAAGGAACGAGGGCCTCGGGCAGGTATGCCGTGTGTTTGGGCTGAGTTGCTTTCTGAACTAGGGCCCCCTAAGGTTGTGCCAGGAGTGTCATCGGCTGTTCCTTCAAATTCCCCAACTGTGGTGTGACGACCACCCCAAACACATAACCAAAACGATACTAACGACACTAACTTGAGAAAATAAACTGCATGAGTTCCGTTTAAAACTCGTTGAAACACCATGAATAAAATGAAAAGAACTCAAACCACGAGTAATTCAAAAACATATCATGTCTCAGCAGTTCAAAAAACAAACTAACCACAAATATGCCAACAAGATAAAAGCAAACCGCCCCCAACCATCATATGTCTACAGCCCGACTCGACCAACACGACATACATACAAAGACATTCGACAACAGACATATACAACAAACACCTATCAGACGCAGCAAAAGGAACAAGCCCGCCACACAGGTCGTCGTCCATGTACAGTCCACCTCAAAAGCCCGTGGAAGCCCCAACGACCAGCCTCGCTATCTATGTCAGTCAAGCAAGGTCATCATGCTCACCTACAACACATGAACTATATGAGCTAGAAGCTCAGTAAGTAAAAATCATGCATGCTGAGTGAAATATGCAAATCCTCATCATATGCATAATCTACGTGTGACTCGACATCTAAAAATGTATCATCTCTCTCATATCCTCTGTCTGGGCCCGGGCTAAAATACTATGCACCACCAAGAGCTCTCAATAAATTATCTGACAGTGGCCCACTCTGGGTAGCCAACACTAGGTCTCTCTAGGTCGCTCCTTCCCAGGTTGCCCCTACTGTCGCGGTCGCCTACGCTGGTAGCCCACGCTGGTAGCTTACGCTAGGGTTCCATACCCTAGGTCACCCCATCCAGGTCGCTCCTACCGCATCAATAATATGGCAGTGGCCCACTCCAGGTAGCCTACGCTAGGTCTCCCTAGGTCGCTCCTTCCCAGGTCGCCCCTTCTGTCTCAACATATGACGGTAGCCTACTCTGGGTAGCCTACACTAGGGTCTCATACCCTAGGTCGCCCCTGCCCAGGTCGCCCCTTCCGTCGATGGTGCACTAGTAATAACCACCTACACCTCAACTGCATGCCAATAATCGGCACATATACATCGCTCCCCGGCGATCACGACCATGCATGCCAACACTCAACAATACTCGATAACATGCATGCACGTGTATGCGTCGTGAATGATATGCTCATGAATTCACGTACCTCATATTCGTAATATCAACCAAACAGAAATCATCACGTCACAGAATAATCATTGAAACATCAAAGCACATATATTATAAACACCAAATACTATGTCCATGCGTCGTAGTTGGATTTTCACTTACCTGTAACCTAGAATCTTTGAAAACAGATTTTCCTCAGGTGTTAGACGAAGACTTAGTTTAGTTGTTTACAACCTCAAGCTAACAAACAAGGCACAAACATGTTTAAAGTTAAACACAAAGCATATTAACCTATCTTCTTGGCTAGTTTTTCCTTTTCTCTTCTATTTTTCTTCTTCTCCTTCTTCTTCTTCTTCTTCTTTCTTTCTTTCTTGCTGTATTATTTCTTTCAGTTTAAGAGCGATAATGATGGTTAGTTTCGTGGCTATGAAGGGTTAAAGGTGGTGATGTCATTTCCTTACTCATTAAGTAAGAAAATTACAACTAAGGACCGTAAAATTGCGCCCTATACCCTAATTCATAAATAATTACATAATTTTATTATGATTTTAATAAAACTTATGGATATCTACCTATACCAATGTTTGGGAAACATACAAGTTATACACATGTAACTAGTCGCATACTAGCGACAAACACGTGTGTTATTACAATACCGACTCAACTAATCGGATAAGACTTCTAAATAATTATCCTTATTATAATTCCTACAATTTATTTATCCTATATAATGCCAAAATTAGTCAGTATGACTTTAGCAAAACAAATTGCATAAAATATGCAACATATAAAATGCACCTCATATGCAACACGTAAGACTCATATGAATTATGCGAATATAAAGAAATACGTAATTCATATAAGTGAACAAGCATAATGCATGAATTATATTGGCCAAACGATATGTTTGAGGGCTCGTGTATTACATCCTCCCCTCCTTAAAAGAATTTCGTCCTCGAAATTCAACTTACCGAAATAGGTCAGGGTATTTAGCTCGCATATCATCTTCTCTTTCCCATGTTGCTTCTTCTATCGATTGATTTCTCCACAAAACTTTTACCAGCGGAATTGTTTTATTCCTAAGTTGCTTCACTTCATGTAATAGAATCTCAACTGGTTTTTCTTCATAGCTCAAATCGGGTTTTAAGTCAATCGGTTCACTCTTCAAAACACGGGTAGGATCTGCAATGTATTTCCGCAACATAGAAATATGAAACACGTCATGTATTTGAGACAACGAGGAAGGCAAATCGAGTCTGTAAGCAACATCAAAAATCTTTTCCGTAATTTTGAAAGGTCCAATGTATCTGGGACTTAACTTTCCTTTCTTTCCAAATCGCATCACACCTTTCATCGGGGAAACTTTCAGGAACACCAATTCATCAACTTCAAATTCTAACGGCCTTCGTTTTTGGTCAGCATAGCTTTTCTGTCGACTCTGAGCAGTTTGCATTCTCTGTCGAATTTGCGCTACTGCCTCTGTCATTTCTCGCACCATATCCGGCCCAAGTAATGTTTTCTCGCCAATATCGTCCCAATGAACAGGTGATCTACACTTTCTACCATACAATGCCTCGTACGGTGCCATTTCAATAGTAGCATGATAGCTGTTGTTGTAGGAAAACTCGATCAATGGCAGAAATTTATTCCACTGACCTTTGAAGTCTAATACGCAAGCACGAAGCATGTCTTCCAAGGTCTGAATTGTTCGTTCTGATTGCCCGTCTGTTTGAGGATGATAGGCCGTGCTAAAAGATAATTTTGTCCCCAACCCCTTCTGCAAGCTTTTCCAAAAGTTTGATAAGAGTCTCGAGTCTCGATCTGAAACTATTGACAGTGGAATGCCATGAAGTCGAACTATTTCTTGAATATAAAGCTCTGCATATCGATCCAGGGTATATGTCGAACTAATGGGTAGAAAATGAGCAGACTTGGTTAATCTGTCAACGATTACCCAAATAGCATCGTGTCCCTTTACAGTCTTAGGCAAGCCAACAACAAAGTCCATCGTTATTCGTTCCCACTTCCATTCTGGAATTGATAGCGGTTGTAACATCCCTGCTGGTCTTTGATGTTCTGCTTTCACTTGTTGACAAGTCAAACATTGATACACAAATTGTGCTATGTCTTTCTTCATGCCCGTCCACCAATAATATTTCTGAAGATCTCGATACATCTTTGTTGCTCCAGGATGTACTGAGTATGGCGTGGAATGTGCTTCGGATAAAATGTTTCTTCGAATCTCATCAGTGCTGGGCACGTGCATACGATCTCTAAATATTAGAACGCCATCTTCAAATATTTTAAAATCTGAGGATGTATCTTCCCCGACATCTTTCTTTATCTTCTGATAGTATTCATCAGTCGGTTGTGCTTGTTTGATTCTCTCCAAAATTGTAGGTTGAAGCGTCAAAGCTGATAATCTTACTTCGATCTCACCAAAGTTGATGACTTCCACGTCCATCTTTTGTAAGTCAGCAATTGCAGATTTTTGAATTGAGATAGCAGCTATAGAACTCTGAGTTGTCTTCCGGCTTAGAGCATCAGCAAAAACATTAGCTTTTCCCGGATGGTAGTTGATTACGCAGTCGTAATCCTTGACAAGCTCTAACCATCTTCGTTGCCGCATATTCAGTTCCTTCTGAGTGAAAAAGTATTTCAAGCTCTTATGATCTGTATATATCTCGCATCGTTCACCGTATAGATAGTGTCGCCATATCTTCAAAGCAAACACTACGGCTGCAAGCTCCAAATCATGAGTTGGATAGTTCTTCTCATACTCCTTTAGTTGTCTAGAAGCATATGCAACCACCTTCCCATTTTGCATCAGTACACAACCTAAGCCGTTCTTCGACGCATCACTGTATACTGAAAAACCTCCGGCTCCAGATGGAATTGTTAATACAGGTGCTGATGTAAGTCGCTTCTTCAGTTCTTGAAAACTTCTTTCGTATGTATCAGTCCATTGATGAAAACTTCTGTTAGGATCATTTTCTAGTGTTCATCATATAACTTGTATTGATGTATTTCTTATTGGGTTAGTATATCAATGAGTTTGCTAGTTGGGGGTACTCTTGTAATTATACCAAAGTATGTTTGGTATAAATAGTGGGCTAGGGCTTATTTTAATGTAACACTTCCCATTTTGAATAAACAATCCATATTGAGCTAAACCTAGAAAAGTGTGAACTCTCTCTCTACCCTTAACAACCGCCACCTTCACATAAAACACGCACAAACACACACTCGAAGGTGTGCACTATTCCATTGAGTTTGAGAGCTCTTGCTTGATTAAGGGACCAACAAGTGGTATCAGAGCCACCGTGAGGTTTGGGTGGAAGTGTTCTAACGTCATTGGATCGATTTTTACATGTTTTTGGTGTTGAAGATTCAAAAACCCTTTTTTAAGCTTTTCGCAACATGAACTTCGCATTTTTGCTTCGTTTTGGGTTTTGACTGCTGTTTTGTTGTTGTTCTGTGTCGATTCTATTATTCCAGCTCATCGCCCATTAGTTTCCAGCACTTTTCTGCATTCTCTAAGCTTTTCGACTCTTAAAATCTACGTTTTCGGTACCAGAACTGTGCTTTTCGGTACAAGAACACGCCTAATTCTGCAGGAAAAGTTTTTGGCACTGAGGTTTTCGCAGCTACAGTGCCTCCAGAAGTTTTCGCAATCCAAAAGTTTTCGGCACTGAGGTTCTCGCAGCTACAGTGCCTCCAGAAGTTTTCGCAATCCAAAAGTTTTCGGCACTGAAGTCTTCGCCGCTAGAGTGCTCTCCAAAGTTTTCGCAATCCAAAAGTTTTCAGCACTGAAGTCTTCGCCGCTACAGTGTCTCAAAAAGTTTTCGCAATCAACCAAAGTTTTCGACACTGAGGTTTTGTCGCTACAGTGTCTTCAAAAACTTTTCGGTATCTCAAAGTTTTTGGTGCCACAAAGTTTTCGGTATCTTAAAGTTTTCGGCATCCAAAAGTTTTCAGCATTTCTAACTTCTCGGACCAGCAAACTTTTTGGTACTCTGTCTTTTCCGGAAAACTCATTTTAAAACGAAAACTCCCTTACGAAAACATAAAACTTTTCGGACTCAGAAACTTTTCGGCAACAATCTTCAACTTTATTCTTCAATTCAAGCACTCTTGATCCAAAGACAATTTAAAAAAAAAAAAAAAAAAAAAAAAAAAACCCCACCCAATACATCACGCGTTCCACTTCAAGCAAATCTCACTCACACCTTATTACAACAGAAAATGGACGCATATAGCATGGGAAGCGACATGAGGCCACATGTTCTTAGACAGGGCGAATACTCTATATGGAGAGACAGATTCATCACGTTCATAGAGACGAAAGACCAAGCTGAGAATCTGCTCGAATCCATCAAGCAAGGTCCAGCCCAATTCTGGTTAATTGTCCCAGCTGCCCCAAAGAACAATCCACCGATAGAAGAGTTGCGTACTCTTAAGACATCGGATCAGCTCACGGAAGAGGAGAGAATCCGCCAAAAGGCAGATCAACTTGCCAAGTTTTACCTTATGCAGGCCATCCCAAATGAAATCTACATTCAAATTAACAGTGCCAAAACGGCAAAGGAAATGTGGGATGCTCTTGACGTACTCATGCAAGGAACTGATGTTAGTGTGATGACCAGAATCACAAACACCTACACTGCTTATGGTCTATTCAAAGCAAGAAAAGGAGAGTCCCTGCTGGAGACTTATCAAAGATTTGTCATCATACTCGACGAGCTGAAGATTGCTGGGGTTACCAAGGGACAATTGGAAATAAATGTCAAGTTCCTGAACTCACTTCTCCCAGGATGGGACCAAACTGCCATACTTATGAGGCAGATGAAGGACTTGACCCAGATCAACATCCACACACTCTTTGACAACCTCAACCAGTACGCAAGATGCATTCCAGGGGAAAGAGAGGTGACTAGAGATATGGGGATGGAGTCTGCAGCATTTATTTCCGATGGGCCATCCAAGAAAATGTCGAAAGACAAGGTAGTTGTGCAACCGACCGCTGAGAAGGAAGGAGAGTCGGAATCTGACTCTGACGAGGATAGACAGGAATTTATGAAGCACATGGCATTGATCACTAGCTCGATGGCCAAGAGGTTCTTCAAGAAGGGAGGGTCCTCATCAAACCGCCAAAGGACCACTTCAGGCTCTAAGCTGAGAGACCAAACCATGAACACCTCTGAGCAGAAAAATGCACAAACGGCTCCTAAATGCTACAACTGCGGCAAGCCCGGTCACTATGCCAGAGAATGCCGAGCGCCAAAGAAGAAGGATGCCAACTATTACCTAAGAAAAGCTACGTTGGCAGAACAAAAGGAAGCTGGGGTGGTGCTGATGGCTGAGCAAGATCACTGGCTCGAAAATACTTCGGACAGTGAGGAGGAGAACGTAGCACTGATGGCACGCATTGAAGAAAGCTCGGGAGCAGAGGCCTCAGGAAGAGATTCAAACACAGAATGCCTAAACGCAACGGAGACCGTTGAGGTAACCAAAGAAGAACTTGAATCTCTTATAAAATTGCAAAATGAGTTAACTTCCTTAAATTCGTCTAGAAAAGTAGACAAAAGAATGCTTAAAGATTTAGAGGACAGGCTAGCTAATAATCAACGAGTCCTAGAACAAACCTTAATAGAAAAAGGAAATGAGATGACTCGTGTAGTAATCGCGAATGAGAAGATCACTGGTCTGGAAAAACAAATTGTACAATTTGAATCCAAAATCAGCACTCTGATTCATGAGATCAAGTCCTCGGAAAACAATGTCAAGGATAGCATAGGGAGATATGAAATGATACATAAGGAAAGGTTACGATTATACTCCAAAATTAAGAAATTAGAGGATATTATAACCAAGAGGGGACATACGGATCAAACTATCTTCTTAAATCAACCCGACGATACTGAATTCTACCATCCTCTTTCTGGCATCGGGTTCAACAATCCCCAAAACCTAAAGAAATGTAATGTGCTACAATTTTATGACATTAGGTATATGGAATTAAGCATAACTCATCTAATGCCCTTCATTAATCACTCTGAAATCTTAAGATTAGAAGAGGAAAAACGGAAAAATGGACGTGCTGAAATCGAGTATGACTATACGGACTTGAACAACAGTTATAAAACTAGGTTTTGTCCAGCAATAACTGAGTTCGAGTTCGACATCCCTCGACCCCCCGAAGGTGAAACCTTACGGCAATCTTCGAGTGAATCTACTACATCAGAGCAACCAGACTCATCCTGGTACATGCCCGAATGTATAAAGAAAATAGCAGAACTTCACTCTACTTTAGATAGCGAAAAGAAAACTTTTGAGAGTGAAAAACAAACGATCTTGAAAGAAATCGCTCATTTAAAGAACACTCCTGCCTCTATTGAAAGCAAAGCACCTAAATTTCCTAAGCTTCCTCCTAAATCTTCCCTTACTAACCCAATGCCTTTCAATTCCACAGGCTCTCTAAAGAAAACGTGGATTAAGAAAGGAGAGAAAAAGAAGGAAAAACAAGATTTCAACGATGTTTTGTATTTAAAAGCTTTTCCTTCTAGAAACAAGTCGTTTTATTTTGATCAGTCTGTACTTAACTCTCTAGACTATGTTCATCTTTGCAATTCCAAACTTGATCTTCCTTTACAATATTCCTCTAAAATGTTTTCTAAGTCTACTCTATCTAAGAAAAGGAAACGATCAACCATTAAAAATAACAACAAACCTGCAAAAACTAAGACAACCCAACATTGGATGCCCAAGGTAGAACCTAAGGGAACCATGAGCCAAAACACGACAAGAAAATGGGTACCCAAGCCTAAACAAAATCCTTCCGCTGTAGCTCAAATGAAAACTAGGCTAGGAAGAGCGTCTTTTAAAACTAACAATGATAGAGGAGGCGGACCCATTTTCAAATGGGTACCTAAAACCCTCTAGTTCCTGTTTTGCAGGTCTCTCATGTGTGGTATTTAGACTCCGGTTGCTCCACACACATGACGGGAAACAAAGAGCTGCTGAGCAACTACACCGAAAAATATGGAGGAATAGTCCGTTTCGGGAACAGTGATGGTGCCACGATCCGAGGTTATGGAGATCTAATTTGCAACCGGCTAACCATCAAAGGAGTCTCCCACGTAGAAGGATTAACGCACAACCTCTTTTCGATCGGGCAATTCTGCGATCGAGGTCTACAAGTACTGTTTCGTCAAAAGAGGTGCACAATCGTGAATGAGATGGGTGAAGAACTCCTGGTGGGCACTCGAAGGACAAATCTCTATACAATTGATGTGCGATCAATCAAGCCGTCTACAACGATATGCCTCATTAGCAAAGCGTCATCCTCTCAAAATGAGCTCTGGCATCATCGACTGTCTCATCTAAACTTCAAAACCATCAACAAGCTGGTTCTCGGACTTCCAGCACTAAAATATCAAAATGAACATTTATGCTCAGCCTGTGAAAGAGGAAAAATGAAGAAAGCGTCTCACTCCACCAAACCAATACCTTCGTCATCACGACCACTGGAGCTGCTCCACACTGACTTATGCGGCCCCATGAGGACAGAAAGCCTTAGCGGACGGAAGTACATGATGGTCATCGTAGACGACTTTTCAAGATTCACATGGGTCCACTTCCTAAAATCAAAGGATGAGACGTCAATTCAAATTCCGATCTTTGTAAAAGCAACGCATAACCTACTCGAATGCACAGTCCAAGTGATCCGATCAGATAACGGCACTGAGTTCAAGAATCAAACTCTCAGTAAATTCTATGAGACTCTTGGCATCACTCAACAATTTGCTGCTGTCCGAACCCCTCAACAAAATGGAGTGGTCGAACGACGAAACTGAACCCTAGTTGAAGCTGCAAGAACCATGCTGCTGCAGTCATCGTTACCCCACTTCCTTTGGGCAGAAGCAATGAACACTGCTTGCTACACTCAGAACCGGACAACCATTCATCAAAGATTCGGAAAAACACCATATGACCTTCTCTACAAAAGAACACCAAGCATCGCCCACTTCAAGATTTTTGGTTGCAAATGCTTCATAGCCAATGACCGCGAAGAAAGATCAAAACTGGACCCCAAGGCTATTGAAGGAATATTTGTGGGATACACCACCCAATCAAAGGCATACCGAGTCTACCTGAAGGAAAGGAGAACGGTCATAGAAAGCATCAATGTTACTTTCGATGAAAGAGTCGAAACAGCTTCCCCACATCACAGTGGAGGACCCGAACAGTCAACCACAGTAGCGTCTGAGCACAACAGTTCAGAACCCGAAATGGTAGTTGGAGTATTGGCTCACAACCAGCCAGAAGCAGCTACTCATACTGATCATGCACAGATGCCTAGAACAAATCAAGAAACTCAAGAGGAGCTGGAACTGGACATGTTGTTCGAAAATCTGTACTTTCATCCTCCTTCAACCCAACAGCCATACGACCCAATCCCAAACGATACAGAACCAGCAACTGACCTGGAACCAGACATCGAAACAACTGACCTTGGTTCGAGTAATCAACCCACTGAGTCCGAGCCCATTCCACAAGAATTCGTCGAGCCATCCGACGCAGAAGATTCAATTCTCCCTCACGAAAGAAAATGGACCCGAAGTCACCCATCATCGCAAATAATTGGTGATCCCTCAGCAGGTGTTCGAACCAGGGGCTCTACATCAAATGAGTGTCAGTATGCATGTTTCTTAAGTCAAACCGAACCCACAAAGATCTCAGAAGCACTTAACGACCCGGATTGGATAATTGCCATGCAAGAAGAGATCAATCAGTTCGAGCGTCTCAAAGTTTGGAATCTAGTTCCTCGACCATTGGGAAAGACTGTCATTGGAACCAAGTGGATATTTAAGAACAAAAAGGATGAGGATGGTATCGCAATACGAAATAAGGCAAGACTCGTAGCTAAGGGGTATAACCAACAAGAAGGGATTGATTATGACGAGACATTTGCCCCTGTAGCTAAGGGGTATAACCAACAAGGATCGAGGCAATTCGCCTATTCCTGGCTTTTGCAGCACACAAAGACTTCATTGTCTATCAAATGGACGTCAAGACAGCCTTCTTAAATGGTATTCTCAAGGAGGAGGTCTACGTCTCTCAGCCAGATGGATTCACCAGTGAAGAACACCCAGACTTTGTGTACCGACTAGACAAAGCACTGTATGGACTCAAACAAGCCCCGAGAGCGTGGTACGAAGTCTTGTCGGATTTTCTCACGAATGCTGGCTTCACAAAGGGAAAGATCGATACCACGCTGTTCATCAAACACCATGGTTCTGATATAATGCTCGTACAAATATACGTGGACGACATCATCTTCGGATCATCTAACTCAGATCTTTGCATGGAGTTTAGTAAACTCATGAAGACCAAATTCGAAATGAGTATGATGGGAGAGATGTCCTTCTTCCTAGGACTGCAAATCAGACAACTCCAAGATGGAATATTCATAAATCAGTCCAAATACATCCACGACATTCTCAAGAAATATGGCATGGAGTCGAGCACACCGATAAGTACTCCGATGTCAACAACATGCAAATTGGACTCTGATCCGTCTGGCAAACCAATTGACGCCACCTACTATCGTGGAATAATCGGGTCTCTTCTCTACCTTACTGCTAGTCGCCCGGATATTGTCTTCTCAACATGTCTCTGCGCAAGGTTCCAAGCAAATCCAAAGGAGTCGCATCACATGCAGTAAAACGTATCCTTAAATATTTAAAAGGAACTCCAAATCTCGGCCTCTGGTATCCGAAGGGCTCAGGTATGAAATTAATAGGGTACTCTGACGCTGACTTCGCTGGCTGTAGAATGGACAGAAAAAGCACTTCGGGAAGCGCTCAGTTCTTGGGAGATAAGCTCGTGTGCTGGTCTTCCAAGAAGCAGAACTGCGTGTCAACATCGACGGCAGAGGCAGAATATGTCGCTTCTGCCAGTTGTTGTTCGCAAATTCTGTGGATGCGGACCCAACTAAGGGACTATGGATTCGATCTAAATCGAATACCTATTTATAGTGACTCCAAAAGTGGCATTGCAATTACATGCAACCCTGTTCATCACTCGCGCACAAAACACATAGATTTAAGATATCACTTCATAAAAGATCACGTGGAAAACGGTACAATTGAACTATACTTCATTAGCACAGAGCTACGACTTGCTGATTTATTTACAAAAGCTTTGGATGAAAAACGATTTCAATTCTTAGTCTCTAAATTGGGCATGTTGAATCTCAATTATTAAGTCAATTTACCCTTACAAAATCAATTCTTATCTATGTGGCACAACTATTTCCTATATGTGCATTTTTTTTCTTTTATTTTGTTACTTTAGTTACACCTCTACTTCATGAATAAAAGCTCAAAAATAATAAAGTTCGAAAATGGGTATGATTATTTTAACAAGATATGCTCAAATTTAGGGGGAGAAACCTTGATCATGCTTCGCAACATTTCAAAAGAAGGGGGGAGGAAAAGTACTAATTCTTTAAAAATTGCAAACGTATCGGTCAAGGGGGAGTATTTCAGATTGTCTATGAATATTAAATGTACATCATTGAGGGGGAGTAAGAATTTGATGAATTCTATGCTATGGTGTTAAGGGGGAGAATCGGCATTGTTGAAATTTATTAAGTCAGAAAAGGTTTTAAGGTTTTAAGCTTACTCTCGCAAACTTCAAAAAGTTTTCGCAAGTCATCTACTATTGGGCCCTTTCGCTAACCTTTCTCAAAATATTTCCGGCCCAAGCCCAAAGTTTACCAAAAACTTTTTCAGATTCCACGAAAAGTTTTCGCACCGTCAAAACCTTTTCGCTCCCCTCAAAGTTTTCGCAACCTATCAAAGTTTTCGCAACCTGTTTCTTTACTCTCCAACTCGAATCTCTATTTTTTTTCATTTTGCGCTCACTTCGTGTTCTTCTGCCTTCTTCGAACTCTCTTAAAACATCACAAACTGGTAAGGAACCTCATGAACTAACAGTTTTCTCCCAGTTTTTGATCTAATCGCAGGTTTTCGGTAGAAGGACTGAGGATTCGATGTGCTTAACGACACGATTGATGTCGTTTAGGGATGGGTTTATCGAGTTTAAACCCAAAAATCTCGATCACATTTAAATGAATCGAGATTTAGGGTTGAAATCGACATAATCGCAGCTCATAGAAAGTTTTCGGGGCTAGAACCTGAGTTAAAACCCCAAAAGAAAGTTTTCGGACTGAAAACCTTTCGGGGATCACTGTTTTCGGCTTTCAAAAGTTTTCGGCACATATCGAAAACTATACTTAAGAAACTGTTAGGATCATTTATTGTGTTCTTTATATTTTAGATGCTTCCGTCTTTAGTGTATTTAGGTCTTTGGATTAGATGTTAATTGGGTTTGTAATTTACTTTATTATAAGTATTAGTTGTTTGGGCTAATTAGGTTTTGGGCTTGATGGGCTTTAATATACCAACTAATGTGGTATATAAAGACCCACCAAGCCCTAGTTTCAAAGGGTTCCTCCTTGCAAGTATTGTGCCTCCTTGAACAAGCTAACCTAAATACTCTCAAGCTAAAATCATTCTAGGTTGCTTTCTTTGTTGCTTGCATTATATTAGAAGAAAAGGGACTTACAAGTGGTATCAGAGCAAGCGTGAGGGAACTTTGAAGCCATTTTTGGAGTTTTTTGAGCTATTTTCGTCACTTTGTTTAGGCTGTTTTTGAGCTACTTTGGCTGTTTTTCTGCCTTTTCTGAGCTGTTTTTGGGGTTTCTCGGCCTTTTTCTGGTTTTGGGGAACTTTTTCCAGCAAAAACAGCATTTCTGGGCAGATTTTGGGCATTTACAGCAAGATTTTCGGATTTTTCTGGGTTTCAGCTTGAAGATCTTCATCCTGTTCATCATTCGCGGAACAGACAAAGAATTCGCGAACCTCTCTGCTTTGCGAACCGCCACTCTCGCGAACTTCAATTCGCGAACTGTTCCGCTACATCCGCGAACCGCAACACGCGAACAAGGATCACGAAGCTCAGGCCACTTCACGAACCCCACTTCATCCGCGATCTTTCGATTCGCCAACCGTCAGTTCAGCTTCGCGAATCAATTAGCCAACCCGTGATCTCACTTCGCCAAAGTAGATCACGAACCGGTCTTCAATTCGCGAACCAGCCATTTCACGAACCGCGAACCAGCCATTTCACGAACCCTTCGATTTCACTTATCCAGCTCAAGTTCGCGAACCCTTCGACTTCACGAATCCATCTCAAGTTCGCGAACCCCTCGATTTCACGAATCCAGCTACAGTTCGCGAACCTCACTAACTTCAAGTTTCAACACTTCAAAGTTCCACACACGTTTAAAGATCACCCACATCTAATATAGGATGGACACACTCGCCATGGGAAGCGACGTCAGACCACCAGTGCTGCGAAGAGGCGAGTTCTCTATCTGGAAGAACAGATTCTTTAACTTCCTGGAGATCAAAGACAACGGAGAGGAAATGATCCGATCACTCCAAAGCGGCCCCGAAACATTTACGACCACACTCCCCGGGGACAACACCGTGACTCCTCCCGTCCTTCCACAGATAGTACCCAAGTCTCCAGCCGACTACACTGATTTTGAGAGACGAAGCGTTAGGGCAGACCTCATGTCTAAGACCTACCTCCTACAAGCCATGCCAAATGAAATCTACATTCAGGTAGATAGCTTCCAGACTGCCAAGGAAATGTTCGACGAGATCTCTAAATTGATGCAGGGCACTGATATCGGTTTAAGAGCCAAGAAAGCCAACACACTGGCGGCTTACGACTCCTTCAAGGCTCGACAGGGCGAGCCAATTGGTGAAACCTATCGTAGGTTTATGATCCAAACCAATGAGCTGCGGAAGATCAACATCATGAAGTCCAACTTGGAGCTAAATGTAAGATTCCTTACATCATTACAGCCTGAGTGGAAGAAGATTGCCACAAATTTCAGGCAGAACAAGGACCTCGATGAAATTGACATCCACAGCATCTACGAGAGCCTCGAGCAGCATTCAGATGACGTAAACGAGGGGGTGGACGAGCAGAAGAATAAGGCTGTGGCCGACTCACTAGCCTTAGTGACGAACAAGAAGAGCGCAAAGCTGAGGAAAGGCAAAGCCGTCAAGATCCCGAGCCCCTCCACCTCCGAAGATGACTCAGGCTCGGACTCCGATCCGGAGATGAAGGAGCTCCAGAAGCACTTGGCTCTGGTAACGAAGATGATGAACAAAAAGTTCTTCAAGAAATCATCATCCTCGTCCAACAGACAAAGGATCTCGTCAGGACCCAATCCTCAGACCCGACCATTTCAGCCAGCTGAAACCAAGGCCCCAGCCGAACCAAGAAAATGCTACAACTGTGGCAAACCAGGGCACTTTGCCAATGACTGTCCCCTTCCGAAGAAAAAGAAGGACGAAGAGTATTATCTCAGGAAGCTGCAGTTGATCAGGCAGAAGAATCAAGGCAAAGCACTAGTGGCCGAGCAGGACCACTGGCTCGAGGACTCCACGGAAAGTGAGCCCGAGAACCTTGCCCTGATGGCACGGCTGGAAGGAGACGGATCAGACGAGGAGGAGCAGTCGGAAGCTAGCACCAGCACCAGCACGAACGAGGTAGACAAATCGTGCAACGGCGAGGAGGTATATTCTTTCAACGAGAGTATGCTTTTAAATCTACAAAATAAAATAGAGGTCCTAAGTATAGAACGTAAAAATACTAAGTCTTTAGAAAAGAAATTAGCAAAAACTCAAGCTATTCTAACCATGACCCTAGAAGAAGTAGAAAGATTAGAAAATAGCTTGAGTACGTCAGAACAAGACTTAGGAAAATCAAATGATAAAATTAGTGAATTAATGAATAGGATAGCGACCCTAGAATGCGATAGAAACGAAACTTCTAGCAATAATGATAGAATTAGAGAACTAGAAGCCCAATTAGCTAACAACCGTGCATCCCTCATTAATCGACTAAGCGATATTGGTTCCCTGAATTGTCGATTAGAAGCTGCAAATCTTAGGGTAGCTAGTCGAGATGAGGAAATTGCTAAACTAAATAAAAAACTTGAAGAGCTGACGGCGAATTATAGGAAGAGTGAGAATGAGCGAATAAATAAAACTAGCGAGTATAATCTGATGAATAGCGAACGCGCTGGGCTATATGCTAAGATAAAGAGCCTAGAAGACATTATCACGAAACGAGGGCTATCAGAACAGGTATTGGAACGAACCATGTTTCTGAGTCAGCCCAAAGATACTAGGTTCTACAATCCACGAGGGGGGTTAGGTTTCGTTATGACCATCATACCTGAAGCCAAGAAAACTCCCATTCGCTACGATGATAGTTATCTGGATCTATCGCTCATACGCTTCTTTCAGTCGTCAAAAAGCGAACCAACGACAGGAGAAGGGAGCGATCGGGCCGAAAAACCGTTCGATTACCTTAGCCTGAACGAAAGTTACAAGACAAAGGAAAAACCCTCGATTGATAACTGTCTCCAGGCTAGTGCACTGCCCTCTCAAAAGGTCGTTGAAGAAGCACCGAAGAATTCGAAGCATATGGGAACGTTGCCTAGAGCTTACATCCCTTTTTCGCATAAAGAAAATTTCAAATTACGAGCATCGATGGAATCACTCGAGCAACTCTCTCAACTAGAGAAAGACATTTTACTCGCAGTAATTTCATCATTTAAGGATCAAATAAGCACTAGACCCCACACGATCCCTACACATACTCCTTTCATTTTGACAACGTCACACACAAAACTCTTCAAGAATAAAGAATTAAATAAGCCGGTTATAGGTCGCACCACGAAGATCACTAACAAGACCTCTTCTGCATCGACAGGAAAAGCATCTTGGGAAAAGAGCGTGAAGTGGAGGGCAAGACAAGACGAGACAAAAGGAGACGTTGCTGTTCACAAAAAGGAGCAAATGAAAACGAAAACTAAAATGTCTCCCTTTTTGTTTTGTAAGAATCGTCTTGAGTGTGTTAATGTGTTGAAAAATGCTGCTAGTTTTATTTCTAAGTCGAAAAGGATTTCAGACCCGAAACTTAGCAGGCAACTTATTTCGCAAACCCACACACACACACTAGACTCGCAAACTAAAAGGCACACATCAAAGTCGCGAACTTTGATTTCTATACCTAACTCGCGAACTAACCCTCTCTTTGCACACTTCCCCGAAGTAAAAGCCAAGAAGGTTGCAAGCTCAAATCCCCAACCAAAGGCGAGACCACAAAATGCTTCAAGGCTCGAGAAAAAGCCAGATCAAATATCTCGTAAAAACAAGAAGAAAACCGAGCCCAAGCACTACGTGCCCAAAATCAAAACGCAACCGCTCAAATCGAAACAAATTTGGGTCACAAAAAGGGAACTCGAATCCATCACGACCAAATCAGGCACACGCCAGATTTGGGTTCCCAAAACAAGTCCAAGCATAGTAGACTACTTAGCTGATTCTCTATTTCATCTATGCTTGCGTGTCGAAAATAACCAAGGGGAACCCGACCGTTATCGGGTTACTGACCTCTCTTGATTATTTTTGCAGATCTGTCATGTGTGGTATCTCGATTCAAGTTGCTCCACACACATGACAGGGAGAAAAGAGCTGCTGAGCAACTACAAAGCCCGCTTTGGCGGTAACGTGCGCTTCGGAAATAATCACGCGGCTCCGATCATAGGACACGGAGACCTCATCCATGACAACCTCACAATCAGGGATGTCTCGCTCGTCGAAGGACTTGGACACAACCTCTTCAGCATTGGCCAGTTCTGCGATAGAAGGCTGACGGTCAGCTTCCAGTCTGACGACTGCACCATCAGCAACGAGCAGGGTAGGGAACTCCTCACAGGCACGAGGAAGACAAATCTCTACACAATCAATCTGAAGACCCTTCGACCTTCATCCGCCATCTGTCTGATGACAAAGGCATCACACCAGCAAAATGACCTTTGGCACAGACGGATGTCCCATATCAACTTCAAAACGCTGAATAAACTATACAAAGATAAGCTAGTCACAGGACTCCCAGCATTGAAGTACCACAAAGAGCATCTATGTTCGGCGTGCGAAATGGGAAAGATGAAGAAGACATCTCATTCATCAAAACACGTGGCCTCGACCTCTCGCCTACTGGAGCTGCTACACATGGATTTATGCGGGCCAATGAGGATACAAAGCATAAATGGAAGAAAATACGTATTAGTCATTGTAGATGACTACTCGAGGTACACATGGACGAGATATCTTAAAACGAAGGACGAGACCCCTGAAATCATCATCTCTTTTGTGAAGACGACTCAGAACCTGCTTGAGAGCAACATCCAAGTGATCCGCACAGATAATGGCACTGAGTTCAAGAACAAGGTCCTCAGTGACTTCTACACCTCGTTAGGAATCTCTCAGCAGTTCTCGGCCGCAAAAACCCCTCAACAAAATGGAGTAGTGGAAAGGAAGAACCGGACCCTTATCGAAGCAGCCCGGACAATGCTAATTCAATCAGGACTTCCACACTTTCTATGGGCCGAGGCAGTAAACACGGCGTGTTACACGCAAAACCGAACGAGCATTCACAAGAGATTTGGGAAGACTCCATACGAGCTAATCAACCAAAGGGTCCCAAACATCAAATATCTACGGATTTTCGGCTGCAAGTGCTTTGTAGCTAATGACCGAGTTGATCGAGGGAAGCTCGACCCGAAGGCCATCGAAGGAGTGTTCATTGGATATTCGGCTACTTCGAAGGCCTATAGAGTCTATCTCAAAGATAGAAGGACTGTTATGGAAAGCATAAATGTTACTTTCGACGAAGCGCTTGTGGCTTCTGAATACATCAGTTCAGGACCCGTACTACAACCGAACGCTTCTGTCCAAATCAGGCCAGAACCGGGACTAATTAGAGTGCTGACAGACGATCAGCCCAGTCCTACATTCGAGGAGGTAGCATCGACATCCCACAAGAGCGACGACGCATGGGAGCTGCTTTTCGAAGATCTAGCCATCCACGATGGTCGATCAGCTCAACCTCCTCACCAACCACAAAATAGTGACGCACCAGCTTCTCCCGTAGGCCAACACGAAGCTGTTGCATCTCCCTCAACGTCACATATAGAAGTCACTATTTTCCCTGAAGCCTCAACTGAAGAAGACGATGAAGACATTTCCCTAGACATAGAGCCTAACTCCCCGATCGAAATTTCCAGCACTCCCGAGACAACAGGTGAAGAACCCGCACAGGACGAGCAAGAACAACCTCTCCCTCATCAAAGGAAGTGGACTCGAGCCCATCCGACGTCTCAAATTATTGGAAATCCAGACCAAGGAGTTAGTACAAGATCATCAACAACAAATGAAAATCTATATGCCTGCTTTCTCAGCCAGGCTGAGCCGAGCAAAGTTGGAGACGCGCTATAAGACCCAGACTGGGTAAACGCAATGCAAGAGGAAATCCATCAGTTCGAAAGACTGAAAGTGTGGAAACTCGTACCGAGACCTCAAGGAAAGACGATTATCGGTACGAAGTGGGTATTCAAGAATAAGAAAGATGAAGACGGTGTCGTAATTCGCAACAAGGCAAGGCTAGTTGTAATACCCGAGTTCCGCACGTAAGTTGGCCAATAAATTTGCATGCATAATATGTGTTTATACGACTACATATTATGTGTTTATATGTATATGTTGGTGTTTATGTGATAACTAACTTATTATAAAATTAGACTTGGGACTTAGAAGAATTTCGAAATTAAATAAGGGATTTTCAAAAGACTGAACAGGGTTGAAAATAGAAAATTTTGAGATATGAGAGTGCGAGTATTTGGATTTTAGAATTTTCGAAAGAACATGGATTGTGAAAACTTAAAGTTTTCGAAAGAAGATTTTCGAAAACAGTTTCGAAAAAAATGGATCGAAAATATTAGCATGAGAGGAAAGTAAATAAAACAATAAAATAATATATTTTATAGGTTAAGATAAGTATTAGTTAAGTCCTTGTAATTTGTTCACTGTTACACGCAAACATAGGATAAGAAGAAAGAGACTCATTCATTTTGGCAAAAAAAAAAACTTTCGAAACAAATAAGGAGAGAAAAGAAGAGTACAGTGAGCATCTTCAACCTTGGAAAAGGTATAAATTCTTACCATGATATTTATGTTGTTAATTATGATTTAGCGTGTTCTAAATATTAACAAGCATGAATATTTCATGTGTTCATGTTTTATATATCTAAGTTTTGATTTTCAAAAGATTTGAGCATGTTTTAAAGTTCTGATGATACTCATCATGTTCTAGAAAATAATAGGTTTGGATCGAAAGTTTAGAGGTTTTCGTATGAGTAGTGTGTTTTTCGTATGAATAGTGTGTTTTTCGCACGGTTTAATGATTTTCGCAAGGTAGGTTTTCGCCAGCTTAAGTGGCGAAAAATAATGTTTTCAAAGTAAAAGTTTTCGCTAGTTACTGTTCAAAGAAAAACTTTTCGCCACTTAAGGTAAAAGCTTTTCGCCAGTTACTGTGTTTGCTAGCTACAGTATAAAGTAAACTTTTCGATACTTAGCGAGATTTTCGCTAACTTTACTTTTCGCTAAGGTTTTCGCCAAAAAGGTTTAAAAACTTTTCGCCACTCTTTATTTGGTTTCGCGAACCAAAGCTTTTCGCCACCTAGAAAAGTTTTCGCCAGGTTCAAAAAGGGTTTTCGCAAATCAAGTTTTCGTATGACAACCTCGGGCCGAAAACCTATTTTCGCGGACCGAAATTTAGTTTCGCGGGCCAGTAAAGTTTTGCGAATGAGAGATAACTTCGGGCCGAAAACCAGTTTTCGCGGGCCGAAAGCCAGTTTTCGCGGGCTGAAGTCTTTCGCGAACCATGAGACATCGCGTTTCGATTTTTAAGTTTTCGCAGGCCTGGAAGGATTTTCTTTTTTTGAAACTAATTGATTTTCGCATGAAATTTCGAGAACTTTTATAATTATTTAACTTAGCTAATACACTGATATAATAATATTTTCATGATTAAGGATCAAAAGGTTAGGAAATTCGCAGGACTGCTAAGATAAATAATCAAGGACTCCAGGTAAGTGGGAATTTCAACTACAACACATAAATAATTAACTTACGTGACTTGTGACTATGTGCTTTGGATTTATGCTGTTACGTGAACTATGTGACACACCTGAATGGTATGTATTTTCCGTATTACTCACATGGCATAATCATGCGCATGCACGAAACATTTGTGAGAGTTTACATGAGATGAGTATGCACTGAACATATCGCCTGAAGGCGAATGATATTTGCCGATATGGGCATTTGATGTCGACTCGCAGTTGAGTCAGGGCTACTTCTATGGCACCATGACGGCGTGGTGCGTCGTCGGATATTTTATATATTGAGGCAGGAGGAGCGACCCAGGAAGGAGCGACCTAGTTATGACTAGCGTAGGCTAACTGGCGTAGGCAACTGCCCTGTTGGCGGTGAGGGGCGACCTGGAAGGGGCGACCTGGGAAGGAGCGACCTAGGAAGAAATCCTAGCGTAGGCTAACCGGCGTGGGCTACCAGCGTAGGCTACCGCATGGCAGAGGGGACGACCTGGGAAGGAGCGACCCATGGAAACCTGGCTTGGGCTACCCAGCGTGGGTCGCTGTCATATTTATCCATATGGGATATGAGCTCTGTATGGTGCATAGTAAGATTAGTCGAGGGCCCTGAGAGATGTGAGATGTGAGAGGTGAGATTGAGTCTGACTCTACAAGAGTAGAGAGGCATTGGCGCGGATGCCTTTGCGGGGTTTTACACGTACACGACATTGCATATTCCTACTTACTGAGCTTCATAGCTCACCCCTTATATTATGTGTTGTAGGTACTAGCGACCACGGTACGTGATCGCCTTGTTGGCAAGGCTAGTCTTTTGAAAGCTTCCAGCGATTTTTTAGGGTGGTGTGTACATGGATGCGACCTGTGGGGTGGGTGCTAAAGTTTACCTGGCTGCGTTATTTTACAACCCGTATGTAATTAGGATCCCAACTATGATTTTGGCTTGTATGGGATGTTTTCATATGTATATAAATAAAAATAAAAATTTATACGCATTTGTGCATGCTTGATATCCTATAGTCACGTAAGCTAGTATCGTAAATGAGTAGTAGAAGGCGGGGGGGGCGTCACAGGGTGGTATCAGAGCTTCGGTTGCAGGTTCTGTAGACTGTTCATGTACACACACTCAAAAGCGTGGAAGCGGCCTTGCTAGTAAGTTTTATATTCTTGTGAATTCTTGTGTTGAATAAATTTGTTGGCCTTCGGAACTATTAGGGTAAGAGAGAAAATGGTAAGAACGCGAGGTGAAAGCAGTGGGAATGCTGATGGAGGCAAGGAACCCGCAACACCTATCGATAATCGTTACACGGCTATCCTTCAACTCACAGAGTTAGTCCGTCAGCAATCCGCCCAGATTCAAGAATTAATTCAGCAACGGAATACGGATAGACAGCAAAGCAGCGGACACTCTCAGGCAGAGCGAATTGAAATAGTGGGGGAGAGGTTTCGCAAACTCAATCCTCCAACTTTTGAAGACGCAAACGATCCAACATTTGCTGAAGATTGGCTAAGGACCCTTGAAAGCATGTTTCAGTATAGCCGAATTCCCGAGGAAGAGAAAGTGCTTTGTGCCGCCTTTCTGTTGCGAGGAGGTGCGGGACATTGGTGGGATGCTATTTTAGCAATCGAGGACCCTATTACGATGCCTTGGGAACGCTTCAAGGAGCTGTTCAGAAGCAAATATTTCACTGCCCCGGTACGAACCCAGCGCATGAACGAATTCATCAATCTCAGACAGGGGACGATAACGGTGGCAGAGTATATCAGAAAATTTGAGCAATTATCAAGGTTTGCGACTCACATGGTGAGTACGGACGCGCTGAAAATTGAACGATTCCTTGAGGGCCTGAAGCCAGAGTTATATCGTGATGTAAATATGGCTGGACTTCAAGGAGCTACATATGCACAAGTTGCAGAGCGAGCATTAGTGGCCGAACAGGCCGAAACTAGAATCATTCAGGCGCAAGAGGCAAACGGAAGTTTGAGCAAGGAACGAAGTGGAGCGGAGGAAATCAAAAGCGACAATTTGTCTCAAAAGGTGTGAGGCCAAACTTTCAGAACAGGCCTGGACAACCTCCACTAAACCCAATGCAGGCAAGGTTTCCCGCACCAATTCCAAACTGCCCGAGGTGTGGGAAACGACATTTCGGTAACTGCTTTCTACAGACTAATAACTGCTTCAAATGTGGGAAGCCCGGACACTTTGCAAGACAATGCCCGGAAAACACATTTGGGAGACGAGCTGCAGGACAAACCAGACCACCCATCATGGCAGCACGAGTTTATACCCTAACTTCAGAGGAGGCGGAGAACAACCCATCAGTGGTGGCAGGTATCCTACTTATTCATCAAACCCCGACATGCATTTTAGTAGATTCAGGAGCCACGCATTCATTTGCATCATCTAATTACATGGTGAGGCTCGGGGTTATACCTCAACAATCCGAATGTGATTATAACGTAACCATTCCGCATGGAGTTGCAACTCGAACCAATTTAGTTTTGCGGAACTGCCCGGTATTAATCCACGATAGAGAACTGCCCGTAGATTTGATAGTTATTCCAATGAACGACTACGAAGTGATTCTTGGAATGGACTGGTTATTGAAGTACGGAGCGGTCATCGATTGCAACCGAAAGGAAGTCACGTTCAATATAGAAGAAGTCGAACCCTTTTCTTTCACAGGAATGAACAAAAGCAGAAATATTTTCATGATATCAGATATCATTGAAGGCGCAACGCTTGATCAAGCAGGATGTGAAGCCTACCTTGTTTCCGCTATAACATTGGCGGAACGCTCGTCCCCAAAACTGGAAGAGGTTCCAGTAGTGCGAAAATTTCCTGATGTCTTTCCTGAAGACTTACCAGGACTTCCTCCAGATCGTGAAATTCAATTCACCATTGACCTGATACCCGGAGCGGCACCAATTTCAAAGGCTCCTTATCGATTGGCTCCAACAGAATTGAAAGAACTAAAGGAACAACTGGAAGAATTATTACAGAAGGGATTCATTCAGCCAAGCTTTTCGCCATGGGGAGCGCCAGTTCTGTTCGTGCGAAAGAAAGACGGATCGATGCGATTGTGTATTGATTATAGAGAACTAAACAAGATCACCATAAAGAACAAGTATCCTCTGCCTAGGATTGACGACCTATTTGACCAATTGCAAGGCTCGACGGTGTTTTCGAAGATAGATCTGCGATCAGGATATCACCAGTTGAAGATTCGAGAAGAAGACATTCCAAAGACCGCCTTTAGTACGAGGTATGGACACTATGAGTTCTTAGTTATGCCTTTCGGGCTAACTAATGCGCCAGCAGCATTTATGGACATGATGAATCGGGTGTTCAAGTCATTTTTGGACAAGTACGTCATCATATTTATCGATGACATTTTAATCTATTCTAAGACAAAGGAGGAGCATTAACAACATTTGGAAGTCATCCTTGAGATATTACGAGAGGAACAGTTGTATGCTAAATTCAAGAAATGCGAGTTTTGGATGAAACAAATCGCATTTCTTGGGCATGTCATCTCGGGAGCTGGGATCTCAGTAGATCCAAGCAAGATCGAGGCTATTAATAATTGGCCTCAACCAACCAACGTAACGGAAGTACGTAGCTTTCTTGGCCTGGCAGGGTACTACAGAAAATTCATCAAAGACTTCTCGAAGATCGCCTCAACACTGACGAAGTTAACAAAGAAGAATACTCCTTTTCATTGGAACGAATCGTGCGAGCAAAATTTCCAAGAATTGAAAAGACGACTCACCTCGGCCCCAGTTCTTACAATACCATCAGGGACATGAGGATTCTCAGTTTACAGCGATGCCTCGAAGAATGGCCTAGGATGTGTGCTAATGCAAAACGGGAAGGTGATAGCATATGCCTCTCGGCAATTGAAGGAATACGAAAAGAACTACCCGACACACGACTTGGAACTTGCCGCAGTGGTTTTTGCTTTAAAGATTTGGCGGCATTATCTATACGGGGAAAGATGCGAAATTTACACAGACCACAAGAGCCTGAAATATTTCTTCACCCAGAAAGAACTAAATATGAGGCAGCGACGTTGGCTGGAACTGGTTAAGGATTACGACTGCATAATCAATTACCACCCAGGCAAAGCAAATGTAGTTGCTGATGCGCTAAGCCGAAAAGCTGTGACTACTGAGTTACAACGACTTGAGGTGGAGATAGTATTTGGGCGAAGTCGAAACAAATTGGCAGCACTGACCCTTCAACCCACTTTATTGGAACAAATTAGAAAGGCGCAAGAAAGAGATGAATTCTACCTGAAAATAAAGGCGCACAGACGGAGCAAACATCAGTTGACCCTTCTATACGCGAAGATGGAAGTTTGTACTACAAGAACCGTATATATGTGCCTAACGACGAAGAGGTGCGAAGAACGGTAATGACGGAGGCACACGCTACTACATATTCAGTGCACCCAGGGACTACAAAAATGTACCGAGATCTACGAACGAACTATTGGTGGCCAGGAATGAAGAAAGACATTGCGATGTTTGTGAATCGATGCCTGACCTGCCAACAAATCAAAGCGGAGCACCAACGACCGGCGGGAATGTTACAACCTCTACCAATACCTGAATGGAAGTGGGACCACATTACGATGGACTTCGTCGTTGGCTTGCCGAAGACTGTAAAAGGCCACGACGCCATTTGGGTAATCGTCGATCGATTGACAAAATCTGCCCATTTTCTACCCATCAGCTCGACTTTTCCCTTGGACCGATACGCTGAATTGTACATACAAGAAATAGTTCGACTCCACGGGATTCCGTCTTCAATCATTTCAGATCGAGACTCGAGGTTCTTGTCCAAATTTTGGATGAGCCTGCAGAAGGCTATGGGAACTAAACTTTCATTTAGTACGGCTTATCATCCTCAAACGGATGGACAGTCAGAACGAACCATACAAACCCTGGAAGATATGTTGCGGGCATGTGTTCTTGATTTCAAGGGGAACTGGAGCAAATACCTTCATTAATCGAGTTCTCCTACAACAATAGTTATCACGCAACGATTGAAATGGCCCCGTATGAAGCTTTGTACGGACGCAAATGCAGATCTCCAATACATTGGGATGAGGTTGGCGAACGAGCAATATTGGGTCCTGATATGGTCCGAGAAATGACCGAAGCCATAACAAAAATTCGAGAAAGAATGCGAACGGCACAAAATAGACAGAAGAGCTATGCGGATCAACGACGGAGACCGTTAGAATTCCAAGTGGACGATTGGGTATTCTTAAAGATATCCCCGATGAAAGGCGTAAAACGATTCGGGCGGAAAGGAAAGTTAAGTCCGAGATACATTGGTCCGTTCCGAATACTTAAAAGAGTCGGCGAAGTAGCATATCAGTTAGAATTACCAACCTCACTATCACAAGTTCATGATGTCTTCCACATATCAACGCTACGAAAGTATGTCGCAGACTCCAATCATATATTAAGAAACGAATTTCTTCACCAACAACTCAAGCCAGATTTAAGCTACGACGAAAGACCAGTGGAGATTTTGATGCACGAAGTGAAACAACTTCGAAATAAGGATATTCCCTTAGTTAAAGTGCTGTGGCAGAACCAATCGACAGAAGAAGCTACTTGGGAACGAGAAGATGATATGAGAAGTCGCTACCCCGAATTATTTCAACCGGCATAATTTCGGGGGCGAAATTCTTTTAAGGGGGGAGAATGTAATACCCGAGTTCCGCACGTAAGTTGGCCAATAAATTTGCATGCATAATATGTGTTTATACGACTACATATTATGTGTTTATATGTATATGTTGGTGTTTATGTGATAACTAACTTATTAGAAAATTAGACTTGGGACTTAGAAGAATTTCGAAATTAAATAAGGGATTTTCAAAAGACTGAACAGGGTTGAAAATAGAAAATTTTGAGATATGAGAGTGCGAGTATTTGGATTTTAGAATTTTCGAAAGAACATGGATTGTGAAAACTTAAAGTTTTCGAAAGAAGATTTTCGAAAACAGTTTCGAAAAAAATGGATCGAAAATATTAGCATGAGAGGAAAGTAAATAAAACAATAAAATAATATATTTTATAGGTTAAGATAAGTATTAGTTAAGTCCTTGTAATTTGTTCACTGTTACACGCAAACATAGGATAAGAAGAAAGAGACTCATTCATTTTGGCAAAAAAAAAAACTTTCGAAACAAATAAGGAGAGAAAAGAAGAGTACAGTGAGCATCTTCAACCTTGGAAAAGGTATAAATTCTTACCATGATATTTATGTTGTTAATTATGATTTAGCGTGTTCTAAATATTAACAAGCATGAATATTTCATGTGTTCATGTTTTATATATCTAAGTTTTGATTTTCAAAAGATTTGAGCATGTTTTAAAGTTCTGATGATACTCATCATGTTCTAGAAAATAATAGGTTTGGATCGAAAGTTTAGAGGTTTTCGTATGAGTAGTGGTTTTTCGTATGAATAGTGTGTTTTTCGCACGGTTTAATGATTTTCGCAAGGTAGGTTTTCGCCAGCTTAAGTGGCGAAAAATAATGTTTTCAAAGTAAAAGTTTTCGCTAGTTACTGTTCAAAGAAAAACTTTTCGCCACTTAAGGTAAAAGCTTTTCGCCAGTTACTGTGTTGCTAGCTACAGTATAAAGTAAACTTTTCGATACTTAGCGAGATTTTCGCTAACTTTACTTTTCGCTAAGGTTTTCGCCAAAAAGGTTTAAAAACTTTTCGCCACTCTTTATTTGGTTTCGCGAACCAAAGCTTTTCGCCACCTAGAAAAGTTTTCGCCAGGTTCAAAAAGGGTTTTCGCAAATCAAGTTTTCGTATGACAACCTCGGGCCGAAAACCTATTTTCGCGGACCGAAATTTAGTTTCGCGGGCCAGTTAAGTTTTGCGAATGAGAGATAACTTCGGGCCGAAAGCCAGTTTTCGCGGGCTGAAGTCTTTCGCGAACCATGAGACATCGCGTTTCGATTTTTAAGTTTTCGCAGGCCTGGAAGGATTTTCTTTTTTTGAAACTAATTGATTTTCGCATGAAATTTCGAGAACTTTTATAATTATTTAACTTAGCTAATACACTGATATAATAATATTTTCATGATTAAGGATCAAAAGGTTAGGAAATTCGCAGGACTGCTAAGATAAATAATCAAGGACTCCAGGTAAGTGGGAATTTCAACTACAACACATAAATAATTGACTTACGTGACTTGTGACTATGTGCTTTGGATTTATGCTGTTACGTGAACTATGTGACACACCTGAATGGTATGTATTTTCCGTATTACTCACATGGCATAATCATGAGCATGCACGAAACATTTGTGAGAGTTTACATGAGATGAGTATGCACTGAACATATCGCCTGAAGGCGAATGATATTTGCCGATATGGGCATTTGATGTCGACTCGCAGTTGAGTCAGGGCTACTTCTATGGCACCATAACGGCGTGGTGCGTCGTCGGATATTTTATATATTGAGGCAGGAGGAGCGACCCAGGAAGGAGCGACCTAGTTATGACTAGCGTAGGCTAACTGGCGTAGGCAACTGCCCTGTTGGCGGTGAGGGGCGACCTGGAAGGGGCGACCTGGGAAGGAGCGACCTAGGAAGAAATCCTAGCGTAGGCTAACCGGCGTGGGCTACCAGCGTAGGCTACCGCATGGCAGAGGACGACCTGGGAAGGAGCGACCCATGGAAACCTGGCTTGGGCTACCCGCGTGGGTCGCTGTCATATTTATCCATATGGGATATGAGCTCTGTATGGGCATAGAGATTAGCCGAGGGCCCTGAGAGATGTGAGATGTGAGAGGTGAGATTGAGTCTGACTCTACAAGAGTAGAGAGGCATTGGCGCGGATGCCTTTGCGGGGTTTTACACGTACACGACATTGCATATTCCTACTTACTGAGCTTCATAGCTCACCCCTTATATTATGTGTTGTAGGTACTAGCGACCACGGTACGTGATCGCCTTGTTGGCAAGGCTACTCTTTTGAAAGCTTCCAGCGATTTTTGAGGGTGGTGTGTACATGGATGCGACCTGTGGGGTGGGTGCTAAAGTTTACCTGGCTGCGTTATTTTACAACCCGTATGTAATTAGGATCCCAACTATGATTTTGGCTTGTATGGGATGTTTTCATATGTATATAAATAAAAATAAAAATTTATACGCATTTGTGCATGCTTGATATCCTATAGTCACGTAAGCTAGTATCGTAAATAAGTAGTAGAAGGCGGGGGGGGGGGGGGGGGGGGGGGGGCGTCACACTAGTCGCGAAGGGCTACAACCAGCAAGAGGGAATCGACTACGACGAGACCTTCGCACCCGTAGCACGAATCGAAGCAATTCGGATTTTCCTAGCCTTCGCAGCCCACAAAGACTTCACGGTGTATCAGATGGACGTCAAGACAGCCTTCCTCAACGGCGTCTTGAAAGAAGAAGTCTACGTGGCACAGCCTGAAGGATTCGTAAGCCAAGCCCACCCTGACTATGTGTACTTCCTCGAGAAGGCACTTTACGGACTTAAGCAAGCACCCCGAGCATGGTACGAGGTGCTATCTGACTTTCTGATCGAGTCAGGCTTCACTAAAGGGCAAATCGACACCACCCTCTCATCAAGCGACGCAGTCTGAAATTCTATTATTCAGATTTACGTTGACGACATTATTTTTGGATCCACAAACCCATGTTGTGCAAGGAGTTGGGGAACTGATGAAGACAAGTTTGAAATGAGCATGATGGGAGAACTCAACTTCTTCCTTGGACTGCAAGTCAAGCAACTCCCAGAAGGAATCTTCACAGTCAATCAGCGGATCAAGACTACTTAAGAAGACAACATGGAAAATTCCCCATCTAAAAGTACCCCGATGTCGACTTCGTGCAATAGTAGCAGATCCATCGGGCAATCAGTCAACCGTCTACATACAGAGGAATGATAGGATCGCTTCTGTATCTGACAGCAAGTCGGCCGGATTAGTCTCTCCACCTGCCTGTGTGCGCGCTTTCAAGCAGATCCGAAGGAGTCGCACATGCTTGCAGTGAAGAGGATCTTACGCTATCTCAAGGAACACCGACACTCGGACTCTGGTATCCCAAGAACTCTAACTTTCAATTACTTGGCTTTACGGATGCCGACTTTTGCAGGTTGTAGGATGGACAGGAAGAGCACCTCGGGTGGAATACAGTTCCTAGGTGACAAACTAGTAAGTTGGTCGTCTAAGAAACAAACTGTGTCCACGTCAACCGCCGAAGCAGAGTACGTTGCTCTGTGGCCAGTTGCTGCTCTCAAATCCTGTGGTTGCGAACGCAATTGCAGGATTACGGGTTTGTGTTCAATAACATTCCAATTTACAGCGACTCGAAGAGCGCTATTGCCATTACCTGTAATCCCGTCCATCATTCCCGCACTAAACATATAGACCTTCGATATCACTTTATAAAAGATCATGTCGAAAAAGGCACAATCACAATGTACTTCGTCAACACCGAAGTTCAACTTGCCGATCTTTTCACAAAGGCTTTGGATGAAAAACGTTTCATGTTTCTCGTTTCAAAGATAGGCATGTTGAATCGGGAAGCATAACGTGATTTTTGCCTATATCAACCTTTTATAAAGTTTAAAAGATGATCACCATTCCAAAAATTTAGGGGGAGTAATTTTTAGTCTTCTTGTTATATTTTAACTTGAAATGCATTTTCTAAGAGTGCATATTTTGAGGGGGAGTCTAAGTTAAAAATTGAGCCCACAATCACTAAAGCATTTGAGCCAATTCGCAAAATTCAAAAACCAGTATTGGGCCTTCTTTTCTCATTTTTCAGCCCAGTTCTTCAACTTCATTTTGATTCGTGAATCTAGGGTGATTCAACTCATCTTCCTGTACTCAATGCTACTTCGCGAACTCACGCACGCTTCGCGAACCTCAAGCGGGCCCATCTTACTTACGAGGCCCAAACCTTTTTAGGCCCGCGAACTTCTTACCTCTTAAAACCCTAAGTTTCACGAAGATACAGTCGCCGTCAATTCATAAATTAGGGTTTACACTGTTCAAAATCTCTCGATCTACTGTTCATCCGCAAGATAAAGCCACTCAAATCACGACGAAACCTGCTCCTTAGCTTCCAAATCTTCTTCTCTCGTGCGTTGTTGTGGTAAGAATAACGTTGAATCTTCATTTTCAAGCAGTTCTATACTTATCTGATGATGATTTTGGCGAATCTGGAACTTTCTGCACTTCGCGGATGATGAACACGATGAATCTTCATGATTCGCGAACTCAGCCCTTTTTGATCTTTAAAGCGCGACTTTCGAAGTCTCCAACCTGTTTTTCGCGCATTTGTCTTAGCCCACGAAGTTCTCCATGATTCGCGAACTCTTCAAAGTTCGCGAACTTGTTCCGCATTCGCAAAACTCAAAATCGCGAACCTCTTTCAAATTCGCCAAACCCTCAAGTTCGCGAACCACTCTAAATTCGTAATCATTTTAAAATCGCGAACTTATTTCTCAATTCGCAAACTTCCAGATCGCGAACCCCATGGTCTTTCGCGAATCCCTTCATGTTTCGCGAACTCAATTTCACTTCAATTCGAGAACACAATCTCAATTCGCAAAGTATTTCAGTTCTCGAACCTATTCTAACATTCGCGAAACTAGGATTCGTAAAGCTCTTAGTGAACTTACCAAACTCTCATATCGCGATCCACACTTAATTGTTTTTATCATCTGTTTCGCGAACCTTTACTTAGAATTTTCTTAACGCACTCTCACTTTTCACTTCGCGACATAAAGACTTTGAAAATTTTTAACTAATGCGCGAACTCTCCACTTAAGAAATTTTCTAAGTATCAAACTCATGATTTAAATGGGCTGAAACTGTTTTTGGGCCCAAAATCAAACATTAAATTTTTAAAGCCCAAAACACTTGAACAATTTTGAACTCTAACTTGTTTTCACCTATTCAAATCATGTTACCTTCTGCTTCTTATTACTGTATAAACTAATGGTTACTCTATCATCGCAGGTTTAACGAATCCAGGTGTTCGGAACAACAAAAAAGAAGAGGGCAACAAGTAAAAAAAAAAAAAAAAAAAAACAAAAAAGAAGAGTCGCCCCACTCAAAAAAAATATGAATACGACACCAACAGATCTGATATACCCAACGTCCAAATGGGTCATTCCGAAGGACAATAACTTCCAACTCGACTTGGAAGTCTTCAAAGGGAAGGAACCCATTATTCCTGCGATATTGAGACACCATCACCTCTGGTACGCCTTCTCGGCCGCTGTACCAGTCCCCTCCGTTTACCTTCAACAATTTTGGGGGACGCTGCAGACGAAGGTGGCACCAGACAATAGCTTTACTACGAAGCAAAACTCGCGGGCCAGACGGTCGAGGTCACCCGCGAATTAATCCGCCATGTTCTCCGCCTGCCCAGCCGACCGGAGAATGAGTATGAGGCTTCTGAGGATGAGCTTCTCGAGGACATTCAAAGAATGGGCTACTTCACGCCCGTCAAAGTCCTCTCTCAGATCCAACATCCATGATCCCGCATCCATGGCGGACACTTTTTGCGCTTGTCAATAAGTGCTTCTCACCAAAGCACTCAGGGCACGACAGGTGCAACATCACGATACTGCGGATCTTCCACGGCATTGCCTTCAACAAAAACGTAGATTATGCCAAGCTCATCATGTTGGACCTCGACGACCAAATGATGCAGCGAACGAAGGGCAAGAAGACGCAGTACCTTCCATATTCCAGGTGGTTCGGGCTAATGATCCACCACTTTATGCAATCACTGCCTGGGATACCAACCCGGCCCGCCGACGAATATGTCACCCCGCCAAAACTCAGTACCTCCAGAAGGGGAAGGTCGATGAGAAATACGCGCGGCGGCCGATGCCCATCCCTTCATCCCTCTTGTCACTGGCGGAGCAGCACATGATAGAAGACTACTGCCGCCAGTACAATGTATACGCCCCATGGTTCGAGAAAACCCCCTCGAACCTAACCCCGGGGCCTCCCACTCTGCCGATGAAGGTCCTAGAACCAGGCCGGAGGCAGCTTCTTCATCCATTCCTCAGTCATACACTCACCAACCAGCCATTCCATCAATTACCCAATCATCCACACCACCAACACCTGTCGAACAACAAATAACCGTTCGACAGCCCTCACCACCACTCATCACACCCATCCCACCACCATCTCCTGTCAGCCGCACATCGCCAATCCCGCCGACGTCGCGTGATCTTCAACGACAAATGTTGAGCGACGTCTCCGACTCGGACGGCGAAGACGGGATGCCCATACAACGCCCACAGTCCCCACCACCCTCCACGAGGCAGCCGTCGCCCGCTCCTCAACGCCAACAAATGAGCGACGACTCCTCTGACGATGACGATGACAGCACGCTTATCCATAGACGTCGTCGTATTCCTCCAATCCCCACTCCACTACAAGCCGGGTCACCCCTTAGGATAGAAGCCGCCGACATCGACCCAACGGCGCATACCACGAGCCTTAGCCATTCGGCCGGTTCCCAACAACCGGTCGTCTCAAAAAGCCCCGACCCTCAACCATCCCGTCCTCCGCCTGTCACCGAACAGGCCACAACGTCCATAGAGGCGCACATGATTGAGGCGCTTCTAGGATTGGACGGAAGTCCCGATTACGACGACCCCACATCGTCTTCGTCAGAGGGCCACCGTCCGAATATCACGATCGGACGCGTGCCAACGGGACGCCTAAGTGGCCCCGGTGAGAGCTCTACCTTCGCCCGTCTGTGTGATGTGGCCCTAACGACCGGAGCGGTCCTTCCTCGTGAGGAACCGCAAGGACAGGTCGGAAGTCCAGTGCCGCCCGAAGTCCCATCGATTTCCCGCGAAACTGGCCACCCCACCACTTCGGGGGTGCAAACGGAAGGCCTTCGTGGCTCCGGCGGTGATTCCCCGTACGTGACGGCGACATACCTTGAACGGAGACTTGCCGAATTTCTCGAGCAAGTGGCTGTCCCGCGCATGCAGTCACTCATTATGACTGCTGCACCGGACAGAGGCAAAGCTCCAGTTGTCGACGAAACCCCGTCACGTTACCCACTACCCCCACCTCATCCGAACCCCCACACCATGCCACTGCTCGACCTATGGGACATCTTCACTGCCCGTCTCATAGGAGTGGACCCGAAGCACCCCGCGCTCGTGACGGTCCAAAAAATGCTGCTCGCGCAACAAAACATACCGTCAACAGAAACGTGCCGAGACGACACCTCAACAATCCGAAGACGGCACGACGATCCTGATGACCAGGATCGCCGTGAGGGGGAGAAGCGTCAACGCCTATCCTCCTCCGGAGCATCTGTACGACGAAGCACACCATCACAGGGCAGATCAGCAGCAGGCCCTACAACACAAACCCAACAACCCACACGAAGAGGTTCTCGAGGAAGACAAGCGGCGCCAGGGCCGAACCAGACACTCTTCCTTGGCGAAGCAACGTCGACCTCGGAAATCCATACACATACAGTCCAAAGAACCACCACCCCAAATCCTCCTTCCACCACCCACGAAGCCAGAAAAAGCCGAAGCCCACCTCTTTCGCCCTACATTGCTACACAACCGGACTTAGAGCCATTCAACCTCGAAGATTACCTCCAACCACACACTGAAGTGGAGGCATACATTATGAACGAAGGATGGCTCAAAAGATCGGTTACAGAACAGTTCTCAAAGACTATGTTTGATAACGCTCGACAGCTCCTAAGGAATGCAGAGGTTGAACTTGTCAGAATAGAAGACAAGGAGCTGGAAGAAGGGGAGGACTACGAAGCAGAAATCCCCGAACTTCCTGTTGTCTTGGAGCACGCCAACCGATGGTATGACATGTACAACCCTCCGCCAAGAGAGACCCCGAAGATTCCGGAGCTCCCGTGGGAAAATGCCAAAATCGTGGCACCTTACCAGGAAGAGTTTCGGAAACGAATATGGAGGAAACCCGAGCGTATCACCAAGCCTGATGAACTGGAGCTGAGTTGGATGACTCATCTGACGGGACGAAGGGCAAGATTCTATGTCCTAAGTCTGCGAATGATGATGAGTTTCAGAGGACGAGGCGACAATCTGGATCGCCTTCGAAAAGACGAATCAAGGAAGAAACTGATCAAAAGGGTGACGGGAGTCAGAGTCGAGTACTTCAACCAAATTCCCATCCAGTTTACAAAGTTGAAAGGGAGGACGGGAAGGTTGAAGACATCAGCGAAGCGGACCTAATCTACATTAGACACCCTGATGTCGAGAGAATATTCTCGACGTACAGGTATCTAGGACAGCTGAAAAAGGACCCTGCTTTGAAGATAGGCCTTGCTACACTCAAAAGGTTCATGTTGCGCCAGATCAACTATAATGCTTCCCACGACCTTCAGATGGCACTGGAAAGCAATATGAAGAAAGTGAACCTCACAAAGCCTAACTTCGAAGTCCCGGATGACCCCAACATCTCTGAAGGAAACGTCTTTGAAGGTGAGGACCCCTCGATAGTCTACGTCAACTACAAAGGTGAGAAGAGATTGATGAAGACCTCGGAGATCCCAAAGTTCTCCGACGGGACTCTTCTAATTATTTCAAGAAAGTTGACAAGGATTATCCAGGAGATGGAAGAAGAAGACCTCGATAGCCAGATGAAGTTCAGATTACTTCGAGGGAAGATCGATGAAAGACTGGCTCTTCGAAGGTGGTTACGTAACTACGAAGTCAAGCTCGGACTTCGAAGCTCTACGTACAAGACGGTGGACCCCAAGGTCGGAGCATCCAAGCAGAAGCCTTAAAAAGAACACAAAGGGGGAGATTGTTAGGATCATTTATTGTGTTCTTTATATTTTAGATGCTTCCGTCTTTAGTGTATTTAGGTCTTTGGATTAGATGTTAATTGGGTTTGTAATTTACTTTATTATAAGTATTAGTTGTTTGGGCTAATTAGGTTTTGGGCTTGATGGGCTTTAATATACCAACTAATATGGTATATAAAGACCCACCAAGCCCTAGTTTCAAAGGGTTCCTCCTTGCAAGTATTGTGCCTCCTTGAACAAGCTAACCTAAATACTCTCAAGCTAAAATCATTCTAGGTTGCTTTCTTTGTTGCTTGCATTATATTAGAAGAAAAGGGACTTACAGAAACTTTTTGACAAAAATTAGCTTTTCGCAAAAGAAAGTTTTTGGACTGATAACTTTTCGGGGATCACTGTTTTCGGCATCAAAAGTTTTGGGCACATATCGAAAACTATACTTAAGAAAATTTTTGACAAAAATTAGATTTCGCAAAAGAATGTTTTCGGACTGATAACTTTTCGGGGATCACTGTTTTCGGCTTTCAAAAGTTTTCGGCACATATCGAAAACTATACTTAAGAAAATTTTTGACAAAAATTAGCTTTTCGCAAAAGAAAGTTTTCGGACTGATAACTTTTCGGGGATCACTGTTTGCGGCTTTCAAAAGTTTTCGGCACATATCGAAAACTATACTTAAGAAACTTTTTGACAAAAATTAGCTTTTCGCAAAAGAAAGTTTTCGGACTGATAACTTTTCGGGGATCACTGTTTTCGGCTTTCAAAAGTTTTCGGCACATATCGAAAACTATACTTAAGAAAAATTTTGACAAAAATTAGCTTTTCGTAAAAGAAAGTTTTCGGACTGAAAAGTTTTCGGGGATCACTGTTTTCTGCTTTCAAAACTTTTCGACACATACCGAAAACTACACTTAAGAAATTTTTGACATAAATTAGGTTTTCGCAGGAGAAAGTTTTCGCGAAAATACATTGTTTTCGGCTCTCAAAACTTCTTAACATTATACCGAAAACTATACTTAAGCAATTCTTTGAAAGCATTTGATATGCCTCTACTTTTCGCAAGAAACTTAGAACCTTTTCCTAAGACAATTTTTTATCTTGTCTCTAAGTTTATTTTAAAATACAATCTTTTATCCGTTCGGTCATTCTAACGAACAATTTTTTTCAGATCATTAAAGAATGGCGAACTTGACCATTGACGAGGTGTATCCCACAACAAAATGGATCGGGACGATAGAAAATAACTTCCAACTTGATCCCGACAAATTCAAATGTCCCGACCCAATCATAGTGGTTGTGCTTCAAACACATCCTTTGTGGAACGCCATCACAGCCACTACCAAAGTGCCCGAAGTCTACCTTCAACAACTCTGGGGCACGATGACGAGGAAGATAGCCGATGATGAATCCGTCTTCAATGAAGCTCAAGTCCAAAACCAATAATAACAATAACAAAGGAGCTTCTACAACAAGTGCTACATCTTCCCATCCTTCCAGTCTACGAGGATCTCGCCGACGACGACGAAATTAAGAAAGGACTTTTGAAGCTGGGATACCGTCCACCACTGAACCTTCTATCTGGATCGTTCAAGGGATGCTGCCCTACCCATGGAGAACAATGTTCAGCATCATCAACAAGTGTCTCTCCCCAAAGCATGCAGGATTTGACAAAGGAAACATCAACATCCTCCGCTTGCAACACAGCATCATTTACAACAAACCCTACGACTACGCAGCTATAATCATGGCGGACCTGGATGACCAACTACGTCACCGGGACAGCCGCACCATCAAAAATCGAGTCGTTCCCTACCTACGGTGGTTCTCTCTCATTATTCAAAGATCAATGACAACTAATCCAGAGATCCCACCTCGAGACGAAGTCGAGAACTTTACGCCGTCAAAATTAAAGTATCTCGTGAAAAAGAAGACGGAGCCAAAATGGGAGAAACGCCCTATGATGATCCCACTCCATCTTCTACAAAACGCCGATCCCGATGCTGTTCAAGAATACTGCGACCAGTATCGCCACACCAACCCCATGGTTCGGGAAGACCCCCCCGAACCTAGCCAAGGGGCTCAGCCGAGTGGAAGTGAGGGTCCTGAGAGTGAGCCAGCCGCACCACCACCGTCTCCGCCCCCGTCAACTCACCCACAAGACAGTGATGACGGGGACTCGGACGACGACACTGCCACACTGGACAGATTTGGGCACCGCCGAGAAATACGCGCAAAAAGCCAACAAGATTCTCAAGTCTCGGCTCCCACGTCTGCAGCAGCCGTCTCCCAACAACCAGAACAAGACCGGACCATCGCCACTATAGGAACAGGGACTGATACACTCAGTCCCCGAGTAGAAACCGCCGCATCAGGTCCAACGGCGCATGCACCTACCCCACCCACCCACTCATCTGTCTCTCAACAGACAGATGTTTCACACACTCACGGGGATCCTCGTCCACCATCCCCCCCTCGCTCGGAGGCTGGGGATGTTGAAATTAGTGGTCCACCGCCCCAGACCACGACCTTCATTTAAAGCACATCGAGTCTAGATCCTCGAATGCCTATATTTTTTCCACCTTTTACTAGGACACATACACATCTTTCTGCCAGCTCTCTGAAGCTGTCCACAACGGCTGTCGATACCTCAATTACTGAGGTTCTTCGAACACTGGCCGGAAGACCCGATGAAGGAACCTCTTCCCCTCCTTCCTCGTCGGGCCATCAGGCCATTTCCACCTCAGGCCTGATGACGACAGGAAGCCTCAGTGGCCCTGGTCCTTCGGTACGTCTAAGTGATGTACCCGTAACGACCGCAACTGCATCGTTTCTCGACGAGTTGCTTGCAACGGTCGGAAGTCCCAAACGCGTCGAAGTACCCCCTACTTTGGCAAGTGCGGGCCACAGTGACTCAGTCATTGTGTCAACGGAGCACCTTAGTGGCCCCGGTGGTGATTTCCCCTTCGTAACCAAGGCCAAGCTGAACTCACTCCTGGAGTCGTTCACCAAAGCACTCAAAGAAGACATCTTGGCGACCGTTTGTGACACCTACGGGCTCAACGAACGTGACAAAGGGAAGGCCGCCGCCACAGCTGGCCCGTCCTCATCTCAACCTACACCTCCACCATTCTCATCACCCCCACAAGGCCCCTCCTATAACATCCCTCTCCCCTCTCCCAAAACTCTAGCTCGAATGATCGACCCCGACACCATATCCATTGACGAGCTACAAACCCACTAACTCAAGCGGCTCATGACGGCAGATGACCTCACGCCCGATCAACAGTCTATCCTAGACTTTCTCTGCCGTCTGTCTGCTCCACAAGGACCCCCACCGACCGAAACATGCCGAGACGCTGAACCGTCTTCAAAGAGGCGTCATGACGATCCTGACGAAGATCGTCATGAGGGGGAGAAACGACAGCGAACCTCAACAACAACAACAAGGGGAAGAGGTAGAGGAAGCCAAGCCCACGCAACCCGAGCCCCAACCAGCAAACAATACCAATCCAAAACCCAAAATAAAAAACAAGCCTCAGACGACAAAATCCCCAGCTTCGAAGATGCGTACAAGGATGATCCAACGACAGATCCCCATCAAGTGCTCGACGAATACGTCATGACAGAACCATGGTCAAAGAAGGACAAATTTGAAGCAGAAGCCGTGGCAAGAATTACAAAATACAGAGAAGTGTTTAAGAGAGCCATGGCCAACATCTACTCCTTCGACCCGATCGAGCTTGAAGAGGGCGAACATCTCGAGAAGCTGTTAGACAACAACATGGACTACGGGATCGACAGAGCACCCGAAGTCCAAGTCCCAAGAAGCATGTCAAGAATGGAGACTGAATGGGACAATGTGAGACTAACAGCACCATTTCTCGAAGAATCATCCAAGCGCATCTGGAGGACATCAGACAAAATCAAGAAGCTGGATGAACTCAACCTAAGGGGGCTATCATATCTCAAAGGCAGGGACGCTACAGGCTATCTATGGATCCTCGGTGACCGAGGAAGCATGCCGACAAGGACGGCCAAAGAACAGCGTACCCACTTCCAGTCAAAGTCGCCTTTGATCAACATCATACAGATGAACGACAAGAACGTGGGAAGAACGCACTACCCAGAGTTCAAGGTGATGTGGAATGATGGCTCTATCTCAACCATCACCGAGGCCGATCTACAATTCCTGAAAAGATCCGACGTCAACCAAATGTACTACCTCTGCCGGAATTTTGGAGCTACAAAGCACGAATATAGGCAAGGGTACTACGCGATCAAAGGGTTCATGCTCAGAGATGTCAAATTCCATGTTGCCCAAGATCTCCAAATGGCGTTGGAAAACGGAATGAAGAAGGTCAACCTCACACGACCAACGAGCGGTGACTACAATCTGGATAAATGCATTGAAGCTGAAGTATTTCAGAATCCAGAATTAAGCCATCGTCTATCTAAACCCCAAGGAAGAAAAAAGGGTCCTGTTGGTGTCAGAAATTCCAAAGTTCAGTGATGGTACATTGAAGCTGATCAGAGAAAGAGTAGATTTCTGGATCAACGAATACCACAAACCAAGATCACCAACAGAGAAGGAGATAGAGTATAGAAACCTCCTAGACAACATCAAAGAAGCCATTGATGAGAGGATCCAGCTCCGCAACGATCTCAGACACTTTGAAGTCAACTTGGGGTTGAGGAAGTCCTTCTTCAGACGAAAAAGATGATCGTGCCGTGTCGAAGACGATGAACACTAAGGGGGAGAATGTTAGGATCATTTTCTAGTGTTCATCATATAACTTGTATTGATGTATTTCTTATTGGGTTAGTATATCAATGAGTTTGCTAGTTGGGGGCACTCTTGTAATTATACCAAAGTATGTTTGGTATTAATAGTGGGCTAGGGCTTATTTTAATGTAACACTTCCCATTTTGAATAAACAATCCATATTGAGCTAAACCTAGAAAAGTGTGAACTCTCTCTCTACCCTTAACAGCCGTCACCTTCACATAAAACACGCACAAACACACACTCGAAGGTGTGCACTATTCCATTGAGTTTGAGAGCTCTTGCTTGATTAAGGGACCAACAACTTCTTTCGCATGTATCAGTCCATTGAAAATTGTTATTCTTTCGAGTCAACTTTGTCAATGACGAAGCAATTTTCGAAAATCCCTCGATGAATCTGCGATAATACCCCACTAAGCCAAGGAAACTCCGCACCTCTGAAGGATTTGTTGGCTGGGGCCAATTATTGATTGCTTCAACTTTGCTTGGTTCTACTGATATACCTTCTCCAGAGATGACATGTCCCAAGAATACAACTCGATCTAGCCAAAATTCACATTTCTTGAATTTAGCATAGAGTTTCTTGTTCCTCAGTACGTCTAAGACCAACTTCAAGTGAGCTTCGTGTTCCTCTTTTGTCTTGGAATAAATGAGAATATCATCAATAAAAACGATCACGAACTTATCGAGAAACTCCTTGAAGATACGATTCATCAAGTCCATGAATGCAGCTGGAGCATTGGTCAGTCCAAATGGCATTACCAGAAACTCGTAATGCCCATATCGGGTGCTGAATGTTGTTTTTGGAATATCCTCTGCTTTTATCTTTAATTGATGGTAGCCCTAACGCAGATCTATCTTCGAGAATACAGCTGCACCTTGGAGTTGATCGAAAAGATCATCAATTCGAGGCAAAGGATATTTATTCTTGATGGTAACCTTGTTCAGCTCCCGGTAATCAATGCAAAGTCTCATTGATCCATCCTTCTTTCGTACAAATAGAACCGGTGCGCCCCATGGTGAAAAACTGGGTTGAATAAAACCTTTATCGAGGAGCTCTTGTAGTTGTACTTTCAGCTCTTTCAACTCTGTTGGAGCCATTCGATGTGGAGCTTTAGAAATTGGCATTGTCCCTGGTGGTAATTCAATAGAAAACTCAATCTCCCGATTAGGTGGTAGACCAGGAAGATCATCAGGGAATACATCTCGATAATCTTTCACAATAGGTACTTCCTCGAGACTTGGTTGGAGTTGTTCATCTGCTCGTATTGCACAAATAAGGCAAGCCTCACAACCAGCATCTATCAATCGTTGAGCCTTTAATGCTGATATTTTCGGAATCTTACAACTTTTTGCAACTCCCGAGAAAGTGAAGGGTGCTTCTCCAGCTAAATTGAAAGTAACTGTCTTTCTGTTGCAATCAATCACCGCTCCATACTTCGACAACCAATCCATACCGAGGATGATATCGTAATCATTCATAGGGATCACGATCAGATCAGCATATAATTTCCTATTTTCAATCGGTACTGCACACTCTTCCAAAATCTGATTTGTTTGTGTTGAAGCTCCATGAGGAATCGTCACATTGTAGTTGAACTTGGATAGAAGAGGTGTTATACCGAGCCTCGTTATGTACTTAGATGATGCAAATGAATGCGTGGCTCCCGAATCTATAAGTATGGATGTCGGAACATTATATATAGAGAGTGTACCTGTCACCACCGATGGATTAGCCTCAGCTTCATCGCTCGTAATGGTGAAAACTCTAGCAGGTACCGTTTGTGGCTTCGCTTGATTTGCGTTGGGATTCTCTGGGCATGTTCTTGCGATGTGGCCCAATTTTCCGCATATGAAGCACTTGATAGTTTGGGTGAAGCAGTTGCCCGTATGTTGACGTCCGCACCTTGGACATGTGGGCATAGGGACTTGGTTTCTCTCTTGGTTTGAATTCAGCTTTTGCTTCTAATCCCAGTGCTGAGGTCCTGGCCTTCTTTGGAAATTTGGTTTCTGGCCTACGAACTGCCTCTTTCTGTCGCCTTCGCCCCATTTTTGACCTTGTACAAATTTGCATTTTGCTTCTTGGACACGAACAATTCTCATCTCAGCTTGCTCCGCAACTAATGCCCTTTCCGCAACTTGAGCTTACGTGATTCCTTGAATACCAGCGATGTTGACATCTCGGTAAAGATCCGGTTTCAGGCCTTCAAGAAATCGCTCCACTTTCAGGGCGTCAGTACTCACCATATGTGTTGCGAACCTCGATAGCTGCTCAAATTTGCGAATGTATTCCGCAACTGTCATGGCTCCCTGTCGTAGGTTTATGAATTCATTCATCCTCATAGCACGCACAGGGGCTGTGAAATATTTGTTTCGGAAGATTTCTTTGAAGCGTTCCCAAGTCATCGTGATTGGATCTTCGATGGCTTTCATTGTGTCCCACCAATGCCCCGCACTACCCCGAACCATAAAAGTAGCACAGAGGACTTTGTCTTGCTCGGGAACTCGGCTGTAGTGGAACATATTTTCAAGGGTTCTAAGCCAGTCCTCGGCAGCTGTTGGGTCAATAGCATCTTCGAAAACTGGCGGATTGAGTTTTCGAAATCTTTCACCAATGATCTCTACCCTTTCAGCTTGAGATGGATTCTGCTGCCCATTCGAATTCCGTTGTTGGATCAACTCTTGAATTTGCTCGGATTGACGTTGAACAAGTTCAGTAAGTCGGATAATGGCAGTATCTCGCTCATCAGTAGGGTTCACAGTCTCCCTACCCTGACTACTTCATCCGCTGCTTTCGCCTCTAGTACGTACCATGATGCTCACACTTTACCCTGTTAACCCTTTTCGAATAATATGGCCAATAAATTCATGCAACAGAAAATTATTCACGCAATATCATAAAACTTACGAGCAAGGCTGCGCTTCCACACTTTTGAGTTCCTGTACATGGATAGTCTACAGAACCTGTGACCGTAGCTCAGATACCAACCTGTGACGACCACCCCAAACACATAACCAAAACGACACTAACGACACTAACGACACTAACTTGAGAAAATAAACTGCATGAGTTCCGTTTAAAACTCGTCGAAACACCCTGAATAAAATGAAAAGAACTCAAACCACGAGTAATTCAAAAACATATCATGACTCAGCAGTTCACAAAACAAACTAACCACAAATATGCCAACAAGATAAAAGCAAACCGCCCCCAACCATCATATGTCTACAGCCCGACTTGACCAACACGACATACATACAAAGACATTCGACAACAGACATATACAACAAACACCTATCAGACGCAGCAAAAGGAACAAGCCCGCCACACAGGTCGTCGTCCATGTACAGTCCACCTCAAAAGCCCGTGGAAGCCCCAACGACCAGCCTCGCTATCTATGTCAGTCAAGCAAGGTCATCATGCTCACCTACAACGCATGAACTATATGAGCTAGAAGCTCAATAAGTAAAATTCATGCATGCTGAGTGAAATATGCAAATCCTCATCATATGCATAATCTACGTGTGACGCGACATCTAAAAATGTATCATCTCTCTCATCTCCTCTGTCTGGGCCCGTGGCTAAAATACTATGCACCACCAAGAGCTCTCAATAAATCATCTGACAGTGGCCCACTCTGGGTAGCCAACACTATGTCTCTCTAGGTCGCTCCTTCCCAGCTCGCGGTCGCCTACGCTGGTAGCCCACGCTGGTAGCCTACACTAGGGTTCCATACCCTAGGTCGCCCCATCTAGGTCGCCCCATCCAGGTCCCTCCTACCGCATCAATAATATGGCAGTGGCCCACTCCAGGTAGCCTACGCTAGGTCTCCCTAGGTCGCTCCTTCCCAGGTCGCCCCTTCTGCCTCAACATATGACGGTAGCCTACTCTGGGTAGCCTACACTAGGGTCTCATACCCTAGGTCGGCCCTGCCCAGGTCGCCCCTTCCGTCGATGGTGCACTAGTAATAACCACCTACACCTCAACTGCATGCCAATAATCGGCACATATACATCGCTCCCCGGCGATCACGACCATGCATGCCAACACTCAACAATACTCGATAACATGCATGCACGTGTATGCGTCGTGAATGATATGCTCATGAATTCACGTACCTCATATTCGTAATATCAACCAAACAGAAATCATCACGTCACAGAATAATCATTGAAACATCAAAGCACATATATTATAAACACCAAATACTATGTCCATGCGTCGTAGTTGGATTTTCACTTACCTGTTACCTTGAATCTTTGAAAACAGATTTTCCTCAGGTGTTAGACGAAGACTTAGTTTAGTTGTTTACAACCTCAAGCTAACAAACAAGACACAAACATGTTTAAAGTTAAACACAAAGCATATAATCACATAGAAATAAGGAAGATGGCACTAGATTAGTGATTAACCTATCTTCTTGGCTAGTTTTTCCTTTTCTCTTCTATTTTTCTTCTTCTCCTTCTTCTTCTTCTTCTGCTTCTTCTTTCTTTCTTTCTTGCTGTATTATTTCTTTCAGTTTAAGAGCGATAATGATGGTGAGTTTCGTGGCTATGAAGGGTTAAAGGTGGTGATGTCATTTCCTTACTCATTAAGTAAGAAAATTACAATAAGGACCGTAAAATTGCGCCCTATACCCTAATTCATAAATAATTACATAATTTTATTATGATTTTAATAAAACTTATGGATATCTACCTATACAAATGTTTGGGAAACATACAAGTTATACACATGTAACTAGTCGCATACTAGCGACAAACACGTGTGTTATTACAATACCGACTCAACTAATCGGATAAGACTTCTAAATAATTGTCCTTATTATAATTCCTACAATTTATTTATCCTATATAATGCCAAAATTAGTCAGTATGACTTTAGCAAAACAAATTGCATAAAATATGCAACATATAAAATGCACCTCATATGCAACACGTAAGACTCATATGAATTATGCGAATATAAAGAAATACGTAATTCATATAAGTGAACAAGCATAATACATGAATTATATTGGCCAAACGATATGTTTGAGGGCTCGGGTATTACATGTCGTTGCTCAGGAGGTAGTGGGAGACTCTGAAGCGCTCCCTAAAGAGGTTCCTACTTCGACACCTGGCGATCTGCCACTCCCTCCAGAGGGTCCTACTCTCCAGACCGGCGTGCGTGGGGCTAAGACTGTGAGCAAGAGAGGAGCTTCCCCCTTACCTGAGGATGATAAGAAGAAAATGAAAAAGGAGTCTGTGCTATCCGATCCTGCTGACACTACGGCGGAGCCTTTGTTCAATCTCAGTGAGGTGAAAGGGTGGAACCCTCGCAGCGGCACTTCTGTGGGTCCCTTGTTGAACCTGCCTTCCTCGGTTGGTGATGTGATTTCCACTGAGGGGTCTCAATACTTGGGTTTGGTCGTTCCCTCTAAGGATGTTGATGAAGCGTCTGCAAAACCCTTCAACGCTCTCCGTGAAGGAATTGCCTATCACCTTTCCAGGGTATGTTTTTCTCTTTGCGTTATCATATGGGGGGTTGTGGTTGCATCCTTACTTACCTTTCTTCATGCCATGGTTCATGTTGCTGCGCTCTCTGAGGAGGAACGAGCTCCCAGCCCTTCGACTCGTGCTAGGGTGGAGGAGCACCAAGCCTTAAAGGTGGAGGTAGTAGAGTTGAAGGCACAACTGGGAGGGATGCGCGCGTCTTTGGAGCTTAAGGAGCAGGAGTAGGAAAGAAGGCTGCAAGAGTTGGTGGCTATTGAGAGAGAACGGTTGGAGGAATAGAACAGGCTGTTCATGGAGCAGAAAGAAGAGGAGGCTCAGAAACTTGTCCAGGAGAAGCTGGCGAAGCTGGAGGAATCTTTGGAGCAGAGGGTCCTAGCAAGTAGGAATGAGAGCCTGTCTAAAGGTATCACTCGTTGCCAGGAGCGCCTTTTGTTCTCCACTGGAAGCCAGGAACTTCTTGCTAAGATGGATAGGGAATGGCGCGAGGCATACTTGAAGGATGTCTTGTCTCTGACGGACTCTGCACAGCTGATTCCGTATTACTTCACGCAGGGGTATGAGGCGGGCCAGAGCAGTGCTGACCCGAAGGCATCTTTAAAGGCTATTCCTCCACCTCCTTCCTTCCAAGGGGATCCTGACCTTCCCGCTAATCCTGATTTTTGGGTCCCTATAGCTAAGTGCTTAACTGAACATGTATCCTGCCTCGACCTTGGGGACCTATCAAGTATGGCTTCTGACCCTCCCGTTGAGAATGTTCCCTCAACCTCTTAGGACATGTTTATTTGTCGTGATGTTTGAAGACTTGTCCCCTAGACTTTTTCCTTTTCTCGCTTATTGACTTTTGGCTGTGTACCTAACCTCTAATCGTACTTATGCTCGTATGTTTAAACGCGTACTTGTTGCCGTTTCTCTTTTGGTCATGCTTTTATCCATTTGCCTGCTTTCTTTCCGGAATATTGCCCATAAGCTTGCTCCCATACCGCTCTGGGCTCATGTTCCCTCCTACGGGTTCACCCTTTCTCTAATCATCTAATCATATCTCACCGTGGTCCCTAATGTGTTGCATACCTTAAAACTACTACTCTCCTATTATCGCTTAGACATCATGGACATAATAGTCCTTGTAGTTACGCCGCAGGCCCGTCGACAGTGCGGTATCTAGTCACATCGCGGACCTATCTTAGCAACCTACAGTAAAGCAGTAGTGGTCCGTCGACGTCAGGTACACCATGGACCATCCGTCCCTTGGCATCATTTCCACGTTGCAGACCGCAGAGGTCTTTGATGTTAGGGTACACCGTAGGCCTATGTCAGTATGGCATCTAGTCACATCGCAGACTCACCGTAGGGTCCTGCCGCGAAGCAGGCATGGTCTTTGAGTTGGGTACACCTAGGACCATCTGTCCTTTGGTATCAATGTCACGTCGTAGGCTTGGAGGCCTTTGATGTCAAGGTACACCGTAGGTCCGTCGACAGTACGGTATCAAGTCACGTCGCAGGCTTATTAGCCTTTGATGTCAGGGTACACCGCAGACTATCCGTCTTTTGATATCATTTTCACGTCGCGAACCCTGAGGTCCTTGGTGTCATTGTACACCGCGGGTTCGTCAACCGTATGGCATCGTTTCACGTCGTGGACTTGATAGTCCTTAATGTCGTTAGTATGTTTAAGGGACGCCTTATGATTAAAACATAGCGGATAATACGTTCGGGGAGGTATGCCTCATCAAAACCTTATCAGGCAAAACCCCTAAAGTGGATGAAATCCTGAGAAAGGAAAAAGAGTACATCCCCTCCCCTTTTATTTATTTACAATAGGTCCACTCCCTCAAACATAATATTTCTTCAGGTTGGAGATGTTCCAGGGTCGTGGTAGTTCCTTTCCCCTAATGAAGTCATCCAACTCGTAAGCTCCTCCTCCTAATACTCGTGCGACCTTATATGGACCCTTCCAGTAGGGCTCCATCTTTTTCACGTTTTTCAAGACATCCGCTCTTCGCAACACCAGGTCTCCTTCGTGAAAGCGTCTAAGTTTTACCCTGCAGTAATATGCCACCTTGATACGGCTCTTGTACCTCTCCATCCTGACTTGCGCGATTTTCCTCAGCTCTCTGACCATGTCTAGATCTTCCCTTCTAAACTGTGCGTTTTGATCTTCCTCATAGTGTTGGATTCGATGCGTCTTGACTCCCACTTCAACCGGGATAACTGCGGCTGATCCATACACCATTTGAAAGGGTGTTTCCCCCGTTGATTCTCGAGGACTAGTTCGATATGCCCACAAGACGAGCCCTAAAGATTCGAGCCACTTATTTACTTCATGTTCCAGCCTACTCTTAAGGCCATTGAGAATAGTGCGATTAGTTACCTCAACTTGTCAATTGGCTTGAGGGTGTCCCACTGATGCGAACCTTTGGGTGATCTCCATGCCTGCACAGAATTGCCTAACCTTCGCTCCTTGGAATTGAGTTCCATTATCGGCGATTAAGATCATGGGAGCTCCGAATCGACAACATATATTCTTCCACAGAAAATCGATGACATTATCTTCGTCAATCTTAGCCACTGCTTGACTTCCGCCCACTTGCTGAAATAATCCACAGCTACTATTATGAACTTCTTCTGGGCCCTGGTCAGCGGGAGAGGACCCACTATATCTAGTCCCCATTTGTCGAAGGGGCAAGATGAATGCATCACCCCCAGGTTCTCTGCAGGGACATGTATCTTAGGGCCGTATCGCTGGCAGCTGCTACATTTCTGAACCAGTTCCTTGGCGTCTCTCATCGTAGTGGGCCAGAAGTATCCAGCTCTGATTGCTCGCCTAACAATCGATCTGTAACCAGCATGGTCTCCAGCGCATCCCTTGTGAATTTCCTCCAGCACTGTCTCTTCTTCGCTTCTTGCGAGACATTGGGCATAGGGATGTGTGAATGATCTCTTAAACAGGTCCCCTCCTATTATGTAGAACTTCTGCCTGTATTTTCGCTTATCCTCACCATCCCCCCTTTTCAGAGCCTCGATGATAGGGGACCTCCTATCTTCTCCATTTTCTACACATCCCACGTACCCTGCTGCTTTCTCCTTGCTAGCTGTGAGATAGTGACACTTCCTCCCTTATTTGGAAGAGTAGCGCTAGCTAACTTTGCCAAGTGATCGGCTCTGCTATTCTCTTCTCTGGGGATCTGCTGTATCTCAAAACTAGTAAACTTCTTCTTCAATTCTTCCACTCGACTCACGTACGTGACCATTTTTTCATCCTTGACTTCATAGTTACCCTGCACCTGTTGGACTACAAGTTGAGAGTCTGAAAAAGCGACCACTTCTTGAGCTCCCAACTCCTCTACCATCTCTAGCCCTCTAATCAGGGCCTCGTATTCTGATTCATTATTAGACGTTGGGATGTCGAAAGCGACCGCGAACTGAAGTTCCTCATCTTTAGGCGTGACGATGAAGATTCCCGCTCCCGCTCCTGTGGATGTCGCTGATCCGTCTACATACACCTTCCACGCTGGAGATGGATCTGTCGGGGTGAATTCTAGCACAAAGTCTGACAAAGCTTGGCCTTGATCGCCAAACGCCTTTCGAATTTAATGTCGTACTCTCCCAGCTCCACGACCCACTTTACCATTCTCCCCGAGAGATCAGGTCTACTCAACGTTAGCTTAAGAGGGAAATTGGTTCGGATACGTACCTTGTGTGATAAGAAATAGGGTAGCAGCCTTCTCGCCGAGACCATCACAGCCAATGTTGCCTTCTCAATTTCTGAAATATCTTATTTCCGCAGCTAACATGACCTTACTTACGAAGTAGATAGGCTTTTGAGTAGCTCCCTCTTCCTTTACCAGCACCGAGCTGATCGCTGATCTCCTACTGAGAAATATAATATGAGCTCTTCCTCTGGAAGTGGCTTTGTCAATAACGGTGTGGTGTGGAGGTACGCCTTCAGGTCCTCAAACGCTTTTTGACAGTCCTCGGACCACTGGAATGGACGGCTCTTTCCCAATACTTTGAAGAAAGGAAAGCTCTTTTCTGCTAATCGAGAAATGAACCTGCTCAGGGCGGCTAACCTTCCTGTCAGTCTCTGCACTTCCTTCACTCCTTTTGGCGGTTGCATTTCTAAAATGGCCATAACTTTGGATGGATTAACTTCAATGCCCCTCTGCGTGACCATATATCCCAAGAACTTCCCTGACTGGACTCCAAACGCACACTTTTCTGGGTTTAGCTTCATCCCACTATCCCTGATGGTTCCAAAGGCTTCCATTAGGTCCTTCGTATGTTCTTCGGCTAGGGTCGATTTGACTAGCATATTGTCTACATACACTTCCATGATGCGACCCAGCTGTCCTTTAAATACCTTGTCGACCATCCTTTGATATGTAGCTCCCACGTTCTTCAATCCAAAGGGCATACGGACATAACCGTGGGTTCCGGCTGCCGTTGCGAAGTAGACTTTATCCACGTCCCCCGGGTTCAACTTGACCTGATGGTATCCTTTGTACGTGCCCATCATGCTGAGCACTTCACACCTTGATGTAGAATTGACCAACTGATCTATTGGGGCAAGGATGGTCCTTAGGACATGCCTTATTTAGATCCCTGAAACCGATACACATCCTCCAACCCCCATTTGCTTTCTTGACCAATACTCCGTTAGCCACCCACACAGGGAATTGCACTTCCCTGATATGCCCTGCTTTAAGTAACTTTTCCACCTCGCCCTTAACTATCTGGTCCCTTTCTGCTCCAAACTGCCTAACCTTCTGCTTTATTGGTCTACTCCCTGGGATGATGTTTAAGTAATTGATAGCGATGTTTGGATGGATTCCCGTCATGTCCGAAGGGGCAAAAGCAAAGAGGTCGGCATTCTTCCTCAGACATTCTATAAGTTCCTCCAAGACTTCCTTCTTTAGGTGTGTTCCTACCTGGGTGGTAAAACCATCTCTACCAGGGTAGAGTTCCACTTTCATCAGGTCCTCATTAGGCTGGGGGTGAAAGCTCGAACCTCCTTCTTTCTCCAGCTTTATCCGTTTATCACATCCACCCTCAGGTTGTATCTCCTTCCTACTACTTGATACTGCCTTGAGTTCATTTGCATAGCAGCGTCGGGATGCTGACTGATCTCCCGACACTTCTCCCACTTGAGTTCCCACTGGGACCTTAATCTTCAGGTGATATGTGGAAGGGATAGCCTTGAATTCGTTGACGTTATAGGATGAGACGACGTCCACTACCAAGAAGTTGATCATCCGGACTACTCTGGCTGGCTCTCGCCCTAACCCTACATGTAGGGTTATCTCTCCTAAGGGATGTATCCCTGCGCCTCCAAATCCATACAAGGCCGTATTAACAGGTCTTAGCTTCGCGTCAAAATCCATCTTCTTGTAATATTCCAGAAATAGAATGTCCGCAGAGCTTACTCCGTCTATGAGGACCCGAGAAACGTCGTGCCCGGCTATGTCTGTCGTAATGACCAAGGCGTCATTGTGTGGCCTGATTATCTCTACCTCATCTTCTGGACCAAACTGGACCCTAACGGGAGCTTCTGCTTGCCGAACCGTCTGCACCTCCCGCCCATCGGTGTTCCACCCCTGAACCCAAGCGTAGGTCGTCCTTGCTCTGTTCGACTCACCTCCACTGGGCCCTCCTACTATAGTGAGTATAGGGGCCCTAGGCTGGGATGAGGCGCCCTTCTCCATAATTACCATGGGTTGTTTCCCTTTATCTCCAGCAGGTCCGTCAGGTTCCCTTCGTGCGACCGGTGGAGCTGGGACCCGATACGTGAATTCTCGCAGGTGCCCTGCCCTAATGAGCCTTTCAATCTCGTCCTTCAAGTGGTAACAGTGGTTCGTATGATGCCCGTATTCGTTGTGAAATCTACAGAACATATTGGACTTAGGCTTGTGGGGCTGCTATGTTGAACCTGCTTATATGAGCTCTGAGCCCTTCATCTTTTCCTTGTTTTAATCGAAATAGGGACATGTTTGATTTGGGCTGTCTTCTGGCACTAGCGAAGTGGGTAGTAAACATGATTTGGAACTCCTCAAAGGATCAAATAGAGCGAAGTGCCAGCTGGCTAAACCACTGTTGTGCCGCTCTCACCAACGTGGTCAGGAAGATGCGAAACTTAATACCGTCCGAGAAGTCATGCAATAATATGGTGTTCTGGAATTGTAAGAGGTGATCCACAGGATCTGTGGTACCATCATATTCATACGGTAGTGTCTAGGGACCAAAAGTGTAATTATGCCAAAATATTGGCATAAAAGTGGGTTAGGGCTTCCACTTGTAATTATCCTTCAATTGAAAGAAATCTCCACTTGAAAAATAAGAGGGCAGCCGCCTCCTCTCTTCTCTCTCCACTGTTCTATCAACGAAAACACATAAAGGAGAGAAGAGAGCAAAATTCATATAAAATCCCGAGGGTTGCTGGGTTTTGGTGACCTACAAGTGGTATCAGAGCCACCGTGTTAACGAGCAAGGTATCTAAACGGATTTTTGGTTCGATTTTTACAAGTTTTGTTGCCTTTCTCTTTAAAGTCATTTTCGAACTGTTGAACACCTTGAACTGCATTTTTAGCTTCGATTTTTGGGTTTAAGCTGGAGTTTTGAGTGTTCCTAAACTGGTCTTGATCTTTTGAACTCAAAAGAAGTTGTTTCCAGCAGTTTTAAGAAGTTTTTAAACCATTTTAGTACCCAGATTTACGTTTTCGGTACTAGAACTTGAGTTTTCGGTACTACTGTTCATCCGGAAAAAAAAAAAAAAAACTTTTCGATACTGATTTCGGCACTACAGTACCTTTTCGCGGCTACAGTAGTTTTCGTTACTATTGTTCACCCGAAAACTTTCGGAAAAAAAAAATTAAATAAATAAAAAAAAATTTCGGTGCTACAGTAGTTTCGGTACTACTGTTCATGGGTGCTACAGTAGTTTTCGGCACTACTGTTCACCCGAAAACTTACAAAAAAAAAATAAATAAGTAAATCTTTTCGGTACTGTTTTCGGCGCTACGGTACCTTTTCGCGGCTACAGTAGTTTTCGTTACTACTGTTCACCCGAAAACTTTCAAAAAAAAAAAAGTTTTCGGTGCTACAGTAGTTTTCGGTACTACTTTTCACCCGAAAACTTACAAAAATAAAAAATAAAAAAAAAATTAAATAAATCTTTTCTGTACTGTTCAACCGAAAAGTTTTCGGTATAAGACTTTTCGGTACTGTTCATCCGAAAAGTTTTAAAAATAATAATAATAAAAAAAAATAATAAAAATAATAATAATAAAAAAAATTCGGGGACAAACGTTTCGGGTCAGTACTGTTTAACCGAGGGTTATCTACTTCATAGAAAGTTTTCGGTATCTTACAAGTTTTCACAAATGATTTTAAAAAGTTTTCGGTATTTAACTGTTTCAGTTTCATAAACGTTTTCGATATTCTTACAAAAGTTTTCGACATACCTGTGACACTCGAAACTCAAAAGTTCTCGGGTCAGGTTATAAAACTTTTTGGTACAAAAAAAAAACGTTTTCGGAATTCACCTTAGGAACTTTTCGGCATTTCACTGTTTCGAAATTTTTACGAAGTGCTATCTCTTTACGAAAATTTTTTTTCTTCTTTGCGAAAACTTACACTTTGAAAATTTTCTCTGAGCAAAAGTTAGAACTTTTCGGAATAAAACTTCTAGGCAACAATACTTAGATTCTTTATTTTAACTGCTCGAACCAAAATAATTTTAAACCTACTCAACTAACACGTTGATCCAAGCCTAGCAACCCTCATGAACTAGAAATTAAAAAATTATGGATGCTTCAAGAAGACAAGTGGAGGACTTCGCTTCACCTGACTCAGAGGTAAACTCTTCAGACTTGGAAAATAAACTCATTAAGTGTATCTTTGCTTTGAAAGAACATAGCAAAGATCTTGATAAGGGCAAAATGGCCTGAAGGATCCCAAGCAAAGAGTGAGTGTGATCTAAGTAGTCATCAAAAGGAGGAAATCCTTAAGATGCAGCTAAAAGAGGCACACGCAATCATTGATTGTTTATCACGTAGGGTAGCAAAATATGATTTTCAAATTATTTAGCTTCCTAAAGAATTGTCTACCAGTGAACTGAACAGGAATAAAACAGTCAATGAGTTAAAGTCTAGGCTAGAAAACAATCAACATGTCCTTACTCAAAACCTCATAGAAAAGGGGTGTGAAATGACACGTTCGATTAATGCTGAAGAAAAGGTCTCGAAATTGGAATCTCAAGGTGTACATCTTCAGACCCAAATTAGAGATCTAACCAAAAGCCTAGATACCTCTGAGTGTGAGCGAGGTGCGTGGTCTGCAAAATATAATTGGCTCTATGAGGAACGAGTGAAATTACTCTCCAAAATTCAAATATTGGAGGACAATCTCTCATATAGAGCAAATGAGTTTAATAATTCTCTAACTGCCGAGACAAGTGCTTTCGCTCCATATATTCCAGCAATTACTGAAAAATTTGCAGACCGCAGCATAACTTTGTAGTCTGAACGACAAAGTTTTGCAGCTGAAAGGAGAGCTTTAATAGAACAAAATAGGCAATTTCTTGATCAGATTTCCGAGATCAAGAATCTTTCAGCAACTCAGAAAACCCTAAAGTCCATTTAGATAGACTGTTTTTAACTCTAAAACGGGAGGAAATGGACGAGGAAAAATTCCTTTTAAAGAAGAACGCATTGTCTTCTAAGTCCACTACTTCAAAATTCTTTGAAAAATACTCCGAGCTTTCAATGCCTTCTCCCTGCGACTTTTCAAGTGATTAATTCTTTTCAGGGAGATCTTTTAAACAAGACCACGACTATTGCCATGACTCTTCTTTTTCAAAATTTTTATTTGAAAGCAATAGTCGTGATGAAAATATTGAAAATTTTGAAATTCTTCATCCTTCTCCTAACTCATTTAACAAATTTGATCACTCACGAAGAAGTGATCAAAAGACTGCATTACAACGCACCGTTCCTAGATCAAATTCACTGTCTCCACACTCGGCCAAATAAAACGACATGTGGATTCCTATGAATACACAAAGGCAAGTGTGGATTCCTAAATCAAAGACTCCCGTAAAGGTTGACGTCAAATTTGATTTGGCCTCCTCATCTAGAATGTGCATTTATACTAACAACGATAAAGGACCCACTCAAAAATGGGGACCAAAAACTTAGTTGTTTTGCAGTCCCATCATGTGTGGTAACAGAGGTTGCTCCACATTCATGGTGGGTATGAGATGACGAGCAACCGCAAGGCTCCCGGATACAACAGTTCGGGACCCGTCCGTTCATGATGTAGGCTTCTACACGAAAGCGGTGTAGGACCCGAGCCTACTCTAGCAAAGCTTCTGAACATGTCAGTTCAGAACCTGGTCTGGTAACGTATATTTTATTTTATTTTAAATAAATAAAAGTTTTAAAATAAAGCTCAAGTGGAGGGTATGAATTTCCTTTTTCGAGATATGCTTTAACGTAGGGGGAGAAACCTCGATTATGTGCCTCTAGAAAATTTATAAGAGTTTTAAAATAATATTTCGTAAAACTCGGGGACATTAATCGAGGGGGAGTAAAATTAACTTCAAAATATTGTTGGGGAGCATTATTTTGAAAATTTTTTAAATATTGAGGGGGAGCAAGACCGAACTTAAAATTCGAACTTTTCATTCAGGGGGAGTTTTCGAAATTATCGTGAATTATTTTTTAAAAAACAAATTCCCTATATGTTTTAAATAATTTTGAGTCTTGCCACCTTTCAAAAATTAATACTGAAAAATTTTGCACTTCAAATCTCGCAGTTACACATATTTCATGTTTAAAATGTTTTCGTAACTGTAACATTTAAAGTGTTCGGTATTTTCACAACACAAAGGTATATTCTAATTTTTCGTATGAAAAAAATATTTCCGATAAATTTAAAATTGCATACGCATACGAGCTGAATTGAAAATACCTTTTTCACAGTGGTACATTTTAAATATGCATTTGTCAAAACTTTAAAATTCAAAATGCATATTGCACACGGAATTGAAAAAGATACCATTTTAACGAAGGCCGATTTGAATTTCACAAAGCGCATAAATTTCTAAGGAGTCAGACTTCATATTCTTTACTCTTGCTTTTCACAGGAAGTAAGACTTATTCTCACTCGTGCTTACATTTAAGGGTAGTCGGTCTTCCTATTCTTTTCTGATTTTAGTTAGGGGAGTGGAAAAAGAGCACAAACAGTTTAAAAGAGCGTATTACTTAAAAAAAGGGAGAGAGAGCGCATACACTTCAGGGGGAGTGATAGTCATTAGCGCAATAGGCGCATATAAAGGGGAGTCTCACATCCATCATAAGGCGCCTGATTTGAAGGGTAGTAATATGAAATTTCTCAAAAAGCGCATAAATTTGGGGGGAGTAAAGACATGGTATTAAGAATAGCGCAACTGTATAGAGGGAGTGATACCTAAATAGCGCCTAAGCTTCAAAGAGAGCGTCTTGCACAACTTCATGCTTTGAGGGGGAGTGTCATCTTAGGAAATTAGTGCATGGACAACAATGAGTTGTTCACATACTTGTTCCATGGTTCAGTAAATCCCAACTGCACCTATCCCAGGAACAACCCCGAGTGTATGTGAGGGTATTTGAGCGCATCACGATGAATTCTTTACAACTCAACCACAAACTATCCGGACCACAACCAATATAGGTACATGACTGATTTTTTGAGATCCCGGGTAGAAGACGCCTCATAAGGTCCAAAGGCGCATGCACAACCCTTCCTAGCTACTCATTTGTCTCCCTAAAGACAAGTGTTTCAATATCTCACGGGGAACCACATATGCTATCACCGTTTCATTCGGAGGCGGGAGCTATTGAACTCAGTGGTCCACAGCCCCATACCACGTATTTCTTGCGCACTTTAACGTCTAGTGTGTCCTCATTGCCTAAATGTTTTCCATTTTTCTAGGAAACATACGTTATTTTATACACACAGTGCAGGTCTACGCGACCATGCCAGAACTTCTTTAGACGCATCTTTTATTGATGTGCTTCTATGATCAGAAGGAAGTTCTGCCGTTGCAACATCAATTACAACAACGGTATCAGGCCATCTTCTGGAGCACGACTCTAGAACGATGTCAACGGGAAGCCTAAGTGGCCTCGGTTTTACACCTCCCCCAGTAAGTCTGTGTGATTTACCGTCAACGACCAGAGTGTCTACCCAAATGGGTGGATTACGAGGACCGGTCGGAAGTCTTGAACCAAGTTCAAGCCACACTTCGTGTGCAAACAGAGCGCCTTAGTGGCCCCGGAGGTGATACCCGCTTTGTGACGGAGGAGCGCTTCAACCAAGCCCTGGAGTCCGTCGCCACAAAATTCAAAGAAGATATTATGGTGGCCGTTCGGGACAACAGGACGAACCCAGTTGAAGACACGCTCTCCTCCGTTCCTGAGCAAACGCCAAACCATCTCCATCACCCTATCCACCTCGATCTTTCTCATCCACAAATTACCCAAACCACTCGACCACCACCATTTCACCTCTGGTACTTCAAACGGAACGTGCTCCACATATCCCACATCCCCGAACATTAGCTCGCTTTATCGATCCCGACCATACCTCTTCACGAGCTATAACTTGCTTCCTCATGCGGTTGAAGACTGCCGACACTTTAACGGAGGGTCAACAACTGATTCTCGAATACCTCTGCAGTCTCAACGGCCCCAGGAGAACGAATCTATCAGACAAGTGCCAAGATGATCATCCCTCTTCAAAAGAAGACACGACGACCGTGATGACGACCGTCGTGAGGGGGAGAAGAGACATAGAACATCGAGCACAACAAAGGGTAGAGGAAAGCACCCGAACCCACCAACACAGCCCCAGACAAGCGAAAACAAAGATATTCGAGTCCAAGTCTAGACAACAACAACAAGCCCCGAGCGAACAACGACGACAAAGCGCATCTTCTATTACTTCCGGTGCACACTCATATCAAAATCCGCACCAGATCATCGACAACTATATCCTCGAGGAATCATGGACCAAACGTATAGAGTTTGAAGCCGAGGCAAAATTCATAATTTTCAAACATCGCAGGACCTTCAAACAGTCTCTCAAAACTATCTATGTGTTAGGCGAAGCCGTGGATAGACAGCTGGACTTAGCAGCACCATGGATCGAGGACACGTGTCAAAAGATCTGGAGGAAGCCGGATAGAATGAAGATGCTTGATCAACTATATATGAGGGGGCTATCAAATTGAGGCGGAGCGACAAAACAAGTAAATCATGGATTCTCCGTGTCCCGGCACGTGCGGAAGACCAAAAGAACTTGTTCAAAGAAAAGTCGCCCCCTTTTCAACAAGAGTACAAGTATACGAAAAGGACCTAGGTTGTAATACCCGTAAAAATTTAATACGGGGATTTCGCAAAACTTCGAAATTAGTAAAGATAAGTTTGGGCGGGCTTGAAATTGAGCCCAAATAATAATTGGGCCCAAGCCCGATAAAGAAGGAAAACTTTGAGGGACTGGAAAATAATTAGGCCAAAAGGACTGGATTGATTCGTATTTTCATAGAGAAATCTCTGTTTGCAATGAAGAAAGATACAAAAGAAGGAAAATTACAAAAAAGAACCTTTCTTAGCTTAAGAGGAAAAACACGTCCATGCTTCATCACCTGCTGAACAAAAGCAGTAAAAGCCATCATTAGAGATAAATAAGAACAGCAAGAGAGGAAGGAGAGAAAGGCGAGAGAGGAAGAAGAAGGAGACAAAGGAAATTTGGCAAAAGCTCCTTCCAAGCTTCATCAACAATCTGCTTAAAACACTGCTTAGGACGTGAGGTAGGTGAAATCTACAAACCCAAAACTGATGTTTTAAGCTGTATATCTATGGTGAAAGGATCACCATCGTTTTTGGTGTGATTAAATGCTATGGGTGATGGTTGATGTTTAACAACCCAAAATATGGGTTTTAATTATGTTATGAGTTTCTGGAATTCGTTGAAGATATGAAGATTTGAAGAACACTGTGTTTTTCGTATACTGTTCTTTATTTTCGTATGATTTCTTGTTTTCGGGCCGAAAACCATTTTCGCGGGCCATTTTAAGTTTTTCGCGGGCCAGTTATTTTGCGAACTGTGAGAGGAAAAAGTTTTCGCGGGCCGAAAAATCAGTTTTCGCGGGCCTAAGATTTTCGGTATGTGAGAGGAAAAAGTTTTCGCGGGCCGCAAACCAGTTTTCGTGGGCTGAGGTATTTCGCGAACTGTGAGACATCACGGGCCGAAAACCAGTTTTCGCGGGCCAGAGAGTTCGCGAATAAGAAATAAATGCGGACCGAAAACTAGTTTTCGCGGGCCCAAAGCCAGTTTTCGCGAACCAAAACTTTTCGCCACTTTTTATTAAGTTTCGCGAACCAAAGCTTTTCGCCACTTTTCATTGAGTTTCGCGAACCAAGTTTATCGCCACTTTTTATTGAGTTTCGCGAACCAAAGCTTTTCGCCACTTTTTATTGAGTTTCGCGAACCAAAGCTTTTCGCCACTTTTCATTGAGTTTCGCGAACCAAGTTTATCGCCACTTTTTGTGAGGTTTCGCGAACCAAGCTTTTCGCCAACTTTTTGTGAGTTTTCGCGAACTAAAACTTTTCGCTACCTTTCGCTAACCTAAGCTTTTCGCCAGTTAAAGTTTTCGCCAACTTTTTCGCAAAGCCAAATCTTTTAATTTATGTTGAACTAAGTTTTTATAAAATATTTTCAAGCTTGGACCCAATTTCTCGGTTCAACTGATAAAGGAGTATTGGGTCTTAAATAATTTACTGTTCTCGGAATTTTAAGTACGTTTTATATATTCTAATGATTTTTGAGGGTTTTTCGGATATACTTGATATCTCCTGCGATTAATTGTTCATGCATCCACGGCATGTCATAACGAGAGTATTGATCGCATTTGTGCGATGGGAGAGTGTATGCCTTTCTTTGGTAGAGATTTGTGGGGTTAAGACTCGTAGGTGCACCTGACGGGAGACAGACGTGATCGATATGTCTACTCAGGCTTGAGCAACCTGAGGTGCCCACCGTCGTAGAATGGCTCGACTTGACGGGAGATAGACGTGATCGATCTATCTACCCGGGTACAGCGTGGGAGCGCGACTCGGGGTGCCTACCGTCATGAGATGAGACTAGGCGGGAGATAGACGTGATCGATCTATCTACCCGGGTACAGTGTGAAAACGCGACTCGGGGTGCCCACCGCCATGAAATGTGATTTCCGAGTCTGTGTGACCGGATGATTGATGTGATGTTGCGCGCGAGGTGCCGAGTCTAACCTAGGGCCCTGAGTATTGAGATATGAGAAAAATGAGCGTGCATTTGTCATGTGAGATATTGGGGATTTGGGGACATGTGCACGCATGCATCGCATTATTTTGGTGTTCACCTACTGGGCAATTTTGCTCAGGGTTGCATATTTTATAGGTACGGGTGAGTAGCGGCTGGTGGCGGTGACTCCACGGGCTTTTGGGGGCGGATGCAGTACATGGGACGCGACCTGTGGAGGCGTAGGATTGTTTTGGTATTTTGGGGCTTCGGCCCGTTGTAAATACTAGCACAGCTTTTGTAAAACAACTCTTTTATATATTGTATAATATACTATGTTGTTTTTGTAAAATGGGCTTTCCGCGGCTTTCGTTGCGAAAACCCGCCAACTATTTATATTTAAAAAGTGGGGTCGCCACATAGGTAGTATCAGATACCTAGAGTTCAAGGTGATTTGGTACGATGGTACGTTAAACCTCAACAAGAAGAACGAGAAAAGGCTACTCAAGATGTCTGAGATTCTAAAATTCTGCGATGGTACGTTAAAACTGATCAGCGAAAGGATCACAAAAATCGAAGACGACTATCGCAAACTTTCTACACAGACAGAGCAGCAAAGCACTCACATGAATCTCCTATGGGTTTCATGAGCTCGTTCTACAGGCAGAGGAGAAGATAGAGCCGTGCCACATCACTCAAAGACTTAAAGACAAAAGATGAAGAACACAAAGGGGGAGAATGTTAAGAATATTTTTAGTTGTGTTCTTTTAGTCTTTTGGGTCTTTGTATACTTGAAATATTTATTTGTATTGTTGTTTTAGACTTAGGCTCATTATATTAGATGTTTAGTTTGTATAGGGACCAAAAGTGTAATTAAGCCAAAATATTGGCATAAAAGTGGGTTAGGGCTTCCACTTGTAATTATCCTTCAATTGAAAGAAATCCCCACTTGAAAAATAATAGGGCAGCCGCCTCCTCTCTTCTCTCTCCACTGTTCTATCAACGAAAACACATAAAGGAGAGAAGAGAGTAAAATCCATATAAAATCCCGAGGGTTGCTGGGTTTTGGTGACCTACATTCCCCCATCAGTTTTAGCTCTGCAACCTGGTCTCTTAGTTCCTGTTCCTTTCCTTTCCAAGCGCTCCTCTTACTTTTGGTACTTCGACCTGCTTGCGAGCATTCATTGGGGAATCGCGGTGGAGGGCTTGTCTGCGGTGTTCTTGTGAGGCCTCTACTCTTCTTTCGCCTACTGGCATATTTTCCATCCAGACTCCTGTACCCTTCACCTCCCGTTCCACTTTCTTTTCCCTTCGCTCCACTACTGTCCTTACTGGTAACATCTACCTCGTCTCCCCTTGCTTCTATACGTTTTACCTTTGTTCCACTAGTTTCGTCCCCAGCTGTTACCTCAGTGAAGCGCTCGTCTACCATTTCCACTTCTTTAACAGCCTCCGCTCTCTTTCGGCGATCACGTCTCCGCTCTTTTGCCTTTAAAATAGAACTCACTGCCTTCTTCACCAGGGTATCCAGTTGCTCTACGATCATAGTGAAGGGGGTCCCTGGTGCCACCGCCCCCAACAAAACGTCCTGAACAGTCGTTTGTCTCTGGTCTCCGCCCTCAACCGCTTCTTCGAACTGGGGGTTTAGATTCTTTTGCAGCGACATAAAACCCTCCTCCATTTTCTTCTAAGCCTTGAGTATTCTTATCCCACACTTGACTCTACCTGTTACGCCCACTGAGCTTCCAACCTCGATCTTCAAACCAAATATAAATGGCTTAGTCAAAGAAAATCATCGCCTCAACCCTAGTTTCCCACAGACGGCGCCATTTGATACGGGTAGGGTCCCGCTCAACGAAATTTATGGTCCGAGAAACGTAAAACGATGGTAGATCTGCGATTGAAATCGTGTTGGATGCGATTCCAGATTTAGAGGGCGCAATAGAGAAATAGAACGAGAAAAAGAGAGAAGACGCAACACAAAGGTTTACGTGGTTCAGGCTCTGAAGAGTCCTACGTCCACGGGCCGGCCAACAACTATTTTCACTAAGATATGTCCTCCAGTAAGTGATCTACACGTGTAAGTGGTCCCCCTCTCAGATGTCCTTTTTCCTGCGCGAGGTCAGACACGGGCAGGCCTTTCTGCTTTTTGATTCCCTTTCCTTCTTTTGAAGGTTGCTGGGTTCAGGGGCTGTCCTTTTCTATCAGTACCTGAGGTCCCTCTTTAGACCTGACAACCCCAGGTCCTATGACAGGTTCCTAACACCTGATCCAGATGAAGGAATCCCAGGGTCCTAGCTCCCTTTTCTTGATGCTTCTTCTTTCTGTTTGTTGGGAGGGTCCAGGGTCTGCGTGCCTAGAGCCTGTTCCGCATCAGACACCTCTAGTAGGACCGAATGAAAACAAAATTGTCACATTTTTTCCTTTTAAGATAAAAAAGTATTGTTTTAAATTCAGAATTGATGCTCCCACGTGGTTAAAATGATTGCATGTTTGGTAAGTTTTAGTTGGGCTTATTTTAAGTATGTAGTAATGGGTCAGAAAAATATTCCACCTCGATAGTGAAATTGGAAGAAATTGGAAATTTAACAGTTCTCCCTAAGTCTTTGAGATGCCTAAGTCACCACCTTACATACCTCATTCCACTCATCAACTCCAGCGCAGAAACACAACTTGAGCTACTAATTTCATTGAACCACTTTATAAAATTAGAATCACACAATTTTTTCAGTCTCGTTTACAAGAAATATAACACCTAAAATGGCCCAACAAAAACAAAAGAAAACTTATACAGCCCAAGAACTTTCACGAACCAAATTTTATTATTATAGCCCAAGTATATAAAGTTTCTTTCCTCTTTAAAGTCTTTCTTCATGTTTATCAAAGTCCTTTCTTCATCCCTAAGTATACTAACGTGACAATAAGAAGAGAAAAAGTAGAGAGAAAAAAAAACGAAAAAAAGGGTTTAAGAATCGTTATTTGCAGGTTTGGTGGATCTAAACATAGCAAAGCTGTGTTCTAAACTAAGTTAGTAGAGGATTAAGTTCTTTTTATTCTGAAAATTTTTTTGTGCGCAGTTGCTGTATATTTCGCATTTGACCTAGCTATACTTCTCATGTACATTCGAACTTGGATTCTTTTGAAATTTAAGTTTCTCAGGTTTCCAGAGCCGCTTGAAGCATCTAAATCCGACACTTGTACCATTTTGAGTGAATTTTTGAAGATTCAGCTGTGATTCTAACCGAATCTATGCTCAGTCTCCGTTTTATGTGATTTTGACATAGTTATAATGCTCCGAATTATTTAAACTACATTTCGTTGGAAAGCTAACTTCTCAGGCTTTTCATAGCCACTCGAATCAGCCTGTTCCGAAATTTCTACGATCAGGTACGAATTTTTGAATGTTTGGCGTCTAGACAGAAAAATCATGTTTCTGCTACTTCTGTGTTATTCAGTTTTACCCGGCCTATACTATTCCAATTATTTTGAAATTAACCTTTTTTGAAAGCTTAGATCATTGTCTTTCTATAGCCACCAGAAACATCTCAATCCGAGCATTTTATGTTTTTTTATGGAATTTTGAAGCTTCTGCCGCAAAACAGAAAATTTTCAGCAAGTAGTTTGATTATTTTGAAATCACTCATGGTTATCTTCTTATTTAGACGAAGAAACTTTGGCAAGGACTCGATGATAGCTTCAGACGTTGGAGAAAGCTAGGACTTTACTGTGAGTTGATAGTACGGGTGTAATACCCGAGCCCTCGAACATTTTGGTTGGTCAATATAATTCATGCATTATGCTTACTAATTTATATGAATTATGTGTTTGTTTATAAATGCATAATTCTTATGAGTCTTACATGTTGCATATAAGGTGCAATTTTATATTTTGCATACTTTATTTTATTTATTTGGCTAACTTAAGACTCCAATATTTGACATCATTCTAGGAAAATAATAATAATAATAATAATAATAATGATAATAAATTATTTAGGAATTCTTGTCCGATTAATTGAGTCAACGTGGTAGTAAGACACGCGTTGATCAATGGAATGCGACTAGTTACAAATGGATAGATAGTATATTTTCCGACTACAATACATTTCAGTTATTCAATTATTCATTTGGGAGGGATATAGAATGTAATTTGTCATGATAACAATCACTTTAATTACTTAACATGTAAGGAACTTTATTCCACCGCCTTGCAAATATTTTCTTAACCTCCTTAGCCACGAAAATAGGGATAATAAAAGAGTCATTAGAAGGCTTAAACTGAAAGAAAAGAAAATAGAAGAAAAAAAAAAGAGAGAAACCGAGAGAGGGAGGAAAGCATAGAAGCTTAGGTTTTTGAGTCATCATTCGTTCCTCCATCATATTGCTGGGAAGAGGCAGTACTTTTCATCATAATACATAGAAGGAATTGTGGTTTGTAGGTAAGATTAAGTAATATTTTGATAATTCTTTACAAACTAAATGATGATAAGGCACTCTTTCTTCGGGAGAGATAATAGCGTTTACATATGTGATCTTGTACTCTGAATTATAAATAGGTAGGAAAATCACACAACGCTGTGTTTATTCAAGTCAAGGGGTGTTGTATTGAATAAAGTCCAAGGTTGCAGGTAAGTAAAAGTCCAACTACGACGCATGGACATATTATTCGGTGTTTATATTATACGTGCTTCGATGTTTCGATGATTATTCTGTGGCGTTGTTATTATCCGATGATTGATATTTGCATATGAGCTACGTGAATTCATGAGCATACCATTCACCACGTATACATGTGCATGCATATTATCGGGTATTGTTGAGTGTTGGCATGCATAGTCGTGATCGACGAAGAGCGATGTATATGTGCCGATATTGGCATGCAGTGAGGTGTGTGTGGCGCCCCACCTTCCATCTACTACCCATTTACGATACTAGCTTACGTGACTATAGAATGTAAAGCATGCACAAATGCGTATAAATTTTTATTTTTATTTATATACATATGGAAACCATCCCATACAAGCCAAAATCATAGTTGGGATCCTAATTACATACGAGTTGTAAAATAACGCAGCCAGGTAAACTTTAGCACCCGCCACACAGGTCGCATCCATGTACACACCCACCCTCAAAAGTCGCTGGAAGCTTTCAAAAGACTAGCCTTGCCAACAAGGCGATCACGTACCGTGGTCGCTCGCACCTACAACACATAATATAAGGGGTGAGCTATGAAGCTCAGTAAGTAGGAATATGCAATGTCGTGTACGTGTGAAACCCCGCAAAGGCATCCGCGCCAATGCCTCTCTACTCTTGTAGAGTCAGACTCAATCTCACATCTCACATCTCTCAGGGCCCTCGGCTAATCTTACTATGCACCATACAGAGCTCATATCCCATATGGATAAATATGACAGCGACCCACGCTGGGTAGCCTACGCCAGGTTTCCCTGGGTCGCTCCTTCCCAGGTCGTCCCCTCTGCCATGCGGTAGCCTACGCTGGTAGCCCACGCTGGTTAGCCAATGCTAGGATTTCTTCCTAGGTCGCTCCTTCCCAGGTCGCCCCTTCCAGGTCGCTCCTCACCGCCAACAGGGCAGTTGCCTACGCCAGTTAGCCTACGCTAGTCATAACTAGGTCGCTCCTTCCTGGGTCGCTCCTCCTGCCTCAATATATAAAATATCCGACGACGCACCACGCCATCATGGTGCCATAGAAGTAGCCCTGACTCAACTGCGAGTCGACATCAAATGCCCTTATCGGCAAATATCATTCGCCTTCAGGCGATATGTTCAGTGCATACTCATCTCACGTAAACCCTCACAAATGTTTCGTGCATGCGCATGATTATGCCATGTGAGTAATACTGAAAATACATACCATTCAGGTGTGTCACATAGTTCACGTAACAGCATAAACCCAAAGCACATAGTCACGTAAGTCAATTGTTGTAGTTGAAATTCCCACTTACCTGGAGTCCTTGATTACTTTATCTTAGCAGTCCTGTGAATTTCCTAATCTTTCGATCCTTAATCATGAAAATATTATTATGTCAGTGCATTAGCTAAGTTAAATAATTATAACAGTTTTCGAATTACCTAAATGTTAAAAAAAATTGCATTTATATTGAAAATATGCAAGTTTTCGAAATTTCATTCGAAAATCAATTAGTTTCAAAAAAATCCTTCCAAGCCCGCGAAAACAGTTTTCGGCCCGAAGTTATCTCTCATTCGCAAAACCTTTCTGGCCCGCGAAAACTAAATTTCGACCCGCGAAAATCCTTTTGAACAGTGACTAGCAAAAAGCTCAATTCGCGAACAATAAGTGGCGAAAAGCTTTGGTTCGCGAAAATCCTTTTTGGCGAAAACCTTAGCGAAAAGTAAAGTTAGCGAAAATCTTTCTCGCTAAGTATCGAAAAGTTTACTTTGTACTGTAGCTAGCGAAAACAGTAACTGGCGAAATGCTTTTACATTAAGTGGCGAAAAGTTTTGGCGAACAGTTCCGCGAAACACTAAGTGGCGAAAAGTTTTTCTTTGAACAGTAACTAGCGAAAACTTTACTTTGAAAAATTATTTTTCACCACTTAAGCTGGCGAAAACCTACCTTGCGAAAACCTTAACTTGCGAAAACTTTAAGCCTGCGAAAACTTTTCTTTTCGTCATTTAAGTTGGCGAAAACCTTTAAACCTTGCGAAAACCATTAAACCTTGCGAAAAACACACTATTCATTCGAAAACCTCTAAACTTTCGATCAAAATTATTATTTTCTAGAACATGATGAATATCATCAAATTCTAAAACATGCTCAAATCTTTTGAAAATCACAACACATATATAAAACATGAACTTATGAAGTTTTCATACTTGTTAATACTTAATACTTGCTAAATCATAAAAACGTAAAAGTCATGGTAAGAGTTCATACCCTTTCCAAGCTTAAGAATGATCTCTGTTCGTTTCTCCTTATCCTTAGTTTTCGAATGAATAAATGGTTATGATTCACTTTCTTCTAACTCTTATTCTATGTTGCGTGTAATAATAAACAAATGACAAGGATTAGCTAGTACACGTGTGATTAACCTATGTAATATATTATTACTTTTATTTATCTATTTATTATATATATATTTTTTTCGAAAATCCTAAATTCCAAATACTCGCACTCTCATATCTCAAAATTTTCTATTTTCAACTCTGTTCAGTCTTTTGAAAATCCCTTATTTAATTTCGAAATTCTTCTAAGTCCCAAATCTAATTTTCTAATAAGTTAGTTATCACATAAACACCAACATATACATATAAACACATAATATGTAGTCGTATAAACACATATTATGCATGCAAATTTATTGGCCAACTTACACGCGGAACTCGGGTATTACAGTGTGTGTGGTTATTACTAGTGCACCGTCCACGGAAGGGGCGACCTAGGGTATGGGACCCTAGTGTAGGCTACCCAGAGTAGGCTACCGTCATATGATGAGGCAGAAGGGGTGACTTGGGAAGGAGCGATCTAGGGAGACCTAGACCTAGCGTAGGCTACCTAGAGTGGGCCACTGCCATATTATTGATGCTGTAGGAGCGACCTGGATGGGGCGACCTAGGTAAACCTAGCGTAGGCTACCAGCGTGGGCTACCAGCGTAGGCGACCGCGACAGAAGGGGCGACCTGGGAAGGACCGACCTAGGGAGACCTAGTGTTGGCTACCCAGAGTGGGCCACTGTCAGATGATTTATTGAGCTCTTGGTGGTGCATAGTATTTTAGCCACGGGCCCAGATAGAGGATGAGAGAGATGATGCATTTTTAGATGTCGAGTCACACGTAGATTATGCATATGATGATGATTTGCATATTGCATTCAGCATGCATGATTTTTACTTACTGAGCTTCTAGCTCATATAGTTCATGCGTTGTAGGTGATCGTGATTTCACTGGGTGAGTGACGTAGATGGCGAGGCTGGCTGTTCGAGCTTCCATGGGCTTTTGAGGTGGACTGTACATGGATGACGACCTGTGTGGTGGGCTAGTTTCTTTTGCTGCGTCTTATGTGTGTTTGTCGTTGAATATGTTCGTATATATATATATATTTATCGTGTTTGGTCGAGTCGAACTGAATTGTTGTGTCATTTTGATTAAGAACGAACCTTAATCAAAATGACACAACAATTCAGCTCGACTCAACAAACATGATACATATATACGAACATATTCAACGACAAACACACATAAGACGCAGTAAAACAAACATGCCCGCCACACAGGTCTTCGTCCATGTACAGTCCTACTCAAAAGCCCGTGAAAGCTCGAACAGCCAGCCTCGCCATCTACGTCACTCACCCAGTGAAATCACGATCACCTACAACGCATGAACTATATGAGCTAGAAGCTCAGTAAGTAAAAATCATGAATGCTCGTGAATATGAAAATCCTCATCATATGCATAATCTACATGTGACTCGACATCTCAAAATGCATCATCTCTCTCATCCTCTGTCTGGGCCCGTGGCTAAAATACGATGCACCACCAAGAGCTCAATAAATCATCTGACAGTGGCCCACTCTGGGTAGCCAACACTAGGTCTCCCTAGGTCGCTCCTTCCCAGGTCACCCCTTCTGTCACGGTCGCCTACACTGGTAGCCTACATCAGGTTTCGCTAGGTCGCCCCATCCAGGTCGCTCCTACTGCATCAATAATATGGCAGTGGCCCACTCCAGGTAGCCTACGCTAGATCTCCCTAGGTCGCTCCTTCCCATGTCGCCCCTTCTGCCTCAACATATGACGGTAGCCTACTCTGGGTAGCCTACACTAGAGTTTCATACCCTAGATCGCCCCTGCCCAGGTTGCCCCTTCCGTCGATGGTGAACTAGTAATAACCACAGACACCTCAACTGCATGCCAATAATCGGCACATATACATCCCTCCCCGGCAATCACGACTATGCATGTCAACACTCAACAATATCCGATAATATGTATGCACATGTATACGTTGTGAATGGTATGCTCATGAATTCATGTAGCTCATATGTAAATATCAATCATCAGATAATAACAACTCCGCAGAATAATCATCGAAACATCGAAGTACGTATAGTATAAACACCGAATAATATGTCCATGCGTCGTAGTTGAATTTTCACTTACTGTTATCGATCTTTTAGAAACTAATTATGTACGCCCTATCTTGATTATTGTCCTCAACTATTGTAAACTCCTCTCAGTAACACATATGAATTATAAACAATCATGGTAATATGAAACCTTAATCCATAAGTTCATACACTAAATATAAGCATACTAATTATAAGCTGGTTTTCATAAAATTATAATCAAAAGGTGTAGAAAATCATTTAAATAATTCTCACTTACATAACTATATGTTGCTGTACTTGAAATGAATGAAGGGAAGTGGCAAGAACTTGGCTGTAGATGTTTTTAGGTTATTGCTGATGTTAAGATGTCTTATTGTTGCCTAAGCTTTTCCACATAGGTTTCGCTAAGTGAAGTTATGCACGAAAGAACTAAGCTTTTGTATTCTTGTCTATGTTGTGTACTGACATATATATATACTATAATATATAACATAGGTTAATCCTCACGTCAAGGCGGTGGAAAAAGAAAATTTACCCTTCATATTAAGAAATTGACGTGGTAATTATAAGTTGGGATGGTAATTATTTTACACCCACTATTAATCCAATAATTGCAAAGATATACCTTATATATATATATATAAACCTTAGAATTATTTACTTAAATGTTTCAGTCACGTATAAGTTATACACGTGTGACTAGTCGCATTCTAGCGATCAACACGTGTCTTTTTACAATACCGATTCAACTAATCGGATAAGAATTTCCGAATAATTCATTTTTTTTTATTATTATTATTATTATTATTATTATTATTATTATTATTATTATTATTTAGAATTATGTCAACTATTAAAGTCTTACGTTAACGAAATAATTCACATAAAGTATGCAAAATATTAAAATGCACCTCACATATACACATAAGACTTATATGAATTATGTATATATAAACAAACAAACACATAATTCATATATATTAGCAAGCATAATGTATGAATTATATTGGCCAACCAAAATGTTTGAGGGCTCGGGTATTACAATATGTTATTGTTCGATTATGCATTAGTGGGCCATGCCGACTAGGATGTTCATATCCTTATGTTGATGAGAACTTGGGCGTTTATGTTGCTTCGTGAATGGTGCTAATAAGTATTTAAAACGTCTATGTGCTTTGGTGAATTGCGTTCATGATTTCAGGGATATGTGACGTGACGACATGTCACTATTCCACATTTTTTATTTGATTGGTAGAGTTATGGATGTGATGCCAATCATTTGTTGATGTTGCATATACTCGGTTCCGAGATGTAGTAGCCCGAATGGCCACGTTTGGGTGAGTGAGAGTGGCATATCGAGTAGTAGCCCGTGGCTTGGCAAACCCGGGTGAGTGAGGCCCAACTAAACACCTATATGTTTGCCACGTATTGATTATTACTGGACCGTGACAGTTGGGAATGTAATAAAGTCCAGTATGAGACTCAGCCAACGTCACCGGTGTGGGGCATGCATATCATAGATGATAGATATGGTAGTTCACGATACACTGTCTAGAGTACGGCGACGGACTCGTCTGACTCTCGACGGGGAGCTCAGTTCGAGGGAGGATATGGCTACCCACGCGTCTATATGTACTATTTGATTCCTTTGATATCTTTGTGAGACGTTGTTGTGATTTGGATGGTTGTGATGGTATTCATCGTTGAGGGCACGCCTTCTATGAAGAGAAAGTGTGTTTGTATTATCTCCTCACTGAGCTAGTGGTTTGCTCACCCCATATATATATACTTCTTTCTATCGAGGTTGTTGATATCTCTTTTGTTCGGAGGTTTGCCATTCTCGATCGTCATTTCCGCTGTTGTTTCTAACATTTTGGCTACAGTATCATCTTTTAATATTGGATCCGTTGGCGGGGATATTTTGGAAGGAGGTTTTGTTGTACATTATTCCTTCGTTGACCGATGTATCGCGACACTTTGTATTGTAAAACCTCCTTTGATATCTATATAATTTTCCTTTATCAAGTACCGTTTTTTAGTGCGATTTGATTTTCGTGACTGTGAATCGATATCGGGCCTTGCGTTTATTGAGAAACGCGATGGCTGTCGTGCCTTCGACGCGGGTCGGGGCGTGACAACAGAAAAGACAAGTACAACGTAATTCTGCATGCTAACCTTAACTTTCACCCATATAAATTTAATTGAAGTTAACCGCTGATATTATATAACTTTAGAAGGTTTATTTTAAATTGGGTAATATAGCCCTCATAAATAAGGGAACGTATGTTCTATTCCTTCCTTCCATTTTTGACGTGAGACATATGCACACCCACCCAACATAGTGGAAATAGAGGAGGTCATAATGATAGGAGTCGATGGTCACTAGATTCTTGACTGTTTGATAAGACTCAATGACCATCAAGTAACTCTTCGAAAACCCGGGAGACAAAGTTAATACAAAGTGAAGTAGTCAAACCGAGCAGACAACATAAGAGTGGGAGAAGATGGTCAAAGTATGGGAATCAGAATCATATAATGAGCTTTTATTATGCTCATTAGTTCAGTAGCATAAATAAGTTCTTGTTTTACGTTTGAAGTAGACCTCTCAGAAAGTTGCACTCAAGAAGGCATTAATGATAAAATAGTTCTTTAATAAAAAATCTCGTGTCTTGAAACCAGTTCAACTACCCTCAACGCACTTGAACAAAGCAAGTAATGCCCAATCCCAGAATATAATTCAAACACGAAGTCCTCTAAGCCTTTAAACGTGTTCAGTTCATACTTACATGACGTTGATATGTAACATAATCTAATTGTTTTGCCATCATATTCTAAAAGTAGTGAATTGTTAGGAATATTTTATTGTGTTCAATTAATTAGAATTATCTTTGTAGTTTATTTATAAAGATTCTCTTTATAAGAGGCTTAGTGTAATTGGGCTTTGTTAGGGGCCCAAGTATTATATACCAACTTGTGTTATAAATACTAAAATCCTAACACATAATAAGGTGTGTATTGTGTGAAAACTATCTAGAGAGAGAGAGAGCCACCCAACCTCTCAAGAACACAACACTCCACGCCAAGCTTCGATTCTTCCCATCCAAATCGTGGTAAACTCGTTTTATAATTGTTTAGTTGGATATTCTAGGCCTTACATGAATGGATTTGGTATGGTGTAGTAGATGATGAGATGAAGAATAAAGAGCGCATATTAATTATGTCCAATTGTGATGTTCGCTATTTTATGTATATGATATAATTTAGAAATTAGCGATAGTTTGATACAATATATTTTGTGGAGTTTACATGAATAGAGATGTAAATCATCTCCCAAAATTGAAGTGAAATCTTATAATGTTAGTTAAAGTTGAGTGCTAAAATTTATCAACTTTGTAATATTAAAAAGATAGAGAAGCACTGTCAACTTCTGCATCTCGCATCATACTATAGTTACATATAATGTTGTTATCATTAATTTAAGTCACACCGTGAAGTTACTATATTTGTACGAGTTTAGGGCGTAAGAATGAAAACAACACGACTAAAATGAACAGAGGCGAGTTTTCTCATCAGTCAAAGTATTAGGACTTCGACTATATGTTAGCACGGCGAACACTCCATTCTTTGAAGAATATCTTGAGTACGTTTGTTGGAAACTAATTTTTTTGGGAATTTAATCGACTGACTCGATTCAGACCGACGAAAGATATTTACAACCCACGAAACACAATATAAAAAACGGATTAAGAGTCAATAAATTTTACGTGGTTCCAGTCAGTTCGATGTGAATTGAACTGTATGTCCACGGCGAAGAACGAGCCCTTCATTGATCTCTTCCGAGTGTTTACAAGTTTCTCATCTTCCTCACATAGATTACAAGATAAAATAATCTACTTACACACTCATGTAACAATGAATCAACCCCTCGTTCTATGTCAGAGAGATTCTCTCTCGCACTGTCTCTAGCAGTGCCTCTCCCTCCTGCTTAGATCGAAAATCCACCACGTTTTATAACTGCTATAAACCACTTAAAATGATAAAACGTCATTGGTAGATGCATCTCTATAAGTATAATTTGTTTCTTCATTTTCCAAGTGCTTTCAATAAGCGACTTTCTTTATTCTGCAAAACGATTTGCAACAAATGATACTTTGACCAGCAAACCTTCATACTTCACAATGTATTCAGCTTTGATCTTTACTATTCTCCACTTCAAAGTTGAATTCTTGTTTGTGATTCTCGAGTCTCGACCAACATTTTCAGCAACCTCGACTTCTTTCTTTTGAAAGGTGATTGCTAGTGGATATCTTCCCATAGCTGCATATGTTCTTTAAAGACTCTGAGCAGCTGATGGAGGTCTCTTAGCGTCAAATACGCTGCTCCCATCTTATTATAGACATAGCCAGCTCGACTGATCTGCACATGCCGCCCGACGTTACAGCCTGTTAGGATTATTTTGTTGTGTTCAATTAATCAGAATTATCTTTGTGGTTTATTTAAATAGATTTTATTTAAAGAAAGGCTTAGTGTAATTGGGCTTGTTAGGGGCCCAAGTATTATATACCAAAATGTGGTATAAATACCAAAACCCTAACACATAATAATAGAGTATTGTGTGAAAATCAAAATGAGCCCCCAACCTCTCAAGAACACACAACACCCCACGCGAGCTCGAATTCTTCCGACCTTCAAATCGTGGTAAGATCGTTTAAATATATGTTTAGTTGGATTATCTAGACCTTACAAGTGGTATCAGAGCCACGCGCGTTAAGATTTGAGTCAAATTTTTCGTTTTTTATTTTTCGGTGTTCATCACATGTTCTTCAAAATTTTCGAAAAATTTGACATGTTTGGTGTTTAGATGCTTGATTGAGTGTTTAGGAGTTAGGATATTAGTGTTTCGAACTTTACCCAGGGCTAATTTGATTAATTTTGTGTTTGAGGATCGAAAAGTGGGTTCAGTGTTTTCGCAGAAAAGTTTTCGGACCGAAAACTACTGCGAAAAGCTGGTTCGAAAACCCACTTCGCAAACCTTCACTCCGAAAACCCACTTCGCAAAGCTACTTTGGCTTCGCAAACCTCCGTGCGAAAACCATCTCCTTCTCTCCACTTCGCAAACTCCTTTTTCCACTTCGCAAACCTAAGTTTTGGCATCTTTCATCCCAGTTTTCGCATCCCATTTAAAATAAATATATATATATATATAGTAAATTAGATAAATAATAATAATAGGTAATGATTAGGTAATCATTAGGTAAAATAAATAAAAAAAATATTTTTATATATATATCACGTTTTCGCATTCATCAAGTTTAAAAAAAAAAAAAAAAAAAATATTTAATTTAAAGTTTGCGAATCCAGTTTGCGAATTAAAAAAATAAAAAAATAAAAAAAAATAAAAAATAACTTAGGTTTGCGAATCAGTTTTCGCACCCAACCCAAAAAAAAAAAAACTTAGGTTTGCGAATCAGTTTTCGCACCCAAGTAAAATAAAAAAAATAAAAAATTAGTTTGCGAATCAGCTTTCGCACCCGAATTAAAAAAAAACTTTTCGGAATAAGGTTTTCGCACTGTTCAGGTTTTCGCATCATTAAAAAAAAAGGAGTTTTCGCACCGTTCAGGTTTTCGCACTGAGCACTTCGAAAACTCCACTGCGAAAACTTTTTAGGGCATTTTCGTAATTTTTCAGTTTTCGAACCCAAAAGTTTTCGAACCCACTTCGAAAATCTATTTTTCGCAACAGCTTACTTCGAAAACCTAAGATTTTCGAAACAACACTTCGAAAATAAGTTTTCGCACTATATTTCGAAAATATTTTTCGCACTCATATCGAAAATTTAAATTTTCGCACCCAAGCACTCCGAAAATTTATTTTCGCATCTTTTCACTTCGAAAACTTGATTTTCCTAACACATACCGAAAATCAAATTTTCACATACCCCTTATCGAAAATAAATTTTTGCATATCATAACACATCCAAAACATCTTTGGCACATTATAGAAAAGCTTTTGGTAACATTTTCGAAGTTTTTCGACATCACTTTAAAACTTTTCGGTACACACCAAAACGTTTTCGAGACTTAAAATTTTCGAAACTTCACGACTTTTATCGACACACCAAAACTTTTCGGAGCTGAATTTTTCAAAAGCCAAAAATTATCAAATCTACACAACGCGTTAACGATCGCGTATCCAACTAAATTAAAAAAAAATAGTAATATTTTAAAATTTTAAAAATCATGGATTCTACTTCAGCAACTTCTGAGATGAGCTTTGACGAGAGTGATTTATATAAAGCTTTTCTTTCTTTGAAGGAAGATTATAAAACCATGCGTCGTGAACATAAATACGAACGTAGGACTACCCAAGCGTTAGAAACTAAGTTAGCTAGTGCACTAGAAACTATTTCTAGTCTTGAATCAAAATTAGCTAGCTCAGAAACTAACGTTTGTGAGCTAACCAAGAACCTAATTCCTCTAAGCTAGGCCAAACTCAACTTATAAGTCACGAAAAGACTATAAGTGAGTTAGAGAGTAGACTAGATAATAATTACAAATGCTTAGTCAAGAGTTTAGAAGAAAGAGGTAGTCTTACTTGCCATTTAGAAAACGCGCGTGAGAAAATCACTAATCTTGAATCTCATGAAGTAAAATTAAAAGCTCAAATTAGTGAACTAACAAATAAATTAAACAATTGCGAACTCGAACGCAATAATTATCTGTCTGATTTGAGCAATTTGCGGAGTAGTTTTAAACTTTTATTTGAGGAACGCAGTAAATTGCACTCTAAAGTTCATCACTTAGAGGGCATCCTTGCGAAAAGGGTCAAACAAACCAAAGTTCCTCTAAAGACTTAGCGTCCAACGGGGAAAATAATTTACATTCTAATAAACATATCTTGTTGGGAAATTCCGGAGGTTGCTAGTAAAATTGCAGAATTGAACGCAACTCTGGAATCGGAAAGAGTAGGTTTCCGAGCAGAAAAGCAAAAACTCTTAGAGGAGATTTCTAATCTCAAAAACTCCCCATCCTTACCTGTGTTAAATAATCCTTCTAAAGAAATATTTCCATTAAACAGGATAAGGGAACGCAAACGGACGCATTTGTTCCTAAAATTAAAAAGACTTTTACTAATAATTCTAAGTCAACTTTGACTGGCGCAGAAACGAAAAGTAAAAGCAATACATGTAAAAATGCTAAGGAACAAAAGAATATTAGGAAGGAGAAAGGAAAATCGACATTATTTTCCAAAACCAAGGACGACATTGCTAAAGATTCTCCTTCTCCCGCTCCTACCAAAAAGGAAGTTCCTAAAGAAGAAGTTCCAAGCTCAAGCAGGCGAACTTCTCAAACTTCCAAAATCTCTCATTCTTTAAAGAATGATAGAGATGGAATTGCTTACACGCACAAAAATGCTTATTATTCTAGTAAGCAAAAGTCCATCAAAAATCATCATTATGATGTGAATCGTGTGAATTCTCCAAGTAGGAAGAACATCTCATGTACTAACGATGCTTATAATTCTTTATGTTCTTATCCCTACTTGAAATATCCAGTCGATGTTAAGTCTGAAAAACATCTCATGCGACTGGCTTCGGAGAAAATATTTAAATCTTCTCCGAGACACACATTCACGTGCGCTGAAACGTCCTTTCCGTGTCAAATTGCTCCTAAATGGGTTCCTAAGTCAATGATTAAGTTAGGTAATCCCAAATATAGTCGGGTACCCAAAAGTACGTTAATGAATGATTTAGGACTAAAATCTGATTTGACACCTTTTATGCATAAATTGTTTTCTGCTAATCAGGGAGGACCCATCCAAAAATGGGTACCAAAGTCCCGCTAACATTTTGCAGGTGCCCAATCACGTGTGGTAATTCGACGATGGTTGCTCCACACGCGTGATTGGTATGAGACGAGAGCAACCACAAATCCCCGGTCATGAGTAGTAATTAGAAGATGGTTGCTCCATACTCATGATCGGTACGAGACGAGGGCAACCACAACTCCCAGCTTGCACGGTACTCGGGTTGCTCCACATGCATGACTGGTAAGAGACGCGAGCAACCGCATCCCTCATGTATGGCAATTTGACGTAGTGGCTCCACATACATGATAAAGGGAAACGACGTGAGCAACTACGACTATATGTGGTACATTCTATCTTTTGAACTGAATTGCATAATACCACATTCATACATACTTTTAAGATAGGTAAATTCTATATATGCATTTCATAGTAAATTTTGGCATGCATATCGAGCTGAAAAGACAATATACCTACTTTGAAAACTATAGGGTACATTATAGCTATGCATGCTTCAAAAGGACTTTTACTTTCAAATTCTTGCATGCATGCATACCTGAGCCGAAATGCGAAATACCCTATTTTATAGGTACATTTTCATTATGCATACAATTTTAAAATTTTCAAGCTTAAAAACTTTCAAGTATGCATATAAGCTAAATCACAAAAAATTACCTATTTTCTGTAGGAGCGTCAAAGGTAGAAAACGTACATTTTAATATGCTTAGTTTAAAGAAAATTACTTCTTTAAGTATGCATCTGAACTGAAAAGAAAAATACGTTATTTTCATCACGCTCATTTTTCTTGGGAGAAAATCTACATTTTAGGCGTGCATGCATTTAGGGGGAGTATCATTCCATATTTTCGAGGGGAGTACATTTTAAAGAATAGAAAAACTCTTACGGTGGTGCACGATTTGAGGGGGAGGAACAATATATATATATATATATATATATAGTTATATAGCTATATAATATAATATAATATAATATAATATAATATAATATAATATGATATATAGTATATTATTCTATTATTATTACAATAAATATATATATGTATCTACAAAAAAAAAACAGCAAAAAAAAAAGAAGAAGGAAAAATCCTCTCATCATCAAGCTATTCCACCTCCCAAGACGGACTTTAACAAAAAACTCAACCCTCAAGAGTTCAAGAATCCTCAAAAGGCAAAGGTGACTTCATGGCGCTCATATTATGATGCACTCTACCGACCTGCTCCAACTTGCTGATCAAGCAGCACTCATCAAAATTGACGGATGCAGGAATTCTAACCCCGGAATGCAACCGAGTGTTAGTGATGATTCATACGCATAAAAGCCACCCCTATTTGGCGGTTCTTGACAAGACCACATAGCTGATGATACAAAAATCCCTTACCTCACACAACATTCGGACCATCCCACATAGGTGCAGGTGCTGATTTTTATCAGCTCCCGAGTAGAAGTCGCCTCATTTGGTCCAATGGCGCATGCACAATCGAGCCTTACCCACTCATCGATCTCCCAATAGACCGATGTTTCATTAAATCACGGGGAGCCATGTAAGCTATCACCGCTTCACTTGGAAGCGGGAGATATTGAACTAAGTGGTAGTCAGCCCCACACCACTAAACTTTCTTGAATACATCGAGTCTAGGTGTCCTCACTATCTAAATATTTTATAATTTTCTAGGACACATACACATTTTCTTATCTGGACTTCGTGACCAGATCAGAACTTTCATAGACACATCTTGTGGCGCCCCCGCCTTCTACTACTCATTTACGATACTAGCTTACGTGATTCTAGAATGTAAAGCATGCACAAATGCGTAAAAATTTTTTTTTTTATTTATATACATCTGAACACCGTCCCATACAAGCCAAAATCATATTTGGGATCCTAATTACATACGGGTTGTAAAATAACGCAGCCAGGTAAACTTTAGCACCCGTCACACAGGTCGCATCCATGTACACACCACCCTCAAAAGTCGCTGGAAGCTTTCAAAAGACTAGCCTTGCCAACAAGGCGATCACGTACCGTGGTCGCTCGCACCTACAACACATATTATAAGGGGTGAGCTATGAAGCTCAGTAAGTAGGAATATGCAGTGTCGTGTACGTGTGAAACCCCGCAAAGGCATCCGCGCCAATGCCTCTCTACTCTTGTAGAGTCACACTCAATCTCACATCTCACATCTCACATCTCTCAGGGCCCTCGGCTAATCTTACTATGCACCATACAGAGCTCATATCCCATATGGATAAATATGACAGCGACCCACGCTGGGTAGCCCACGCCAGGTTTCCCTGGGTCGCTCCTTCCCAGGTCGTCCCCTCTGCCACGCGGTAGCCTACGCTGGTAGCCCACGCCGGTTAGCCTACGCTAGGATTTTTTCCTAGGTCGCTCCTTCCCAGGTCGCCCCTTCCAGGTCGCTCCTCACCGCCAACAGGGCAGTTGCCTACGCCAGTTAGCCTACGCTAGTCATAACTAGGTCGCTCCTTCCTGGGTCGCTCCTCCTGCCTCAATACATAAATTATCCGACGACGCACCACGCCGTCATGGTGCCATAGAAGTAGCCCTGACTCAACTGCGAGTCGACATCAAATGCCCATATCGGCAAATATCATTCGCCTTCAGGCGATATGTTCAGTGCATACTCATCTCACGTAAACCCTCACAAATGTTTCGTGCATGCGCATGATTATGCCATGTGAGTAATACTGAAAATACATACCACTCAGGTGTGTCACATAGTTCACGTAACAGCATAAACCAAAGCACATAGTCACGTAAGTCAATTATTTATGTGTTGTAGTTGAAATTCCCACTTACCTGGAGTCCTTGATTATTTATCTTAGCAGTCCTGCGAATTTCCTAACCTTTTGATCCTTATTCATGAAAATATTATTATGTCAGTGCATTAGCTAAGTTAAATAATTATAAAAGTTCTCGAAATTTCATGCGAACATCAATTAGTTTCAAAAAAAGAAAATCCTTCCAGGCCTGCGAAAACTTAAAAATGGAACCGCGATGTCTCATGGTTCGCGAAAGACCTCAGCCCGCGAATACTGGCTTTCGGCCCGCGAAAACTGGTTTTCGGCCCGAAGTTATCTCATTCGCAAAACTTTACTGGCCCGCGAAAACTAAATTTCGGCCCGCGAAAATAGGTTTTCGGTCCGAGGTTGTCATACGAAAAACTTGATTTGCGAAAACCTTTTTGAACCTGGCGAAAACTTTTCTAAGTGGCGAAAAGCTTTGGTTCGCGAAACCAAATAAAGAGTGGCGAAAAGCTCCACTTCGCGAAAGGTGGCGAAAAAGTTCCACTTCGCGAATAGTGGCGAAAACTTTTTAAACCTTTTTGGCGAAAACCTTAGCGAAAAGTAAAGTTAGCGAAAATCTTTTTCGCTAAGTATTGAATTCGAAAAGTTTACTTTGTACTGTAGCTAGCGAACACAGTAACTGGCGAAAAGATTTTACATTAAGTGGCGAAAGGTTTTTCTTTGAACAGTAACTAGCGAAAACTTTTACTTTGAAAAAATTATTTTTCGCCACTTAAGCTGGCGAAAACCTACCTTGCAAAAATCATTAAACCGTGCGAAAAACACATATTCATACGAAAAACACACTATTCATACGAAAACCTCTAAACTTTCGATCCAAACCTATTATTTTCTAGAACATGATGAGCATCATCAGAACTTTAAAACATGCTCAAATCTTTTGAAAATCAAAACTTAGATATATAGAACATGAACACATGAAATATTCATGCTTGTTAATATTTAGAACACGCTAAATCATAATTAACAACATAAATATCATGGTAAGAATTTATACCTTTTCCAAGGTTGAAGATGCTCACTGTACTCTTCTTTTCTCTCCTTATTTGTTTCGAAAGTTTTTTGCCAAAATGAATGAGTCTCTTTCTTCTTATCCTAATGTTGCGTGTAACAGTGAACAAATTACAAGGACTTAACTAATACTTATCTTAACCTATAAATTATATTATTTTATTGTTTTATTTACTTTCCTCTCATGCTAATATTTTCGATCCATTTTTTTTTCGAAACTATTTTCGAAAATCTTCTTTCGAAAACTTTAAGTTTTCACAATCTATGTTCTTTCGAAAATTCTAAAATCCAAATACTCGCACTCTCATATCTCAAAATTTTCTATTTCAACCATGTTCAGTCTTTTGAAAATCCCTTATTTAATTTCGAAATTCTTCTAAGTCCCAAGTCTAATTTTCTAATAAGTTAGTTATCAGATAAACACCAACATATACATATAAACACATAATATGTAGTCGTATAAACACATATTATGCATGCAAATTTATTGGCCAACTTACGTGCGGAACTCGGGTATTACATTCTCTCCCCCTTAAAAGAATTTCGCCCCGAAATTATGCCGGTTGAAATAATTCAGGGTAGCGACATCTCATATCATCTTCTCGTTCCCAAGTAGCTTCTTCTGTCGATTGGTTCTGCCACAGCACTTTAACTAAGGGAATATCCTTATTTCGAAGTTGTTTCACTTCGTGCATCAAAATCTCCACTGGTCTTTCGTCGTAGCTTAAATCTGGCTTGAGTTGTTGGTGAAGAAATTCGTTTCTTAATATATGATTTGAGTCTGCGACATACTTTCGTAGCGTTGATATGTGGAAAACATCATGAACTTGTGATAGTGAGGCTGGTAATTCTAACTGATATGCTACTTCGCCGACTCTTTTAAGTATTCTGAACAGACCAATGTATCTCGGACTTAACTTCCCTTTCCACCCGAATCGTTTTACGCCTTTCATCGGGGATATCTTTAAGAATACCCAATCGTCCACTTGGAATTCTAACGGTCTCCGTCGTTGATCCGCATAGCTCTTCTGTCTATTTTGTGCCGTTCGCATTCTTTCTTGAATTTTTGTTATGGCTTCGGTCATTTCTCGGACCATATCAGGACCCAATATTGCTCGTTCGCCAACCTCATCCCAATGTATTAGAGATCTGCATTTGCGTCCGTACAAAGCTTCATATGGGGCCATTTCAATCGTTGCGTGATAACTATTGTTGTAGGAGAACTCGATTAATGGAAGGTATTTGCTCCAGTTCCCCTTGAAATCAAGAACACATGCCCGCAACATATCTTCCAGGGTTTGTATGGTTCGTTCTGACTGTCCATCCGTTTGAGGATGATAAGCCGTACTAAATGAAAGTTTAGTTCCCATAGCCTTCTGCAGGCTCATCCAAAATTTGGACAAGAACCTCGAGTCTCGATCTGAAATGATTGAAGACGGAATCCCGTGGAGTCGAACTATTTCTTGTATGTACAATTCAGCGTATCGGTCCAAGGGAAAAGTCGAGCTGATGGGTAGAAAATGGGCAGATTTTGTCAATCGATCGACGATTACCCAAATGGCGTCGTGGCCTTTTACAGTCTTCGGCAAGCCAACGACGAAGTCCATCGTAATGTGGTCCCACTTCCATTCAGGTATTGGTAGAGGTTGCAACATTCCCGCCGGTCGTTGGTGCTCCGCTTTGATTTGTTGGCAGGTCAGGCATCGGTTCACAAACATCGCAATGTCTTTCTTCATTCCTGGCCACCAATAGTTCGTTCGTAGATCTCGGTACATTTTTGTAGTTCCTGGGCGCACTGAATATGTAGTAGCGTGCGCCTCCGTCATTACCGTTCTTCGCACCTCTTCGTCGTTAGGCACATATATACGGTTCTTGTAGTACAAACTTCCATCTTCGCGTATAGACAGGTCAACTGATGTTTGCTCCGTCTGTGCGCCTTTGATTTTCAGGTAGAATTCATCTTTTTCTTGCGCCTTTCTAATTTGCTCCAATAAGGTGGGTTGAAGGGTCAGTGCTGCCAATTTTGTTTCGACTTCGCCCAAACATACTATCTCCACCTCAAGTCGTTGTAATTCAGTAGTCACAGCTTTTCGGCTTAGCGCATCAGCAACTACATTCGCTTTGCCTGGGTGGTAATTGATTACGCAGTCGTAATCCTTAACAAGTTCCAGCCAACGTCGCTGCCTCATATTTAGTTCTTTCTGGGTGAAGAAATATTTTAGGCTCTTGTGGTCTGTGTAAATTTCGCATCTTTCCCCGTATAGATAATGTCGCCAAATCTTTAGAGCGAAAACCACTGCGGCAAGTTCCAAGTCGTGTGTCGGGTAGTTCTTTTCGTATTCCTTCAATTGCTGAGAGGCATATGCTATCACCTTCCCGTTTTGCATTAGCACACATCCTAGACCATTCTTCGAGGCATCACTGTAAACTGAGAATCCTCCTGTCCCTGATGGTATTGTAAGAACTGGGGCCGAGGTGAGTCGTCTTTTCAATTCTTGGAAATTTTGCTCGCACGATTCATTCCAATGAAAAGGAGTATTCTTCTTTGTTAACTTTGTCACTGTTGAGGCGATCTTCGAGAAGTCTTTGATGAATTTTCTGTAATACCCTGCCAGGCCAAGAAAGCTACGTACTTCCGTTACGTTGGTTGGTTGAGGCCAATTATTAATAGCCTCGATCTTGCTTGGATCTACTGAGATCCCAGCTCCCGAGATGACATGCCCAAGAAATGCGATTTGTTTCATCCAAAACTCGCATTTCTTGAATTTAGCATACAACTGTTCCTCTCGTAATATCTCAAGGATGACTTCCAAATGTTGTTCATGCTCCTTCTTTGTCTTAGAATAGATTAAAATGTCATCGATAAATATGATGACGTACTTGTCCAAAAATGACTTGAACACCCGATTCATCATGTCCATAAATGCTGCTGGCGCATTAGTTAGCCCGAAAGGCATAACTAAGAACTCATAGTGTCCATACCTCGTACTAAAGGCGGTCTTTGGAATGTCTTCTTCTCGAATCTTCAACTGGTGATATCCTGATCGCAGATCTATCTTCGAAAACACCGTCGAGCCTTGCAATTGGTCAAATAGGTCGTCAATCCTAGGCAGAGGATACTTGTTCTTTATGGTGATCTTGTTTAGTTCTCTATAATCAATACACAATCGCATCGATCCGTCTTTCTTTCGCACGAACAGAACTGGCGCTCCCCATGGAGAAAAGCTTGGCTGAATGAATCCCTTCTGTAATAATTCGTCCAGTTGTTCCTTTAGTTCTTTCAATTCGTTGGAGCTAATCGATAAGGAGCCTTTGAAATTGGTGCCGCTCCGGGTATCAGGTAAGGGTGAATTGAATTTCCGATCCGGAGGAAGTCCTGGTAAGTCTTCAGGAAAGACATCAGGAAATTTTCGCACACTGGAACCTCTTCCAGCTTTGGGGACGAGCGTTCCGCCGATGTTATAGCGGAAACAAGGTAGGCTTCACATCCTGCCTTGATCAAGCGTTGCGCCTTCAATGCTGATATCATGAAAATATTTCTGCCTTTGTTCATTCCCGTGAAAGAAAAGGGTTCGACTTCTTCTATATTGAACGTAACTTCCTTTCGGTTGCAATCGATGACCGCTCCGTACTTCGATAACCAGTCCATTCCAAGAATCACTTCGTAGTCGTTCATTGGAATAACTATCAAATCTACGGGCAGTTCTCTATCGTGGATTAATACCGGGCAGTTTCGCAAAACTAAATTAGTTCGAGTTGCAGCTCCATGCGGAATGGTTACGTTATACTCACATTCGGATTGTTGAGGTGTAACCCCGAGTCTCACCACGTAATTAGATTATGCAAATGGATGCGTGGCTCCTGAGTCTACTAAAATGCATGTCGGGGTTTGATGAATAAGTAGGATACCTGCCACCACTGATGGGTTGTTCTCCGCCTCCTCTGAAGTTAGGGTATAAACTCGTGCTGCCATGATGGGTGGTCTGGTTTGTCCTGCAGCTCGGCTCCCAAATGTGTTTTCCGGGCATTGTCTTGCAAAGTGTCCGGGCTTCCCACATTTGAAGCAGTTATTAGTCTGTAGAAAGCAGTTACCGAAATGTCGTTTCCCACACCTCGGGCAGTTTGGAATTGGTGCGGGAAACCTTGCCTGCATTGGGTTTAGTGGAGGTTGTCCAGGCCTGTTCTGAAAGTTTGGCCTCACACCTTTTGAGACAAATTGTCGCTTTTGATTCCTCCGCTCCACTTCGTTCCTTGCTCAAACTTCCGTTTTGCCTCTTGCGCCCGAATGATTCTAGTTTCGGCCTGTTCGGCCACTAATGCTCGCTCTGCAACTTGTGCATATGTAGCTCCTTGAAGTCCAGCCATATTTACATCACGATAGAACTCTGGCTTCAGGCCCTCAAGGAATCGTTCAATTTTCAGCGCGTCCGTACTCACCATGTGAGTCGCAAACCTTGATAATTGCTCAAATTTTCTGATATACTCAGCCACCGTTATGTCCCCTGTCTGAGACTGATGAATTCATTCATGCGTTGGGCTCGCACCGGGGCCGTGAAATATTTGCTTCTGAACAGCTCCTTGAAGCGTTCCCAAGGCATCGTAATAGGGTCTCGATCGCTAAAATAGTATCCCACCAATGTCCCGCACCTCCTCGTAACAGAAAGGCGGCACAAAGCACTTTCTCTTCCTCGGGAATTCGGCTATACTGAAACATGCTTTCAAGGGTCCTTAGCCAATCTTCGGCAAACGTTGGATCATTTGCGTCTTCAAAAGTTGGAGGATTGAGTTTGCGAAACCTCTCCCCCACTATTTCAATTCGTTCTGTCTGAGAGTGTCCGCTGCTTTGCTGTTTCTCCGTATTCCGTTGCTGAATTAATTCTTGAATCTGGGCGGATTGCTGACGGACTAATTCTGTGAGTTGAAGGACAGTCATGTCGCGATTATCGATAGGTGTTGCGGGTTCCTTGCCTCTGTCGGCATTCCCACTGCTTTCACCTCGCGTTCTTACCATTTTCTCTCTTACCCTAATAGTTCCGAAGGCCAATAAATTTATTTAACATAAGAAATTCACAGTAATATAAAACTTACTAGCAAGGCCGCTTCCATGCTTTTGAGTGTGTGTACATGAACAGTCTACAGAACCTGCAACCGAAGCTCTGATACCACCCTGTGGCGCCCCCGCCTTCTACTACTCATTTACGATACTAGCTTACGTGACTAGAATGTAAAGCATGCACAAATGCGTAAAATTTTTTTTTATTTATATACATCTGAACATCCCATACAAGCCAAAATCATATTTGGGATCCTAATTACATACGGGTTGTAAAATAACGCAGCCAGGTAAACTTTAGCACCCCACACAGGTCGCATCCATGTACACACCACCCTCAAAAGTCGCTGGAAGCTTTCAAAAGACTAGCCTTGCCAACAAGGCGATCACGTACCGTGGTCGCTCGCACCTACAACACATATTATAAGGGGTGAGCTATGAAGCTCAGTAAGTAGGAATATGCAGTGTCGTGTACGTGTGAAACCCCGCAAAGGCATCCGCGCCAATGCCTCTCTACTCTTGTAGAGTCACACTCAATCTCACATCTCACATCTCACATCTCTCAGGGCCCTCGGCTAATCTTACTATGCACCATACAGAGCTCATATCCCATATGGATAAATATGACAGCGACCCACGCTGGGTAGCCCACGCCAGGTTTCCCTGGGTCGCTCCTTCCCAGGTCGTCCCCTCTGCCACGCGGTAGCCTACGCTGGTAGCCCACGCCGGTTAGCCTACGCTAGGATTTTTTCCTAGGTCGCTCCTTCCCAGGTCGCCCCTTCCAGGTCGCTCCTCACCGCCAACAGGGCAGTTGCCTACGCCAGTTAGCCTACGCTAGTCATAACTAGGTCGCTCCTTCCTGGGTCGCTCCTCCTGCCTCAATACATAAATATCCGACGACGCACCACGCCGTCATGGTGCCATAGAAGTAGCCCTGACTCAACTGCGAGTCGACATCAAATGCCCATATCGGCAAATATCATTCGCCTTCAGGCGATATGTTCAGTGCATACTCATCTCACGTAAACCCTCACAAATGTTTCGTGCATGCGCATGATTATGCCATGTGAGTAATACTGAAAATACATACCATTCAGGTGTGTCACATAGTTCACGTAACAGCATAAACCAAAGCACATAGTCACGTAAGTCAATTATTTATGTGTTGTAGTTGAAATTCCCACTTACCTGGAGTCCTTGATTATTTATCTTAGCAGTCCTGCGAATTTCCTAACCTTTTGGTCCTTATTCATGAAAATATTATTATGTCAGTGCATTAGCTAAGTTAAATAATTATAAAAGTTCTCGAAATTTCATGCGAACATCAATTAGTTTCAAAAAAAGAAAATCCTTCCAGGCCTGCGAAAACTTAAAAATGGAACCGCGATGTCTCATGGTTCGCGAAAGACCTCAGCCCGCGAAAACTGGCTTTCGGCCCGCGAAAACTGGTTTTCGGCCCGAAGTTATCTCATTCGCAAAACTTTACTGGCCCGCGAAAACTAAATTTCGGCCCGCGAAAATAGGTTTTCGGTCCGAGGTTGTCATACGAAAAACTTGATTTGCGAAAACCTTTTTGAACCTGGCGAAAACTTTTCTAAGTGGCGAAAAGCTTTGGTTCGCGAAACCAAATAAAGAGTGGCGAAAAGCTCCACTTCGCGAAAGGTGGCGAAAAAGTTCCACTTCGCGAATAGTGGCGAAAACTTTTTAAACCTTTTTGGCGAAAACCTTAGCGAAAAGTAAAGATAGCGAAAATCTTTTTCGCTAAGTATTGAATTCGAAAAGTTTACTTTGTACTGTAGCTAGCGAACACAGTAACTGGCGGAAAGATTTTACATTAAGTGGCGAAAGGTTTTTCTTTGAACAGTAACTAGCGAAAACTTTTACTTTGAAAAAATTATTTTTCGCCACTTAAGCTGGCGAAAACCTACCTTGCGAAAATCATTAAACCGTGCGAAAAACACACTATTCATACGAAAAACACACTATTCATACGAAAACCTCTAAACTTTCGATCCAAACCTATTATTTTCTAGAACATGATGAGCATCATCAGAACTTTAAAACATGCTCAAATCTTTTGAAAATCAAAACTTAGATATATAGAACATGAACACATGAAATATTCATGCTTGTTAATATTTAGAACACGCTAAATCATAATTAACAACATAAATATCATGGTAAGAATTTATACCTTTTCCAAGGTTGAAGATGCTCACTGTACTCTTCTTTCTCTCCTTATTTGTTTCGAAGTTTTTTGCCAAAATGAATGAGTCTCTTTCTTCTTATCCTAATGTTGCGTGTAACAGTGAACAAATTACAAGGACTTAACTAATACTTATCTTAACCTATAAATTATATTATTTTATTGTTTTATTTACTTTCCTCTCATGCTAATATTTTCGATACATTTTTTTTTCGAAACTATTTTCGAAAATCTTCTTTCGAAAACTTTAAGTTTTCACAATCTATGTTCTTTCGAAAATTCTAAAATCCAAATACTCGCACTCTCATATCTCAAAATTTTCTATTTTCAACCATGTTCAGTCTTTTGAAAATCCCTTATTTAATTTCGAAAGTCTTCTAAGTCCCAAGTCTAATTTTCTAATAAGTTAGTTATCAGATAAACACCAACATATACATATAAACACATAATATGTAGTCGTATAAACACATATTATGCATGCAAATTTATTGGCCAACTTACGTGCGGAACTCGGGTATTACACATCTCCTGTAGATGTGATTCCACGATTGGAAGGAAGTCCTGTCGTTGCAACATCAAAGCAACAACGGAATCAGGCCATCGTCTCGAGCTAGTCTCTAGAACGATGTAAACGGGACGCCTATGTGGCCCCGGTTCTTCAAGCCCTGTCCTCACAGGCCACGTCTCGGAGTTTGTCTCTGATGTCGTGTCGACGGATTGCCTTAGTGGCTCCGTCTTGTTATTACCATCACCGACCTGTAGTTTGTGTCCTTCTAATCTTCCTATACAAGCATGCCGATCTCGTTAACTCGAATCGCCATGAGGGGGAGAAGGGGACACGCATAAACAAACAGGCCGGACCACCCACCAAATTCCGCCGAGCGTACCACTCTGAAGCCGGGCTCTCCTGCACTTGAATGGAACATTCCAAAGGAGCCTCGGCACATTTTACAACACCCCACGCGTACCTTCTTCCGGAGCCAGACAAGCTTCCTCGAGGCCGAACCAGACAACTTCCTTCGAAGAAGACGAATCCGGCGCCGAGAAGAAGAAGATTAGAGGAGACTTGACGCCTTTAAACTACGGAGTAAGACCGGGATAAGATACGAACAAAGTCCAAGATCTGCGACATCATCAAAGTCGAATTTCAAGGCGTGGATTACTATCTACATCCGGTCTACAGAATATAGCGTCAAGTCAAGAGAGTCCTAGTCGAAAAGCATTCAAAGCCTACGCAAGAAGGGGAGATAGCCCTTGTAGGGGGAGATTGCTAGGACTCAAGATGTTAACGGGAAGTCTTCGTGACCCCGGTTTCTTATACGACGGATTGCCTTTGTGGCTCCGTCGGGTAATTACCGAACCTGAGCTCCTACAAGCCTACCAATGCCATTTCCTTGTCCCGACGACGTGATCAACATGCCAAATCATCAAGCGTCGTCCAATCAAGCAAACACCGCCGACTTTCAAAGATCGAAGTTGCCGCCTCGTGTATGTCTCTCCAAACTTCAAAGAGAACTTCCCAATTCCAACACAAGGTTGACCAAAAAGTAGGGGAAGTTGCGTCATTATCGAAAGGAGAGATCGAACACAAAAAGAAGACAATTCTTCAAGATCCGGCAAGCAACTTCAAACACCTTCCGGCATTTACGTGTCGAGCTTCGAAAGAAGATTAATCAAAAGACACGGTGAGCTTGAAGATCTCCAAAAGAATAGATCAAAAGACAAGACAAAGGAGGAAATTCTTTTAGGACTCAGACAAACGCACTAAGCCCCACAAAGATAATCCATGCCAAATTGAAGATTGAACACAAAGGGGGAGATTGTTAGGATTATTTTGTTGTGTTCAATTAATCAGAATTATCTTTGTGGTTTATTTAAATAGATTTTATTTAAAGAAAGACTTAGTGTAATTGGGCTTGTTAGGGGCCCAAGTATTATATACCAAAATGTGGTATAAATACCAAAACCCTAACACATAATAATAGAGTATTGTGTGAAAATCAAAGTGAGCCCCCAACCTCTCAAGAACACACAACACCCCACGCGAGCTCGAATTCTTCCGACCTTCAAATCGTGGTAAGATCGTTTAAATATATGTTTAGTTGGATTATCTAGGCCTTACACAGCCGTTGAGGCCTTTGATGGCCTGATACATCTATGTCATCATTCATTCAAGCCCATCACTCTTGGCCGAAGTATCGTGTAACCAATTTCTGCATGCCTTGTTGCCAGTCACATGCATGTTTAAGCCGTGCCTCACATCTGGCTGATGCTGCCTTGACTGATCTGCACATGCCGCCCGACGTTACGCACCATGCTGGCTACCTCACGCGCATGCTTTGGCGCACTACATAAGCTAGACTGCTCCTCGTCTTGCTGATCTTGTGCGGCAACTTGCTTGCTGTCGGGCGTGTCTCACCTTTTCTGAGTGCCCACCGTAGTGCATTATCACGCGCCTGGCCAGGCTCATTCTGATAAAACACAAATCTATATAATTAATGGAATATAAGATGGATTTACTTTTAAGTAATATCAGCCAACTTATGGTCAATTATCATTCGAAAGTAAATCTTTTCCTATGGTCCACTTTAGATGATGGTCGTGTTATATATTTTAGTGTAATTAGGAAATAAAACATATACGAGTCAGGAGGTGCGGAGTGCACGCTCGTAGATCGTTTTATGTCGGAGTGTTAAATTGAGGGTTCCTTCCTAAAACCAATTGGTGATAGGGGGAGAGGCCTCTTGATTTATATATTGAGTCGGGTGAAGATAATTTCCCGATGTGGGACAAATACTCTCAACACGCCCCCTCACGTGTGGCCCGATTCAAGGCCTAACACATGAACATATTAAATCGGGTGGAGATGAGTCAAACAAGCGTGATAACACACATATAGAACCCGCTCTGATACCATGTTAAATTGAGGGTTCCTTCCTAAAACCAATTGGTGATAGGAGGAGAGGCCTCTTGATTTATATATTGAGTCGGGTGAAGATAATTTCCCGATGTGGGACAAATACTCTCAACACGGAGCCTTAATAGCATGTAGGGGTCAAGGGGGCATCGCCCCGAAACCTCACCACTCGAAAATCCTAAAACACCTGAAGAGGCATCACCACCTGAAAAGTTATGTCTACTTCAAAGGACACCCATCTTTGGAGAAGTCATGGATGCTTACGAATGGACACAACTGGTCATGTTTTGGGTTATAAATAAGCATCGAAACACTCAACACAAACACACAGAATTCATACAAATGACAGTTTTTCTCTAGTCTTATCTTGAGACAGATTTGGTGTAACTCGAGCAATAATGGTCCAAATATTTGCTTTGGAAAGTGAATTCGAATATACGATTCTAGAGAATATCCGGCCATACAAATCAAAACCCTAATTTTGCTAACAGATCTTCAATTGTACTAAGTCATTAATATAAACATACACACTCAGAAATCACATACCACTAATATATATATATATATATATATATATATATATATATGTGCTATAAAGCATTTGTTTTGGGAATTATTGAAATTGCAACTGGTGGAAGGGGCTGCTGAGATCTTTAATTGAACAAGTTGAAATTTAAAAATTTGTTGCGTTTGATAAAATTTACAGAATACATATAGTGCTTTAGATTATAATAATATACGTACTGGCCATCATTTATTTCGATTCTATTCTGTTTCTTTTTTATTATCTTGGCTATTCGTTTGTGATGATCTGAATCTGAAGAACTACGTGTGCATAGTTGTAACTATGTTGGTTAATATCGATTTTAACGAATACGTAATATTTCCTTTTCGTAATTTACTTAAATTTATATTCAAGAAATCATATGATCATAAGATCTTGATGAAAATGACAAGTCTATAATCGCCCACCTCTATTTAAATTATAATTGGGATTGGTCTGCTATAACATGGCTTTATTTTATTCTTGATATACCTTTTTAGGGGTTAAAGACATTCTCTAAAAACCTATCATATTACATTATCTTTTGATAGGAATGAGGAATAGGTTTCCTTAAACGGAAGGTATTTAGATGGTGACTGAATATGTGGAAGTGATATATATTTGTTAAAAAAAAAAGATTGTGGGACAAACAAAAGTGCAGGGAAGCAAGGAAAAGATTGAGTCCTTTCCTTTGCCATCTGAGCAGTTAATTCACATGACAGATGCAATGGTAATTTTCGTACAAGAACTTTGATCGTTTTTCTTTTTCTTTTTCTTTTTTTTTATCAACCTAATTTAGTGTAAATCACATGCTAATGCAGAGTGTAAAGCCTAGATTATCCAACTAAACAAGTATTTAAAGAGTTTACCACGATTTGGATGGGAAGAATCGAAGCTCGTGGGGTGATTGCGTGCGTGTTCTTGAGCTCGGTTGGGAGTCGGCTCTCCCTCACTCTCTTTAGAGAATTTTCACACAATACACATTTTATTATGTGTTAGGGTTCAAGTATTTATACCACATTTTGGTATATAATACTTGGGCCCCTAACAAAGCCCAATTACACTAAGCCTCTTTTAAATATAATCTATATAAATAAACTAAAAAGATAATTCTAATTAATTGAACACAATAAAATAATCCTAACACAGAGTATAGCTTTTCCTTCTTATTTGGCTTAGTTTTTTTGTTTATTTTTTCTGGAACGAATTTCAATCAAATCCCTTGGGGCATCTCTCTAAAGCAAATGGCATATCATTAGAGGTAAAAATATGCTAAAAATGCATTCCGTTGTTATGTAATAAATATTTGGTTTTACTATAACCACTTAGTAAATGAAAACTGGTTGAACTTAGAGAATGTGTAGGCGTACATTCAATTTTTGGAAAAAATATTTCTTTCATATTTCTTAGATTTCTGTTTTTCTTCTTTATTTAATACCAAACAAGCTACTTAATTTAAATTTTTTGTTTTTTTAGGAAATACATTTTATAAATTAAGATATATTCATCTCATTTTTTCAATATACAATCACTTGAAAAATCAGATTATTTGATCAATATCGACTGAGTTATGTTTAAATGTAATGGTTGAAGGAATGGCCTCCGTGCCATTTCATAGAACCTTTTGTGACACAATATATGTAATATGTCGGCGTATAACTTCACCCTTAGTAATGCATTTCACTCAAGATACTTGCTAAACCTTATTTACTTTTTCGGAATCATCAGATACAAAAAAGTTCCAGACATAAATTTACATCTAACCGAAGGAAAATAACTAATAAATCGCTCTTACGACGACATTTTCTATAATACTTATTTAGAAAATAAAAGTCTCCTTTTTTTTGGACGATGAATTTCTTTAAACGCGTAATAGATCTTCAATATATATAATATGAAGCAAATTTCTTTTGAAAAAGTAGAATTCTAATCAAATTGTCATCCATCTCGTTTTCCATTACGTTCGAACTCTATACATTTTATTCAAATCTGATTAGAATGGGTGAGACAACATAAGAATATTGAATAATATTGGATAACATTAATAATCTAGTAAAGAAAATAATTGGATTAAAAAGTGTTGCGCCTATTTTCACAAAAGAAGCGATTATAACACATTTTCAATAATAACGAGGATCCTTATTACAGACTGTGAATATATGAATATATCGTAAGTGTATCAATTAAGGATTAAATGTAGTGATCTTTACTACTAATATGGATAATAATCCCACGTTTGTGTCTATAAATTGATTGTGAATGAGGGAATAAGGTACGATAGCCTTTTTCAGTCTTCCAAATTCTGGTTCGCATTATGGTGTTAGAACAAAAAGATCTCTAGCTTTTTTTTCTTCCATGGCTGATTATGGAGAAAACAATAAAGCTATCGAGGGTGGTGATGAGGTTGTTCGGCGGAAGACGATCTCACCATATGATCTCATAGCCAATGATAATCCAAGAACTGTTATCACCCAAGTTCAATTGAAGGGTGAGAGCAATTACGATGAATGGTCTCGATCTCTGAAGACCGCTTTGTAGTCACACAAGAAATTTGGGTTCGTGGATGGTAGTATTTGTCAACCGGCAGAGGAGTCGTCGGATTACGAAGATTGATGGACGATCAATTCTCTGTTGGTGTCGTGGATCATGAATACCATTGAGCAATCCTTCCGATCCACAATTACTCATATGGAGATCGTTGAAGATCTGTGGTTGGATATTAAGGAGAGACTTTCTATTGTCAACGGACCGCGCATTTAACAACTCAAGGCTGATTTGGCGGATTGCAAGCATAAAAGGGTTAAGCATCGTCGCGTATTATGGTCTTTTGAAGAAGATCTGGGAGGAGCTGGGTAACTAAGATCGTGTCTCAACTTGTTCGTGTGGACTATTTGTGTGCAATCTTGTGGCTGCGGTTGATAATAAGCGTGAAGAGGAAAAGATTCATCAATTTTTTTATGGATCTAGATGAAAACCTTTATGTACTGCTCGTAAATAACATTCTTGCCCAAGGTCCATTGCCTCGTCTGAACAAGGTATTCTCCACCATAGTGCAAGAGGAAATGTTGCGTTTGATACTCAGAAGAAGGTCGCCGGTGAGATGATGAGTTTCGCTGTGCAAGCAGGGACTGTTATCAAATTCTTCTGAGTCGAGTGATGCAGTGGTATTTGAAGCCTCTACTGGAACCAAACCAAAGTGCCGTGGAGGTTTTCGGGACAGAAATACTATGTGTTCTCACAGTAATCAAGCTGGTCATGACGTTAATAATCGTTATCAATTGATTAGTTATCAAGAGGGATGGGGCGAACCTGCACGAGGATCTTGTGGATGTGGACGTGATCGCACTGGTGGTTCTATGACTAGAGGCTGTGGCATCAGTGGTTCAGTAAGAGACACGAATACGATAGTTTCTACTACAATGCAACATGCCAATGAAATTACAAGGTTGAATCATGAGCAATGGAATACATTGCTGAACTTGTTGAATTCGGCCAAACCTAGTTAAGCTTCACATAAAAATTTCTCGAAACAATGGATGTATGACTGCGGCGCTACTCGTTATTTGAAAGGTTCTTTTGCCCACTTCGACGATGTCCACAATATAGCGGGCATTCCAGTCCAAATACCGAATGGAGAACACAATTTTGCTACTAAAGTTGTGACTGTGGTTCTTAGCAGCAAAGTGACGTGGGACGACGTCCTCTACGTACCCCACTTCGAAAACGCTGATTGGAGCGTGTGAACAATGAGAGGGGTTGTATTTCTTCCGTGATTTGGATACCGTAGTATCCATGATGACTAATAAGATACCTTCGTTCGACTTATGGCATCAACGACTAGGCATCTGTCTTCCAAGGTTCTAGAGTTTGTTCTTAATGTTGGTTCTAGTATTCTGAATTTGCGATGTTTGTTTTAGAGCCAAAGAGTTTCGAGATGTTTTTTCTATTAGTGCCAATAAAACTCACGAAGTATTTGAATTAATTCACTGTGACTTGTGGGGAGTGTATCGAGCCACAAACATTTGCAGAGGCTGTCAGAGATGCCCGTTGGCGTATTGCCATGCAACAGAAAATTCAACCTCTATTAGCTAATGGTACTTGGACGGTGGAATCTCTTCCTCTTGGTAAGCATGCCTTTGGATGTAAATGGCTGTTCAAATCAAATATCAGTCTGGTGGTTCGATCAAGCATTACAAATCTCGACTGGTGATTTTGGGTAACAATCTGATTGAGTGCCTCGATTATCATCAGACATTCGCTCATGTTGCAAAGATGGTGATTGTACGTACTTTTTTTAATGGTGGTTGCTGCTAAAAGTTGAGAACTTCATCAGATAATATACGACGTCTTTCCATATGGTGATATGGATAACGAAATATATATGAAATTACCACCAGATTTCTCTTCTAAGTTTTCGGGATAAGTTTGTCGGCTTCGTTGCTCCCTTTATGGCTTATGCAAGCTCCCTGATACTAGTTTGCTAAATTGGCTAGTGCATTGTGAATATATGATTTTCAACAGTCGTATTCCGACTATTCTCTATTTACTTTACATCGTAATGTTTTGCAAATTAATGTCCTGATTTATGTGGATGATCTTATTATTTTTGGTAATGATAGTGCTGCCATACAAAGTTTCAAAGATTATTTGCATCGATGCTTTCATATGAAAGATCTAGGGGCTCACAATACCTCCGGTCTCTTTCTTTGCCAGCGCAAGTATGCTTTAGATAATATTGTCGAAGTAGGTTTATTGGGTTTCAAACCCGCCAGTTTCCCGATGGAACAAAATCATCAATTGTGTTTGGCTAATAATGCACCACTCTCGGATCCCGCTCGATATCGACGTTTAGTGGGTCGTTTGATTTATCTCACTGTTACACGACCAGAGTTGTCATACAATGTTCATTTGCTCGCTCAGTATATTCAAAAACCGATCGAAGCACAATGGGATGAGGCACTCCGTGTTGTGCGCTACTTGAAGGGCAACTCTGGTCAATGTATTTTTCTACGTATAGCTTGTGATTTACAACTTTCTGCTTGGTATGACCCTGATTGGGCTGGTTGCCCTCTGATGAGGTGTTCTCTCACAGGTTGGTTTATTCGACTGGACACCTCACCCATTTCTTGGAAAATTAAGAAGCAAGAGACCGTGAATATATGTATATATAGTAAGTGTATCAATTAGGGATTAAATGTAGAGATCTTGTAGAGACACTATTTCAGGCTCTCGCTTCCTTGTAAGCTCTGTTATAGTTCGAGCTTTCTTTTGCTTGTAGCAGAACGATTTTCAGATTATACTATGAGTTTGTTTGTGTTTGAGAATAAAACCAGAAAACAAAGAACGATAAGAACACCGAGAATTACGTGGTTCGATCGAATGATCTACATCCACGGGCCTAGAACGATTTTTCCTTTGCTTGATCTGTTTTTGATACACACTCAACTATGCTCTTTATCCTCTCTACATTACAAAGATAACCCTATCTTTTCTGTATATCTCTCAAGAACACACCCTGGCACACACCGAAGATCATACACCTTATACTGGATTATCTCTCTTCTGTTGGATAGTGGCGTCAGTATGAGAATCAGCTGAATATTCCCTCATTCTGTTTTTTTGGCTTGTCTTTTCTGCAACGAATACAGCCATTTCTTTTAAGCTCCTTGAGAAAACATTTCTGTCATCAATGTTTCTATAAGTCAGCTGCTTTCCTAAAAGCTTCTGCACTTTTACATAGCTCATCACGCTTTTATATTCAGCTGCATGAGTTTCTGAACAGCAACCAAAACAGAATTCTACAGTGATCAATTTCAACAATTATTTGGCTTGTTCCATGAACGAGTCCTTTCTAGTAGTGTTCTGATGTATCTCTCGGCCAAACCATTATGTTGCGGAGTGTATGGGGCAGTCCTATGCCTAGACAAACCTTCAGACTTATAGAATTCTTCAAAATCCTTCGAGCAAAACTCGAGACCATTGTCCATTCGAAGCCTCTTACCTTCTTAGCAGTCTCGGTTTCTACCAGCTTTTTCCAGATTTTGAACCTACCCAAAGCCTCATCTTTTGTATTTAGTATCATCACCCAAACCTTCCTTGAATGATCATCAATCACAGACATAAAATACCTCCCACCAGACAATGATTCAACCCTCGAAGGTCCCCATAAATCAACATGAACGTAGTCTAAACTCTGCTCTGAAATCAGCCTTCTAGACCCGAACTTAACCATGTGAGACTTTCATAAAGTGCAGTTTTCACAGAACTCGGGCCCATGTACCTTGTCATTTCCGAGCAGGCCTTGCTTAGACAGTTCTATCAGCCCCTTTTCACTCACGTGAGCCAACCTTTCATGCCATAAACGGGCTTGATCTGCATTTGTCACAGCTGCTGAAATTCCTGCAGCAGTCGATCCTTGCAGAAAATATATCCCATTGTGTCGTGATCCCTTAATTATAGTTCTTGATCCTTTGCTTACTCGAAGTTGCCCTGACTCCACCTAGATTGTATACCCCAATTCATCAAACAGTCCAACTGAGATCAAGTTCCTTTTTAGGCCAGGAACATAATCATGTAGTTTCAACATAATATTTCCTATACCTCGGACCTTGAGTGGATTATTATCTCCTAGCAACACAGAGCCTCCATCCACCTTCTTTAAGTCTTGAAACCATGACTCGTTACTGCTCATGAAGAGCAGCCCGAGTCCAAAATCCAGGATGCTTCTGAGGTTTTTCTTCCCACTGTCAAGACCTCCGCTGATTCATAACCATCTAACGTTACAGATGCCTCAGCTGTTGTCTTGTCTTTTCCTTTTGGCTCCCTCGACCTATTTGGACACATTCTTTTGATTTGTCCTTCCTCGCCGAAATGATAACATTTAATCACCTTCTTCCTTAACCTCGATCTATCAAACTTCTTCCCCTTCTTTTGCTCTCTTTTGTCAGTTCTTCCCCTCACATGTAGTCTTTCAGCCATAGCAGACTTCAGCTCAATCTTGCTGTTCAGATTCTTGGAGGATATGGCAGACTGAACATAATCAAGCTTCACAGCATCTCTGCCATATAACAACGATTCTTTGAAGGTTGAGTAACTTTTCGGCAAGGAGCAGGGAAGAAGCAATGCTTGGTCCTCATCTTCGAGCTTCACTCCGATGTTCTCAAGATCTAGAAGCAGTTTATTAAAAGTGTCCATTGGTTCTTCGATCGATTTATCTTCAACCATCTTGAACGAATACAAGGCTTGTTTGAGATATAACCGATTAGCCAATGACTTTGTCATGTAAAGTTTCTCGAGTTTCTCCCATAGTTCCTTTGCTGTCTTCTCCTTCGATACCTTTCGAAGAACCTGATCTCCAAAACTCAATATTATGGCACTGTGAGCCTTTTCTACAAGCACCTTCTTGTCATCAGTGCTCATAGGCATTTTATCATCCTTCTGTACTTCCTTGCCTTCAGCAGTAGTTGACACATTATCCTCACCTTTCAAAGCATCGTACAATCCTTGATGAACCAGCAAGGCTTTCATCTTTACATGCCATAAACCGAAATCATTCATACCTGTAAACTTATCAACCTCGAACTTTGCAGAGGTCATCTTCACGTGCCTCGAATCCACGTCTCGCCGCACCACTTGTAGAGAAACTATTTCAGGCTCTCGCTTCCTTGTAAGCTCTGTTATAGTTCGAGCTTTCTTTTGCTTGCAGCAGAACGATTTTCAGATTATACTATGAGTTTGTTTGTGTTTGAGAATAAAACCAGAAAACAAACAACGATAAGAACACCGAGAATTACGTGGTTCGATCGAATGATCTACATCCACGGGCCTAGAACGATTTTTCCTTTGCTTGATTTGTTTTTGATACACACTCAGCTATGCTCTTGATCCTCTCTACATTACAAAGATAATCCTATCTTTTCTGTATATCTCTCAAGAACACACCCTGACACACACAGAAGATCATACACCTTATACTGTATTATCTCTCTTCTGTTGGATAGTGGCGTCAGTACGAGAATCAGCTGAATATTCCCTCATTCTGTTTTTTTGGCTTGTCTTTTCTGCAACGTATACAGCCATTTCTTTTAAGCTCCTTGAGAAAACATTTATGTCATCAATGTTTCTATAAGTCAGCTGCTTTCCTAAAAGCTTCTGCACTTTTACATAGCTCCTCACGCTTTTATATTCGGCTGCATGAGTTTCTGAACAGCAATCAAAACAGAATTCTACAGTGATCAATTTCAACAATTATTTGGCTTTGATCTTCCACAGATCTTTACTAGTAATATGGATAATAATCACATGTTTGTATATGTCTAATGAGGAAATAAGGTACGATAGCATTTTTAAGTCTTCCAAATTCTGTTTGGTATTAATCCTCAATTCATCGAGATCATATTTACTACAATCTCAACCATTATTGATCATATTTTCAATAACAACGTTTAGTTATTGGAAGAAACATTTAACCTAGAAAATACTTTAATTCATTAGTTAACATTTTGGAATCCGCCTAACAGCTTTTGTAGTCTATTTTACCTTTGCGGCGTCCAATCATAATGTTCGCGAGCGTAATAAAAACTAAAATACAAGGTGCTCGATGAATGGTTGAGCAAAAACCATTTTTAACCTTTTAAAATACGTTCAGAAGCCCATATTTCTTGCTTTTATACTACAAGAACCAAATTGAAGTTCCCATGTGTGCATGAGACCTCTTTGCAATAATTTTAAATAGCAGCCTAAGGTTATATAAACCTCACATTCTCCAAGCATCGACAACCATCTTTCACCTTTACAAGCCAAAAGAGTACCAAGAGGGGGACAAAGAAAGAAAGAAAACAAAACAATTCAATACCCAAAAAATCCCTATTCTAATTTTTCATGGCTATAACTCACAAGAACTATATTGGTGTAATCCATGCCATTACCATTGTCCTTATAGTGCAGCATTTTTGCATTGTAAGCGCCATTAGACAAATTAAAATGCGTCCGCCAGCTCCAGCTTTGCCAGTTTCTTGCAGCCCGTTAGGGCAAACGCATGAAAGGATTCTACAAGATGTTTACAGGCCAACAAATCCCGGACCTAGCCCTGGTATTGGTCATGGTGCCCTAATAGTGTCTGAAGTCGAAATTGAAACAAGTGCAGCTTCCAATGTTATCAATCTCTCTCTCTTCTATTATTATTGATGCTTGATGATCAAAATTATCTTCTTTTCTTTCCACGGACTTGGAAAAATAAAACACTAAGGAAATTGACGAAGTCAATTAGGATCTCTCTACTCTGATACCATGTTGAATGATCACTTCACCTAAAAGCTTAAGCTTGAAGGGAGGTATCATTTTTTAATTTTATATATTATATTTCCAACACGCCCCCACGTCTATGCTGATTTCTTTCTTATCTAGCCTTAGACGTGTAATTTCATAAATGGGTGGTTGTGAGGATTCGTACCCAATACCTTTTGATCCCTGAGCTCTGATACCATGTAAAATTCGTTATTGGGCCCTACGCACACGGGCCCACATAGGAGGAGATGTGACCGCATAAGTTGTGGACTTCCATCCTAAAACCAATTGGTGATAGGTGGAGTGACCCATCAACTTATATGCTATACAATCTCATTATTGTTAATTGATGTGGGATCGCATGTGAGCTATTACTTTAACATTAAACGATCATTTCTTTCAAAAAGGTTATGCAGGTAGAGAATTATAGCAAATATTTATTTATTATTTTCGAACATCCTCTTGACGTGAGATCTATCGTTAGATTAAAGGATCAACTCTTGCAAAAAGCATAAGTTGGTATTAGAGGATTTCAAACGTTGATATATTTATTTCTAACATCCTCATGAATTCTGGGCACACGGTAGAGAGGGTTTGAAAGTTCGAACCCTAAGATCTATTAGGAGCCTTAGTTACAGTAACACTTATTGGCACATGACGAGTGAATAGATAATTTTCTATTAAGTAATATTTAAATATTTATTCCAATATTCCAATATCTATATATATATATATATATCACTTCCAACACTCTTCCTAACGTGTACACGACTTTTTAAATTTTTTATGTCAGCACGTGAATTTATTTTTACCGATTGAAACCTGAGACCACACTTCAGACTACAAAAAAATTTTAATTTAGCGATGGACGATACAAACTAGGTCAGCACGTGAATTTTTTATGTCGCTGACTAACTTTGCGACGGATTTTGCGATGGAAATAAACGGTCGCAAACTAGGTTGTTGGAAAAATAAAACCGTCGCAAAATCCGTCGCAAAGTCGGTCGATGGAAAAACCGTTGCAATTTGCGACGACAGGTCTGTCGCAAAGCAACGGACAATTCGACGCAAAATTCCGACGACTTATCCGTCGCAAATTCCGTCGCTAATTGGCGATGGACAATTCGTAACAAATGTGCGACTGTTCTGCCGTCGCAATCATAGTAGGAAAGGATAATAACACGAATTTTAATAAATATTATTAGAAATAATTAATATAGTAAAAATATTAATAAATATTAAATTAGTAATTTAAATATTTCTATGTTGTTAAAAATTAAATATCATAATTTATCAAAGTTTAAATATGAAAAATAAAATTAAAATAATAAAAATTCCATAATTATAATAATAAACATATTTACAACGAAAACCTAATATATCATAAAATTAAAATCAATCGCCTAATCGAGTATTAGAATCCCTTGGAGAACTATCAGGATTTTGTTGAAATATGGGCGGCATGGAAGAAAATTGACCAGAAAAATGAAGATACGCGGATTGCCGAAACCCCGATTGCTGCAACGTCGAGCCAAACATCGTCATCATCGACTGAAAAGGTAAAGTCGTAGGCTGGAATGTCGGTTGGTAGAACTGCGAGGGACCGACAAATGACTGTGAAGGACTCGCGGGGGGCTGTGAGGGACACGCGCGACCCTGAGACGCAAGAAACTGTTGACTTAGTTCTTTGACTCTCTGAGTCATCCTCTGTTCCATCTCTGTCATACCTCGTTCCATATGTGTCATACCTTGTGTGAGCGTTTGGTTCTCAGCCCTCAACCTCGACACTTCTTCTTAGATGGAAGCAACTACATTTTTATATAATACAATGTGATAAATAAAATATTATAAATTAACGCAATAGTAATTTTACCTTACTTGGTGCTTGGATGGTACGTCGAAAAAAAATTGATTTTGCCACGGATTGTCTCAGTAACCCCGAAGAAACGTCCTCTCGTTCCTCCAACAACTCTAATGTACTCTTCAGTTATTTGCTCCGAAGTCAATTCCGAGCCGTTTTCTTCCTAACTTTGTGTTAGCCTTCAATCACAAGAACAGAAAAATTATATTAATAGAATATAACTAAAATGAGTAAGATAAAAATATATTACCGCTATTTATTGCGCTCGGGTACTCCGAAAACTGGCTCGACCATATGCATCCACGAATAGCTCCATCGTAGTAGGCGCCCGACCAAAACTTGATGCCGAAATAGTTTATAAATAATTTTATAAATCGAAAGAGATAAATTTAAATTACGATATAAAAAATCTTACCAATCGAGCTTCCCGTTCAATCTGCCCTATAGATCCACCTCGCCACTGACTGCTCACATCCTCCGAATTTGTCACGGTGCAATTTCGCTTGTTTCGGGCTGAAATAGCCTAAAAACTCTGGGCTATCCCACGCGCGGACTAATCCCAAAGTTCCTCGGAGATAAACGGTGGTCGCTGCCTTGACTATCGATAATGGAAGATGCCACTCTTGAACCACGTCTTAACCTTTTTTACGAAAAGTTTATGTATAGCTTCGTATTCCAATTCCAAAAAGGTAAATTTTGCCTAAATGAAAAAATATAAATTAAAATAAAATTATTGATGTTAGAAAAACCAAATAAATAATACACTTACGCAAAATTGCATGAACCAACGTTCGATAGCGACACGTGGCACTTCGATGTAAGCGTAGTATGGACCGTCAAAACTGCTTTTTATGATGTTCGTTATTTAACGCGTTAGGCCTTCTTTCATAAGACAAAAGATTAGTAAATCCCACAATCTCAGAACATTTAAGAAATATATTATAAAAAACGAAAACTTACCTTTTGAACTGAGATGAATTCACAAATTTCAAATTCATTGATCCTTGGGCCGAAGGGTCGACCAGACGGTGGAACGTGCTCCTCAAGTGAATCGGGCGGACTGTCATCCTCCGTAGCCCGATTGGATGCATTTGAGCCCGACGCGCTAGAACCCGCACCAAAGCTAAACCTCATCATTTTCCTGTAATATGCAATATATATACATATATATATATATATATATATATATATATCAACATCTAGCAACATTAAATATATCAACCCATCCCGAACCCGCGCGAGGCTGCAAATCTCACCGAACCCACAGATCGTGCGAACCCAACCCATCCCGAACCCACGCCCGTGCGAGCCCGTGTTAATCTCACCGAACCCAACCCATCCCGAATCCGCGCTTGCCTGCAGCCCGAGCCTCACCACCCGAACCCAACCCATCCCGAGTGTAACAGCCCGCTCACGGGACCTGTGGGGTTGGGCCCACTGCACTTCATTCTTTTGTGATATGAGTAGCACAATCAATTCTCTTATATCATTCTTTTTGACTTGACACGCCCATACATTGCTAGTCTCAGAATCCCTCTCATTCGGATGTGGAATCGGTTCATTCATGTATCCCTCCGCCTAGAAGCCTCGTCGGGAGCCGCTCCTTGTCCGTGCTCCTCTTTGGCACCGGCGATCACTCCCCGCCCTCATCGGCCCCGGGTGTTACACCGAGCACCCCGTGCGTGCCTGCAGCCCGTGCCGAGGCCACCCCATCCCGAACCCACAGCCCGCGCGAGCTCACTGCCCAACCCTACCCATCCCGAATGGCTATGTTAGGGTAAGGGGCTCCAAACAAATTCCAGTAATATTTTGCAAAAGGCAATTGGAAGTAGTCGCTCCATAAAAACGTGACAGTCATGAGACTTCATACCCTGTAACTTGCAATTTCCATGACGATACACCTACTTATATTAGAGGCGAAGCCCGACGGAAACCGAACACTTTTTATCCATTCGCCATCCGCTTAGGTCCCGACCCATGTTCAGGAATTGCGAGTTCAGGGCGATTACAATAAAGACCAATATCCTGACGAGCATTTACATTGTCGTTCTATTCATTCTTAACATCGATCATCGTATTAAAGATATTTTCAAACCCATTCTTCTCTATATGCATAACATCAAAATTGTGCCGAATCACGAGCGATGGCCAATACAGTAGATCCCAAAATATACTCCTCTTCGACCAGTGGTGAGTGTCACCAAATCCATCAGGCTTTCCTTGGGGATCATCCATTACAGTTTGTAAATATTTGAAGCGATTCTATATATCTGAACCCGATAACCGATTTGGTTTAGACCTTATCTCAACTTCACCCTTGCAAAAATCAATAGTATTTCTTCTAAATGCATAATTTTTGGGTAAAAAACGACAATGACAATCAAAATAGCAAGGATTTCTACTGTTCTTTAAGTAAAATGTCGATGTATCTTCCATGCAACTCAGACAACCCATTTTTCCCGATTTACCCCGCTCGAACAACATTGTGTATGATGGAAAATCACTCACAGTCCAAAATAGGGCAGCCCTTAGAATAAATCTTTCCTCACGTATGTATCATAGGTCAGAACTTCCACAGACCACAACATCTTTAACTCTTCGATCAGTGGTTGGAGTGTTGAGGTTTATGCCCTAGATGCCGTACGAGGATTAGATAGTACGAGGGCATTGGTATAATTTTGTTGTGTTTAACTTTTGTAATTAGATTATTCGATAATGGAATTACGTTTTTATTATTATCGATTTGAGTTCTGACAAATAATATAAAAGGCATATTATTACTTCGTCTAAATATATTAACCTTGTAGTCGGGTAATAAGACGAATTAATAAAACCCCAATATTTACAGTTCAGTTACTGATTCTGTGCGGACAGAGAGGGTGCACCAGTAAGCTGACATACTGTAATATTAAATTAAGTCCACAAGTCTTAGTCTCCATGATAAGTTTGGATTTTACATGTGTTTTATGCCTCTAAACTTATAGTTTTAGATCATTTTGTGCTTAAAATACCTTTGAATATCATTACTTTACGTTATTTTTATGTTTTAAAGGTATTAAGGTGAAAAGGAACCAAAAAAGACCATTCACGACCACGTGCAGTAGGTGTCACGGCCGTGAATGAAGATTGAAGTATAAAAGTCCTGGCATAAGCTGTTCATGGTCACGTGCAGGAGGTGTCACGGCCACCTGCAGAGAGTGTCATGGCCATGAATGCTAACAGGAAGATCAAAGGAGCTTGCAGAAACTGTTCATGGCCACGTGCAGAAAGTGTCACGGTCGTGAACACCAGAAGGGAAGGATTGAGACCTCGCAGAAACTGTTCACGGCCACGTGCGGAAAGTGTCACGGCCGTGAACAACACTTAGAGAAATGAAAATCCAGGATCCGCGACACTGTCACGGCCGTGAAGGGTCATGTCCGAGGCCGTGAATGCACCGACTTAAGCCAAATCTTAGCGAATCTTGTTCCAAAAAAAGGGGGGATTCGATATCTTTTGAACCCTAACCATAAAAGGGACGAAAATACACAGAAGACAGACTTTTGACAGCCAAGAGAAGGAGATAAAGCTAAGAGCACGATCCGAGGGTCTACCCAAGGCGTTTCTCCACCGATAAACACGGCAGGAGACATCGAGGACACGCGTCACACTTCGACCACCATGAGGGACGAATTTCTATCTTTCTTTAGATGTTTTTAGCAATGTTTTCCTCTGAAACCTTGTTGATTTCATTCTTTAGGATGCTAGCTTAATTCCTTTTGTGATTAAGGCCATATTAGGCCGAATTATGAATTCGTATTAATGCTATTCGTATTTTATCTGATCAAATGAGTTAAGTTACGTGTTCTATGTTTGTGTATAATGCTTGTGTATGCTTGATCACCATATGCTTGATCCTTGATTGGTTTATGAGAATGAAAAAGTGATTAACCGGTTAAAACAATAAACATATGACACCACAACGTAAAACCGACCAGAGATGACGGTTTTGTATGTGTGGTTTCCGAGACCTTAGGCGCCGAAAGCGTCTAAACTCGGGGAAATTCATAAAGCCAAAGGCTTGCGAAGTAACTACAGTCATATAGAAATATGGGGATTGGTTCACTATCTCATAGGGTTGCTAGTTAGGTGAATAACGGGTAGCACGTATGTTAGGAATTTCTACCTTGACTTGCTTCATGTTGGTTAGATAGAACAGTTTGCATGAAGACGTAGGATTAATCCGTGCCGAGTATGTGTCTTGATCACGTTTGTCGCCTATTGATTTAGAACCGCTATCTTTATTTGCTTTTGATTTACTATTTGCGTTTTTGTTTATTTCGTTGCAAATTAATCCTTATAAAAATCACAGAAACATATTTTAGTCTAAATTAGGATTACGAATATTTTCTTGGAATTAATCGTGCTGTCTACGTGGATCGATACTCGGACTTCGTCCGTTTTACTACTTGCACGACCTAGTACACTTGCTAGTATTCGAGCGTGTCAAGTTTTTGGCGCCGTTGTCGGGGACAGCGGTATTATTAATTCTAGGGTTTATTCCAGATTTTAGTTTAGATCTTATTTATTTATCTATATATTTATTTTTATTATTATTTTATTAACTTTTTCACTTACGTTTATTCATCATCTTTGGCATAGATTCTCATTTGTGCATGACACGAAGCTCGAATAAGGAACCACTACTATTTGACTCAGCATTCGAAGCTACGTTGCGACGCAATAATCGAATTCGCAGACAAAGGATGGAGAACCAAAATCAAGAAGAGCGACACCAAGAGATCATTGCTCCACGACCTACTCTACTAAGCCGAGCCCTTCCGGGCCCCTTTGATGATAATGACCCGATAGTGATTCCCGAGGGGCCTAACAATCAATTCGAGATCAAGACGGTGACCTTGCATATGGTGTCATGGGCGGTACAATTCCATGGGCTAGCTAATGACGACGCCAATGCCCACATCACAAAATTTCAGCAAATTTGCAGAACGATCAAGTACCCGGGGGTTTCTATTGAGGTAATTAGACTCACATTCTTTCATTTCTCTCTTGTAGGAAAAGCGTCGGAATGGTTCTCGTCGCTGCCACATGCATCGATCGAAAGCTGGGAACAGATGGTCGAGTGTTTCCTAGGCAAGTACTACCCACTGTCGAGGACTAGTGAGATAAGGAGCGAGCTGGTGAATTTCAAACAAGAAGGGGGCGAGACGTTGAGCGATGCATGGAGTTGATATAAGAGGCTCCTCAGACAATGCCCGAATCATTGCATACCACTGATCGTCCAGATGCAATCCTTCTTCTTGGGGCTTAGCACGCAGAACAAGCACATTATCGACGGAGGGTGCAATACGAACTTCATGGAGCTCGATGACGCGGACGCACTTGCAGCCATCGAGAGGATCGCGGCCTACCCAGCGAGGTACACTGTTCAAGACTTAGACCGAAGGGCAACAGTCGTCCACGAGATAAGCACCACAATGGAGGCCCAATTTGAGGCCATACATTGGAGACTAGATGAGATGCAAGCTAAAAGTCCCGAGGAAGTGAATCAGATCCAGTCGAGGCAAAGGAACTTCTACTCGAATACGTATGATCCAAGTTGGAGAGGCCACCCAAATCTTTCGTATGGAAATTCGCATTATTTGAAAGCCTCGGAGGCCCAACATCAGCAAGAACGACTTCCATATCAGAAGGCGGGATTTCAGAACCAATAGGATGTGCCACCACCGAAGCAAAATGCTGAATGGGAGATGGCGTTCGAGAAAATGATGAGCTATCAAGGTGATCAAAATCGTAAGACGGACGAGCGACTTAACAAGATCGAGAATACAGTGCAGACATTGGCCGCCACGATGGAACAATTGGTGAGTTCCATGTCCGAACGCAAGCAAGGGACACTGCCGAGCGATACCGAGAAGAATCCAAAAGAGTATGTGAAGGCTATTCAGCTGAAATGTGGAAAGACATTGGAGCCGGTAATGGAACCAAAGATGATCGAGGAAGAGATCGAGCCAGAAATGGCCGATCAACCCGCAGAGGCTACTGTAGATCCGGTTTCAGAAAAGCCGAACTTGCCACCTATCAAGATTCGACCACGATTTCCAGCAGCTCTACGAAAAGGGAAGCCATATAAAGATTTCGAACGTTTCATTAATATATTTAAGAAATTAGAAATTAATATTCCCTTTTGTGAAGCTCTTTTGCAGATTCCGAAGTATGCCAAATACTTTAAGTAGCTATTATCAAAGAGAAACAAGCTAGAGGAACTTGGAATGATAGCTCTCACCGAAGAATGTTCAGCAGTGCTACAGAAGAAGCTTCCACCGAAGCTTAAAGATCGAGGGAATTTTTCTATTCCATGTTCTATTGGGTCCCTTGCATTCAATAATGTTTTATGCGATCTTGGTGCTAGTATTAACTTAATGCCCCTTTCACTCTTTAAGAAACTAGGACTTGGCGAGTCCAAGCCTACGTCGACTATCCTCCAGCTCGCCGACAGGTCAATCACATATCCACGGGGGATAATGGAAGACGTGCTGGTAAAAGTAGAAAATCATTACTTCCCCGCTGATTTCATTGTTCCTGATATAGAAGAAGACGATGACCTTCCTTTAATACTTGGACGCCCTTTCCTGAACACGGCAAGAGCTCTCATTGATGTCGGTAACGGTAAACTTATTTTTCAAGTAGGGGATGAAAAAGTAGAATTCGATGTTTATAAATCTATGAAGAACCCCACTAGCAATACGTGCTCATACATAGATGTCTTTGACCCGTGTACCTTTAAGTGTTCTATGTCTTTCAGGGACAACTTGTCTGGAGAGAATACCAGCAAGCTGAAAGACCTCCAGAATGCCAAGACTGATGTGAAAGCAGATTCGCCGGACGGGAAGGCGACTAAGCCTAATCTTAACTCTGTTTCTTCTTTATTTAAGTGTAACAGGTGGACACCATGGACTAAAAAAGGCAGCGGTGCTGACAATCATAAAGACAAGGTGATCCAGCCAAAGAAGAAGAAGAAATCTCGCCAGAAAAACCATACAAATGATGAAATATGCGAACGGCGAATGAAGGAATGTCCTGGACCCTACTCGATGAAGCATACATTCTCACCAGGACGAAACAAACCAAAGGTGTATAACGATCGAGATATTTGGAAAGAAAACTCGATCAAGCTCGATTCCACCTTAATAAGCGGTTTGCAAGTCGAGCTAATGACTATAAAAACAGCGCTTCTTGGGAGGCAACCCAAGTATTATCTATTTAGTATTTTATATTTCAGTCCTATTTTATCATTTATTATATATTCATTATCTAGAATTCGATATCACGGTGTTCGTTTAGTCATGTTTCCTCATAGGATCGTAGCTAGTTTGGGGGTGGTCCATCACAAAGAGGTAGCTCGTTTACTGTGGAGCAACCAAAGTCTTCTTACGTCCCACCTACATCGATCAACACATTATTCAGGGCAGTGTCACTTAAACTCTTTCTTTGCTTTAATTTCTACACATTGAGGACAATGTGCTATTTAGTTTGGAGGTGGGGTGACACGTGCTAGATTTATATGCCCACATGTTTAGGTATCGATGTTTTTTATCAATGAGAATTGCGATTGGGACATCATCTGTAAAAGCTCTTGTCTGTGATGAAAATTTTAAAATTTTTCTTGTGTCATGATAAGATTCAGTGAGTTGAATGTGAAAGTTTGGCATGTTATGTGTTTTGATATTAGCATGACTGTCTGGCTACACTGATTGCTCTAGGAAGATAATGCGTATCATGATACACAAATCCAGCGTTATGTATGAGTTTTTGAGCCTTCAGAAATGATTATTAGAGCAACTCATTACATGCTCAATTTGTTTTTCATGAGTGTCACACATAGACTGAATATTTTCGAACTTGCTCTGTTATGCATGTCAACGTTACTATGTGGACTTTATGTGTGAAAATGAGAAGGGCACCTAGGATTGAGTCACTGGCCTAAATATCTCCATGCCTTACATGTTTATCACTTAGTGAGCCCCTTTGAGCCTTATTTGACTTATTTGTTGATATGGAGCTAGATATTAAGCCATGTTAGCCTCATATATAGCCTTACTACCCGTATTCAACGTGTTATTCACTGATCGTTTGGTGAAAGAGGAGCGATAAATGCTATGTCGGTGCACAAAAAAAAAGGTGAGCTATGAACTCCTCCCTCGATAATCTATCCTCCTAAAAAGGATTGAAAGAAGAGGAGCATAGTATCTATATAAGAAAAAAAAACGAGTACTAAGAACCCTTCCTGCGATAATCTCTCATTCTGAAAACAAGAGAAGAAGGGCTTAGACGAAAAAAAAAATCGAAAAGAAAAAAAAATTTGAGAAATGAATAAGCACCGGCTTGAGCAAAGTGAGAAGATGAGAAGAGCGATTCAGTGATTAATATGCTTGATTCTTTTAAGCTCACTTATCCTATATGACATACCTCTTTAACCCGAGCCCCATTACAACCGTTGATAAAAGACCCTTTGATTCGTGCATGACTTCTAACTAAGTGATTCCGACTTGATATATTTGCAAGCTTAGAGTAATATCTTTCTATGTTGTGAATTGAGCATTTTGATACATATCCCGTTGAACACTTTGAGTGGCTTGAGCGACCCATGTGAGAGTTGTTGAGTGATACGTGTTAGAATTCTGGAAATATCTTTGTTGCTATGATATGATTACGAACTATCACTTCATGTTTCATGCTTTGCCTGAATCATTCATTAGTTGATGACGATCTCGACCTACTGCGCTTTTATATTTCTTAGATAAAACAGGAGTGGTTCATTTGATGATGTTGTGCAATCCTAACTTGATTTGATCTCGTTTCGCTTTCAAAGCTAGTTTGGGGGTTGTTGATAAGTTAGGATTTTACATGTGTTTTATGCCTCTAAACTTATAGTTTTAGATCATTTTGTGCTTAAAATACCTTTGAATATCATTACTTTACGTTATTTTTATGTTTTAAAGGTATTAAGGTGAAAAGGAACCAAAAAATACCATTCACGGCCACGTGCAGTAGGTGTCACGGTCGTGAATGAAGATTGAAGTATAAAAGTCCTCGCAGAAGCTGTTCATGGTCACGTGCAGGAGGTGTCACGGCCATGAACACTCACTCACGGCCACGTGCAGAGAGTATCACGGCCATGAATGCTGACAGGAAGATCAAAGGAGCTTGCAGAAACTGTTCACGGCCACGTGCAAAAAGTGTCACGGCCGTGAACACCAGAAGGGAAGGATTGAGACCTCGCAGAAACTGTTCACGTCCACGTGTAGAAAGTGTCACGGTCGTGAACAACACTTAGAGAAATGAAAATCCAGGATCCGCGACACTGTCACGGCCGTGAAGGGTCATGTCCGAGGCCATGAATGCATCGACTTAAGCCAAATCTTACCGAATCTTGTTCCAAAAAAGGGGGGATTCGATATCTTTTGAACCCTAACCATAAAAGGGACAAAAATACACAGAAATGACAGACTTTTGACCGCCAAGAGAAGGAGATAAAGCTAAGAGCACGATCCGAGGGTCTACCAAGGCGTTTCTCCACCGATAAACGCGACAGGAGACACCGAGGAGACGCGTGACACTTCGAGCACCGTGAGGGACGAATTTCTATCTTTCTTTAGACGTTTTTAGCAATGTTTTCCTCTGAAACCTTATTGATTTCGTTCTTTAGGATGCTAGCTTAATTCCTTTTGTGATTAAGGCCACATTAGGCCGAATTATGAATTCGTATTAATGCTATTCGTATTTTATCTGATCAAATGAGTTATGTTACGTGTTCTATGTTTGTGTTTAATGCTTGTGTATGCTTGATCACCATATGCTTGATCCTTGATTGGTTTATGAGACTGAAAAAGTTATTAGACCGGTTAGAACAATAGACATATGACACCACAACGTAAAACCGACCAGAGATGGAATTCGGTTTCGTATGTGTGGTTTCCGAGACCTTAGGCGCCGAAAGCATCTAAACTTGGAGAAATTCTTAAAGCCGAAGGCGTGCGAAGTAACTACAGTCATATAGAAATATAGAAATTGGTTCACTAACGCATAGGGTTGCTAGTTACGTGAATAACGGGTAGCACGTATGTTAGGAATTTCTACCATGACTTGCTTCATGTTGGTTAGTTAGAACTGTTTGCATGAAGACGTATGATTAATCCGTGCCGAGTATGTGTCTTGATCACGTTTGTCGCCTATTGATTTAGAACCGCTATCTTTATTTGCTTTTGATTTACTATTTGCATTTTTGTTTATTTCGTTGCAAATTAATCCTTGTAAAAATCACAGAAACATATTTTAGTCTAAATTAGGATTAGGAATATTTTCTTAGAATTAATCAAGCTGTCTACGTGGATCGATACTCGGACTTCGTCCGTTTTACTACTTGCACGACCTAGTACACTTGCTAGTATTCGAGCGTGTCAAGTTTTTTGCGCCGTTGCCGGTGACAGAGGTATCATTAATTCTAAGGTTTATTCCGGATTTTAGTTTAGATCTTATTTATTTATCTATATATTTGAAATTCCCAGATTTCACACCCAACATATAATTCGAGATTGATTCATCACATATTATTGAACTCAAGCATAGATTTGATCTAATTACCTTAATCGATATGCGCGCGGAACCTCGGGATTAAATCATAATCAAATCTTCATTGAATTACAAATCCTCTCATACATTGATCCTCAAGCTCTCTCTTCAATATAAACCCTAATCTAGAATTATGAGAGAGTTATTTTTCTAATGAGAGAATTCCTACCTTGAGTTATGTGTATTCTACACACACTAAACCTATATATACCAAAGCATATTTTGGTATATTTTCAATCTAGTCCCTATAGTTACATAAAATACAATTAGATCCCAAGACAAAGATAACATGATTATTGAACACTAGAAAATATTCCTAACAATCTCCCCCTTAGTGTTCAATTGTCATTGAAGCGCCGGTTGTCTTTGTCTTTGATAATCTTCAGTCTTCATCATCATTTGAACACAATAGACAGATTCCTAACAATCTCCCCCTTTGTGTTCAACTTTGAATTTGACACGGCCTTTGTTGCTGTTTGAAGAAAATAGCTGAGAGCATCTGGAGAATCTTCAGTCTCCCCCTATTTACATGCACCCTCTTTTTCTTCTTTGCAACTTGAATATTCGTCACCTTCTTGCATATATAAAAGTCGCGCGGATCGTCAGCATTGACTTGTCGTGTATGCTCGAACCATGGAGAGAGGTCTTGTTTGTTGTGGTTCAGCACGTGCATTGAAAGCTTGGCTTCTTTAATGAGTTCAGTGCTTCGCCTCCTTGATATACTTCTTCCCCTCATGGCGATTCATTTGCATCGTCATGCTGTTTGATCAAGGTGAACCAGAGTATACGCGGAACGTGTTGTCGTTGAATTCCGGATGAAGTACCTGAAAACGGGACAGACGACCGATCATCGTGAGACATCCCTTGATGTCACTCTTGGTCGTTGATGCAAAGTCACACAGACTTGCATTTGAAGGGACTACGGGGCCACATAGGCATCCCGTTGACATCGTTCTAGAGTCGTGCTCCAGAAGATGGCCTGCTACCGTTGTTGTTTTTATGTTGCAACGGCAGGACTTCCTTCAGATCATAGAAGCACATCATTTAATGATGCGTTACAGAAGTTCTGGCATGGTCACGTAGACCTGCAATATGTGTGTAAAAGAATGTATGTGTCCTAGAAAAATTGAAAAAATATTTAGGCTATGAGGACACACTAGACATTTACATGTTCAAGAAAGTCGTGGTGTGGGGTTGTGGACCACTTTGTTCAATATCTCCCGCTTCCAAATGAAACGGTGATAGCATATGCGGTTCCCCGTGAGATATTGAAACATCTGTCTTTAGGGAGACAAATGAGTAGCTAGGAAGGGTCGTGCATGCGCCTTTGGACCAGATGAAGCGTCTTCTACCCGGGATCTGATAAATCAGTCCTGTACCTATATGGTTATGGCCCGAATAGTTTGTGGTTGAGTTGTAAGGATGTCATCGTGATACGCTCAATACCCTCACATACACTCGGGGTTTGTTCCTGGGTTATGATCAGTTGGGTCTACTGAACCTTTGGAACAGGTATGTGAACAACTCTTTTGTGTCCATGCGCTTGTTGGCATTTAGGTAGCTCTCCCTCTTCAAAGGATGAAGGTTGTCTTCAGGGCATTCCCTTTTAAGCTCTAGCGCTGTTTTTAGGTAACACTCCCCCTAAATACTTGCGCTAATTCTAATGTGATGCCCGTGCTCCCCCTAAATAGATGCACCTTTTTTTTTTTTTTTGAGAAATTGCATATTACGAAGAAATCAAGCGCCTTTTGTATTTGAAGTGACACTCCCCAATAAATGTGCCCTTTTGCACTTATAATTATCACTCCCCCTCGAACATATATGCTTTTTATATTAGAACTATGGTAATATGCTCTTTTGAAATTCACGCGCCTAATCTATCTATCTATCCACTCCCCCAAAAAGAATATAGAATATGAAGACCGAATATTCTGTAAAGGTAAGCGCTCTTTATAATAAGTCGAACTCCCTATGAAAATCAAGAACTTAAGATATAGAGTTTGACTCCCCTGAAATTCAAGCGCACTTTGAATTTTGAAATCGGCTCGGCCTTCTTTGAACATAGTAGCTCAGTTTTTTTATTTTTTTTTTATGGCCTTTTTTTTTATAACAGAAAAATAAAAAGAAATAAATGTCAAATCAAGAGCTTTGGAATAGTCTTGATTTGGTGTGTTTGCTCACGTCACATACCGATCACGAGTGTGGAGCAAACCAAATATCACACCTGTCGGGGTCTTGTGCGACTGCTCATCATCGCATACCAACCATTCATGTGGAGCAATCGTCGTCTATTTACCATGTATGATCGGGATCCTGCAAAACAAATTATCGGGACTTTGGTACCAATTTTTGGACGGGTCATCCCTTATTAGCAGATAAACATTTAGGCATAATAGGATCAAGTATGAAATCATCATGTAAAGTAGTCTTTAACTTAGGAACCCAAATACGTTTTGGACTACTTATTGTCATTTGCAATTTTGGAGTCCATACTTGATTATCCCTATATTGTTGAGACAATCTAGATTCAGTGAATGTGTGTCTGTTTGAGAATATTTTCTCTTGTGCCAGTCGCATAAGATGTTTTTCGAATTTGACTTTGACTGGGTATTGTAAGTAAGAATACGAGCTAATAGCATTAATAGAATCATTGATAAAAGAATCGTATTTCCTACATTGAAGAATCACATTATTCACAGCACAATGATTGTTTGAAAGTGTATTTTTAGTCAGACAATTGTTATATTTAGGCGTGTCAGCTTTACTTGAGAATTTATACTTATTGTCTGTTTTAGCTTTAGTAGCTTCTTGCTTTATCTTTGGAATGACTTTAGGAATTTTCGGAGGAAGAATAGAGTTAGGAACAATTTTGTTTATTGTACTAGAAAATGAATTGTCTTGCTCTATTCTTTCCTACTTTATAGGTTTAGTCGTTTGAGTTTTATGATCCTGTTTAGAAGATATATCGTTTAAAGGTTCAGGTGTTACAGGATTACTAGTTGTAGTTGTGCCCTTTTCTAAGGAATAGTTGAGAAATGAATTCTCCTCTAAAAGCTTATCAATTTTTGCTCGAAACTCTTTACGTTCTGATTCCAGAAGAGAATGTAATTCAACAATTTTGTGTTCAGTTTCTGGAGTATAACAATCTTTAGAGTTTGGTTTTGTTGATTGTATAGAATGTTCCTCGGTTGGCACTGACTCAATTGTTTGAGTCGACTTATTTAGAGACAAATTTTGCTCAAGTTGAACTTTCTTTGCAAGAAGTACCTCTAGTTCTTTAATTTTAGAGTCTAATCTAGTGCGTTCTTCAGAAAGACTTATGTTCCGAGCTTGACAATTTTTGACTTCTTCTTTATAGGCAAATATATCTTTTGTTAGTTCGTGTAGTTTTGTTTCTTGTGAATCTGCCTTAGTAGTTAAACTAGCTATTTTTTCATTGGCTAATTGAAGTTGTATCCCAAGATTTGCTTCTTCTAGTAGGTGTTTTCTTAGGACACGTTCATTATTTACTAGTCTAGCTTCTACTGTCTTGATCATTTGTTCGTGAAATAAATCCATTTTAATCTTTTCAGTTCAAATATAGAATTTTGAAAATTTAAGTTCAAATATTGTTGGTAATTAAATTCTATATAGAATGTTGGATTTTTAAATTTTGTTCAAATAAAATTGTTGGATGTATATGATCGTTGACGTGTTTTAGAATTGATTTTAAATTTGATTAATGTTTTCGATTCCGTTTATATTTGAATTTTGATATTAACCTCAACCTTTTAATTTCTCTTAAGTTTTAATCTTTTCAGCGCAACAAAGTTTTAGATACAACAAAGTATTAAAAATCAAGCCGTGAGCAATGTAACGTAAAGTTTTAAAATAATTTTCGGCTTTAAAAGATAAAGTGTATCTCAAACTTTTTACATTATTAAAAGAATGTAAGGTTTTGCAGTTCTGATTTGACACTGTATTAGTTTACGAATGAAAGAAAAGCTGTAAACAGTGGTTTTTAGTTTACGAGTAAAGAATGTTTACGAATAAGAAGTATTCGTAAACGTTTTCTTACTGATGGACATAGATTCGTAAACCTCTTCCTAAATAAGTTTACGAATGAAGAATATTCGTAAACCTTTCTTATTGATAGTTTACGAATGCGATTTATTCGTAAACAGTAGATATGTGTATGTTTACGATCGAAATAGAATCGTAAACAGTAACAATCGTAAAGTAAAGCTTTGAAGTTTACGAATGAATGAGAGCAGTAAACAGTAAGTTTCGTAAAGTAAGTGTAAGTTTACGTTTGGCTTGAACGAAATGTTAAATGCGTGGAAGCTTAATTCAAACCTGAATCATTTAAGAAATCGTTCGATCTGGGCAGAGTGGATCCGAAACCTACTTGATTATCGAGCAGCAAATCCAGATGATAATCAAGAGGTCTTCAATTCATCTTCGATCGAATTTTGTTTGTGTGTTTCAGATAGAAGGTTTACGGGTCTAAGTTTGTATGAAAAGGTTTTCGTAATGATTTTAAAATGATTTATACGAAAAAAAATTATACCGAGAATAATTTTTGTACTGAAAAATTTTACCGGACTAAAAAAATTTCTTTACCCAAAAATTTTTCTAAGCCTCAGAAAACCTTTTAAAAGAAGGTACAAAAAAATCTCGTAGTAGCGAAAAAAATTTTAGGACTTTTTTTTACTTAAAACCTTTTCAAATGTTTATGGGTCTTTAGGTTTACGGGCAGAATTTGTTCGTAAACCCTGTTCGTAAACGAGTTTACGAATGGAAATGATCCGTAAATAGTGCCTTTATAGTTTACGAACGAAATGTATTCGTAAACAGTTCACTTAGATAGTTTACGAAAGAGAAATGTTCGTAAACAGTGCCTTGATATTTACGAATGAAAAGTATTCGTAAACCTTCCCTTTACTGGTTTACGAATGAAAAGTATTCGTAAACAGCAACTTCCGTAAAGTAAAGTTTATGTTTGAAAAGTATTCGTAAACAGTGACTCGAGATAGTTTACGATTGAAATTTATTCGTAAACCCTCCCTTTACTAGTTTACGAATGAAAATGGTTCGTAAACAGTGCATTCGTAAAGTAACGTTTACGATTGAACAGCTTTCGTAAACAGTAGCTTCGTAAAATAAAGTTTACGATTGAAAAATATTCGTAAACAGTGCCTTCGTAAAGTAACGTTTACGATTGAACAACTTTCGTAAACAGTAGGTTCGTAAAATAAAGTTTATGTTAGGTCCGTTTTTAACATCCAACGTATGAACTCGAGCATAGATTTAATCGAAATTACCTTGACCAAGATTGAGCGGAAGCATTTGGGTAATATTCAATCAAATCTTCATTAATCACACACTTTCTCTACAATTATCCTCTTTCTCTCTCTACAATTAACCCTAGCTTAGATAGTGATTAGAGAGAGTGTTTCTAGTGAGAGAAAGCTAAACTCAAGTTGTGTGTATTTTACACACACTTGCCCGATATATACCAATCAATATTGGGATATTTGCATTCTAGTCCCTAACTATACATATATTACAATTAAGTCCCTAGACAAAGATAACTTGATTATTGAACACTATAAAATACTTCCAACAATCTCCCCCTTAGTGTTCAATTATAATTGAAGCTTCGGTTGTCTTTGTCTCTCGAATCTTCAGTCTTCATCATCAGTTGAACACAACAGAATAATTTCCAACAATCTCCCCCTTTGTGCTCAACTTCGAATTTTACACGTCTTTGTTGCTGTTTGAAGAAATATCTGAGAGCGTCTGGAGAATCTTCAGTCTCCCCCTACTTACATGCACCCTCATTTTCTTCTTTGCAACTTGAATATTCGTCACCTTCTTGCATATATCAGAGTCGCGCGGATCATCAGCATTGACTTGTCGTGTATGCTCGAACCATGGAGAGAGGTCTTGTTTGTTGTGGTTCAGCACGTGCGTTGAAAGCATGGCTTTTAATGAGTTCACGTGCTTGGCCTTCTTGATATACTTCTCCCCCTCATGGCGATTCATTTGTATCGTCATGCTGTGTGATCAAGGTGATCATGTGTACGCTGAACGTGTTGGCGTTGAATTTCGGATGAAGTACCTGAAAAACGGGACAGACGACCGATCATCGTGAAACATCCCTAGATGTCACTCTTGGTCGTTGATGCAAAGTCACACAGACTTGCATTTGAAGGGACTACGGGGCCACATAGGCAACCCGTTGACATCATTCTGGAGTCGTGCTCCAGAAGATGGCCTGCTACCGTTGTTGTTTTGATGTTGCAACGACAGGACTTCCTTCTGATCATAGAAGCACATCATTTAATGATGCGTCTACAGAAGTTTTGGCAAGGTCACGTAGACCAGCAATATGTGTGTAAAAGAATGTATGTGTCCTAGAAAATGTAAAAAAATTTAGGTTATGAGGACACACGAGACATTAAAGTGTTCAAGAAAGTCGTGGTGTGGCGCTGTGGACCACTTTGTTCAATATCTCCCGCTTCCAAATGAAACGGTGATAGCATATGCGGTTCCCCGTGAGATATTGAAACATCTGTCTTTAGGGAGACAAATGAGTAGCTAGGAAGGGTTGTGCATGCGCCTTAGGACCAGATGAAGCGTCTTCTACCCGGGATCTGATAAATCAGTCATGTACCTATATGGTTATGGTCCGGATAGTTTGTGGTTGATGTGTAATGATTTTATCGTTATTCGCTCGAATACCCTCACATACTGTAACACCCGGGGCCGATGAGGGCGGGGAGTGATCGCCGGTGCCAAAGAGGAGCACGGACAAGGAGCGGCTCCCGACGAGGCTTCTAGGCAGAGGGATACATGAATGAACCGATTCCACATCCGAATGAGAGGGATTCTGAGACTAGCAATGTATGGACATGTCAAGTCAAAAAGAATGATATAAGAGAATTGATTGTGCTACTGATATCACCAAGGTGCACCTTCCTTTTCGGGAGCTCATCCATAAGAACTTCAAAGTTAAGCGTGCTTGACTTAAAGTAACACTGGGATGGGTGACCCCCTGGGAAGTAGCTCAGGGTGTGTGCGAGTGAGGACAAAGCACGCTGGAAGGCTAGTGGTGATACAGTGTGGCCAGACAATCAATGAAGTGCAGTGGGCCCAACCCCACAAGGTCCCGTGAGCGGGCTGTTACAAATGGTATCAGAGCACAACCTCTTCCAGTACGATGTGGTTCGGGGACGAACCAAGTGGAAGCTGGTAGGCATGTAACACCCGGGGCCGATGAGGGCGGGGAGTGATCGCCGGTGCCAAAGAGGAGCACGGACAAGGAGCGGCTTCCGACGAGGCTTCTAGGCAGAGGGATACATGAATGAACCGATTCCACATCCGAATGAGAGGGATTCTGAGACTAGCAATGTATGGACATGTCAAGTCAAAAAGAATGATATAAGAGAATTGATTGTGCTACTCATATCACCAAGGTGCACCTTCCTTTTCGGGAGCTCATCCATAAGAACTTCAAAGTTAAGCGTGCTTGATTTAAAGTAACACTGGGATGGGTGACCCCCTGGGAAGTAGCTCAGGGTGTGTGCGAGTGAGGACAAAGCACGCTGGAAGGCTAGTGGTGATACAGTGGGGCCAGACAATCAATGAAGTGCAGTGGGCCCAACCCCACAAGGTCCCGTGAGCGGGCTGTTACACATACACTCGGGGTTTGTTCCTGGGATAGGTGCAGTTGGGATGAACTGAACCATGGGAACATGTATGTGAACACCTCGTATTGTCCATGCTCGGGGCTTTTTTTTTTTTTAATGGTCTTATTTTTCTTTTTCTCCCTTTTTTTTTTTTGAAGAAATAAAAATAGAAACAATTTTAAATCAAGAGCTTTGGAATAGTCTTGATTTGGTGTGTTTGCTCACGTCACATACCGATCACATGTGTGGAGCAAACCGAATACCACACGTGTCGGGGTCTTGTGCGACTGCTCATCATCGCATACCGACCATACATGTGGAGCAATCGTCGTCTATTTACCATGTATGATCGGGATCCTGCAAAACAAATTATCGGGACTTTGGTACCCATTTTTGGACGGGTCCTCCCTGATTAGCAGATAAATATTTAAGCACAAATGGTTCAAATTTGAAAGCAAAATTATCACATAAAGCAGTCATAGGAATCCACATTAGTCGTGGACTACTTGTTTCCATTTGTAGCTTAGGTTTCCAAATTTGTTGTACCTTTTTGAAATTTAACTTTTCAGCATCGGTGAATGTGTGTCTTTTTGTAGAAGAGAAAATTTTCTCTTTCGCCAGTCGCTTAAGATGCAATTCGGATTTGACTTTGACCGGGTACTTGAGAGAGGAATACGAACTTATAGAATCAATAGCATTAAGTATAGAAGTGTCGTATTTCCTACCTTCTAGACTCACATCATTCACTTTGTAATGTGTACTAAATGAGCTACTTTTGTTTAGACAATTATTACTTTTGGACGTTTTAGTTTTAATAGAGAATGTGTACTTATCGTCTGTTTTAGCTTTAGTAGCTTCTTGCTTTATCATTGGAATGACTTTAGAAATTTTTGGAGGAAGAATAGAGTTAGGAACAATTTTGTTTATTGTAATAGAAAATGAATTGTCTTGCTCTATTCTTTCCTGCTTTATAGGTTTAGTCATTTGAGTTTTCTGATCCTGTTTAGAAGATATATCATTTAAAGGTTCAGGTTTTACAGGATGAATGGTTGTAGTTGTGCCCTTTTCTAAGGAATATTTGAGAATTGAATTCTCCTCTAAAAGCTTATCCATTTTTGCTCGAAACTCTTTACGTTCTGATTCCAGAAGAGAATGTAATTCAGCAATTTTGCGTTCATTTTCTAGAATATCACAATCTTTAGAGTTTGGTTTTGTTGATTGTATAGAATGTTCCTCGTTTGGCATCAATTGTTTGAGTCGACTTAATTAGTTTCTTTTATTTCGCGTTGCTCAGTTTGTCCCCGTTTACCTAAAACATCTTCTAATTCTTTAATTTTTGAATATAATTGATTTCTTTGTTCAAGACGAGTTTTATTTTGGGCTGCACTATTTATTTTTTCGTCTCTACATGTAGATAATTCTTTTGTAAGTTCGCTTATAGTTGATTCTTGTTGTGCGACCATTGTCTTTAAGCTTGTCAGCCTTTCTTGTTCTATTGTTAGTTTATTTTTAAGAATAGATTTTTCTTCTAGACTCTTAACTAAGCAGTTGTAATTATTTTCTAGCTTAGCTTCTAATTCTTTGATTTTTATCAAGTAGTTGGCTTCCATATTTACTTTCTGGGTTGGATGTTTTTATCGTTATCGTGTTTTTGAATTGATATTAAATTTTGATTAATGTGTTCGAATAGATTTTCGAATGATTAAGTTTTCAGAAGTTTAGGTATCAAAAAAAACTTGTGAAATGATTAGAAAAGAAAAAAAACTTATACCGAGAATTATTTTTGTACCGAAAAATTTTACCAGTCCAAAAAAAATTTTGTTACCCAAAATTTTTTCGTATGAACCGGGAACCTTTTTGAAGCATGTACGCAAAAAATCTCGTAGCTAAAAATTTAAAATTTTAGGACTTAATTTTGATTAATTTTTGAAGCTAAAAATCTCGTAGCTAAAAATTTTTGAAGCAGGTACGCAAAATTTTGATTAATTTTTTTTTTTTTTTTTTTTTTTTTGCTACCTAAAACTATCGGAAGCTTTGCGGTATCGAAAATCTTTTTCCCATCATAAATTTTCGTATGTGTATAGAAATGTCTGTCGTATGAGAAAACTTTTCGTATGAGATAGGATGCGAAATCTTTAAAGAAGTAATAGAATATTTATACGAAAAATTTTTGCAAAGGTTTTCGTATGGAAATCAAAAGTTGTCGAGAATAAAATTTTCGTATGTAAATTTTTTCGTACTTACACCTTTTTCGTACGAGAATAAAATTGTTTTTTTTTCGTATGAAAGAGTTTTACGTACGAAAGTCAAAGCAAAATGATTTTCGTATTGGACCCTTCTTCGTACGAAAACTTATTTTTTCGTATGGGAAACTTTTTTTTTTTTTTCGTACGCACTCTTTTTCGTAATTAAAATAAAATTGGTTTTCGTACCACAAATTTTTCGTATAGAATTTCGGACGATAAAGTTTTCGTATTTACTGTAGCGTTCGAAAACTTTGACAAATGTTTTTCGTATGGGATGTTTTCGTACGAAAGTAAAAACTTAAACTTTCATTTTGAACAGTGTTTTCGTATTGAAATCTTTTTCGTACGAGAAAATGTTAATTTTCAGATTTTAAATCTTTTTCGTATCCGTCTTTTTTGTACGAGAAAATAGTTTTCGTAACAGAATTTTCGTTTTAAAACTTTTTCGTATCACACATAAGAAAGTTTTCGTACGCAAATTTTTTCGTATGGCAAAGTTATATATTTTTTCGTACGCTATAGTATACAACAATATAAGGTCAATGCGAAAAAATTTGTGAATGTGAGTGATACGAAATTTTTAGTCAAAGCACAAACTGGTACGAAAAATAATTCATACGAAAAAAAATGAAATTTTTCGTTTGCTACAGTATACGAAAATGTAGGATCAACACGAAAAATTTGATAATGTGAGAGATAGGAAAATTTTGGTCAATGCGAAAGCTGATACGAAAACATGTCATGCGAAAATAAAGCTTGATACGAAAAACTTTGAATGGTACGAAAATCGTGATCTGCGAAGCAAATTTTTCACAACCTTCGAATTAACACACAAATCACTGAGAATCGATCGAAATATACTGGGTAATCGTGTAAAAACACCCGATTAACACAATTAAGAGCAAAACATATAGCAATTTCGAGTTTATCACATGAACTAGATGAAGATCGTATGAACAATGTACGATCGAAAATTCAAAATCTGTACAAATTGATATCAATTAATCGAAGATAATCACAATTGATATATATCAAACGATTCGCAAATAGATTTCGTTCAGAAACATACGAAAAACAACAATCAAACCATCATATAATCATGCGAAAAAAAAATGAAATGGCGCGAACACTCATGCGAAAAAAAATTTCAGCAACACAAATTGATCAATTCACCAACGATTTTGGCTCTGATACCAATTGTTAGGTCCGTTTTTAACATCCAACATATGAACTCGAGCATATATTTAATCGAAATTACCTTGACCAAGATTGAGGGGAAGCATTTGGGTAATATTCAATCAAATCTTCATTAATCACACACTTTCTCTACAATTATCCTCTTTCTCTCTCTACAATTAACCCTAGCTTAGATAGTGATTAGAGAGAGTGTTTCTAGTGAGAGAAAGCTAAACTCAAGTTGTGTGTATTTTACACACACTTGCCCTATATATACCAATCAATATTGGTATATTTGCATTCTAGTCCCTAACTATACATATATTACAATTAAGTCCCTAGACAAAGATAACTTGATTATTGAACACTTGATTATTGAACACTACAAAATACTTCCAACAGTTTACGATTGAAAAGTATTCGTAAACAGTGCCTTCGTAAAGTAACGTTTACGATTGAACATCTTTGGTAAACAGTAGCTTCGTAAAATAAAGTTTACGATTGAAAAGTATTCGTAAACAGTAACTTCGTAAAGTAAAGTTTACGATTGAAAAGCTTTCGTAAACCTCTTCCTAAATGAATTTACGAATGAAGACTATTCGTAAACCTTGCTATGGATAGTTTACGAATGAAAAGTATTCGTAAAGCGTTCTCTGTTATAGCTTACGATTGAAATTTATTCGTAAACCCTTCCTTTTACTGGTTTACGAATGAAAATGGTTCGTAAACAGTAACTTTACGAGTGTAAACTGAAAGGACCGTAAACTTAAATGCTTTGACCGTAAAGTATAGAGCTTTGACCGCAAAGTTTTCAGTTCGTAAACTAAGTTTTCATTCGTAAACTTCGCAATAAAAATAAAACTCGATCAAAAACACTTAAATTCTAAAATTAGGCTCAGATAATCTATCGAAATCAGCAATTAAACATGTAAAAACACTCGATTAAACCAGTTCAAAGCAAAATATATAGAATTTCCGAGTTTTTCACATGAACATTTTGAAGATCATAAGAAAATTTCGATCAAAAATCAACACAATTAGTCCAATTTCAGCTTGGATCAGTCAAATTAATCAACAATTAATCATCGCAAACAGTGAATTCATCGTAAACACCTAAGCAAGCAGCTCAAAAAATCAATCAACAGTTTACGATGAGCTTTAAATCGCGATGAACAGTGACTATCGTAAACTATAATTCAGCTTTGATCGAAAACAATTTCAGCTCAAAATCGATCAATTCTTAACACGTTTGCTCTGATACCAATTGAAATTCCCAGATTTCACACCCAACATATAATTCGAGATTGATTCATCACATATTATTGAACTCAAGCATAGATTTGATCTAATTACCTTAATCGATATGCGCGCGGAACCTCGGGATTAAATCATAATCAAATCTTCATTGAATTACAAATCCTCTCATACATTGATCCTCAAGCTCTCTCTTCAATATAAACCCTAATCTAGAATTATGAGAGAGTTATTTTTCTAATGAGAGAATTCCTACCTTGAGTTATGTGTATTCTACACACACTAAACCTATATATACCAAAGCATATTTTGGTATATTTTCAATCTAGTCCCTATAGTTACATAAAATACAATTAGATCCCAAGACAAAGATAACATGATTATTGAACACTAGAAAATATTCCTAACAATATTTATTTTTATTACTATTTTATTAACTTTTTCAGTTACGTTTATTCATCATCTTTGCATAGATTCTTGTTTGTGCATGACACGAAGCTCGAATAAGGAACCACTACTATTTGACGCAGAAATCGAATCTACGTTGCGACGCAATAATCGAATTCGCAGACAAAGGATGGAGAACCAAAATCAAGAAGAACAACACCAAAACATCATTGCTCCACGACCTACTCTACTAAGCCGAGCCCTTCCGGGCCCCTTTGATGATAATGACCCGATGGTGATTCCCGAACGACCTAACAATCAATTCGAGATGAAGTCGGTGATCTTGCATATGGTGTCATGGGCGGTACAATTCCATGGGCTAGCTAATGAAGATGCCAATGCCCACATCACCAAATTTTGGCAAATTTGCAGAACGATCAAGTACCCGGGGGTTTCTACTGAGGTAATTATACTCACATTCTTTCCTTTCTCTCTTGTAGGAAAAGCGTCGGAATGGTTCTCGTCGCTGCAAATTCGCATTATTTGAAAGCCTCGGAGGCCTAACATCAGCAAGAACGACTTCCATATCAGAAGGCGGGATTTCAGAACCAATAGGATGCGCCACCACCGAAGCAAAATGCTGAATGGGAGATGGCGTTCGAGAAAATGATGAGCTATCAAGGGGATCAAAATCGTAAGACGGACGAGCGACTTAACAAGATCGAGAATACAGTGCAGACATTGGCCGCCACGATGGAACAATTGGTGAGTTCCATGTCCGAACGCAAGCAAGGGACACTGCCGAGCGATACCGAGAAGAATCCAAAAGAGTATGTGAAGGCTATTCAGCTGAAATGTGGAAAGACATTGGAGCCGGTAATGGAACCAAAGATGATCGAGGAAGAGATCGAGCCAGAAATGGCCGATCAACCCGCAGAGGCTACTGTAGATCCGGTTCCAGAAAAGCCGAACTTGCCACCTATCAAGATTCGACCACCATTTCCAGCAGCTCTACGAAAAGGGAAGCCAGATAAAGATTTCGAACGTTTCATTAATATATTTAAGAAATTAGAAATTAATATTCCCTTTTGTGAAGCTCTTTTGTAGATTCTGAAGTATGCCAAATACTTTAAGGAGCTACTATCAAAGAGAAACAAGCTAGAGGAACTTGGAATGATAGCTCTCACCGAAGAATGTTCAACAGTACTACAGAAGAAGCTTCCACCGAAGCTTAAAGATCGAGGGAGTTTTTCCATTCCATGTTCTATTGGGTCCCTTGCATTCAATAAAGTTTTATGCGATCTTGGTGCTAGTATTAACTTAATGCCCCTTTCACTCTTTAAGAAACTAGGACTTGGCAAGCCGAAGCCTACGTCGACTATCCTCCAGCTCGCCGACAGGTCAATCACATATCCACGGGGGATAATGGAAGACATGCTGGTAAAAGTGAGGCTTAAATGGAAGACTTTACTTTTATCATCTTTACATTCTTTAGTACTTTCTGATGTTATGGTTTTGCCCATGGGGCTTAAAAACATTGTTTCGATTCCTGTTTTGAGCAGACTTGGTTATGAGTTTCGATTTATTAATAATGTTTGCCAGATTTTTTTTGGAAATGAAAACGTTGGAAAAACGACGTTAATAAATGGTTTATATTACGTCAATCTAAGAAATAAGGTAGAAACTGTAAATGCAATTACCAATTCGTCGACGGGGTGGAACGAGCAATACATCTGGCACCTTCGACTGGGTCACGCAGGGGAAGCAAGTATTGACAAGGTGGAAAAGGACGGTCTGATTCGCACAGTGAAGTCAGGCTCGATCCCAACTTGTCAGTGTTGCATCCCAGGCAAAATGACCAAGTCACCCTTCACAGGGACTTTTACAAGGGCCACAGAAGTGTTGGGTTTAATCCACACAGATGTATGTGGACCGTTTAGTGTAACGGCCTGTGGTAATTGCCGCTACTTCATTACGTTTACGGACGACTCGTCCCGCTACGGGACTGTCTATTTGATGAGACAAAAGTCCGAAGCCATTGAAATGTTCAAGGAGTATAAAGCGTTAGTGGAGAAGCAAACTGGCAAGGTCATTAAAGCCGTTCGATCAGATCGAGGCGGCGAGTACATGAGCCTTGAGTTTAATGCTTTTCTCAGAGATAATGTCATCATTATACAGTTTTCACCTCTCGGGACACCACAAATAAATGGTGTAGCCGAGCGAAGGAACCGAACGCTTTTGGATATGGTTCGGTCAGTGATGAGTTACACATATCTCCTCATTTCGATGTGGGGTTATGCTTTAGAGACAACAGCCTATATCCTTAACAGGATACCTACCCGTTCTGCCGACTGTTGGGAATCCCGGTAGGGTCCCCGGGCCCTCGTTCCTAGAGAAGATAAACAAGATATAGAAAATGTTTCATCCATTATACCTTGACGATAATCAACGAGGATAGCTAACTACGAACCCTTCTATTCTCCGGGATATAGTATCCCTCTCCTAGCACCAAAACGCGCAAGAACGGAGCAAGATCGTCACGCCGGCACCAACACACGTCATGGGGCTGCCCTTGCTAAAGGCGGCTAGGCCAAGAACACCCCAAGCCTCCTTGTCACACGCGGCCGAGTGAGAGAGATGGCGAGAGAGATGAGAGACGAGAGAGAGAGGGTGAATGAAACCCTAGTTTCTTCTTTTTCTTTCAAAATGACTTGGGGTTTTTCAAAAATGAAAAACCCTATTTATACCCTTTAGGGTGTGGCCGAAATCTTCATGGAGTGGGGAGAAATTTCTTACCCACTCCAAGCATACCAAGTCACTTGTTGACTTAGTTCTCTTTTGAATTCAAATTCAAAATTCAAATTCAAATTAATATTAAAATAAATTAATATTTATTCTATATTTAGTATATTTAAATATAATATCCAATATATATATATTTAATTATAATTTTCGAAATTATTCTAAATAAAATTCGAAAATCATATATATATCTAATATATATTTTATTTAATTCCAAATTAAATATTATTATTTTTCTAAAAAAATAATAAAGATTTAAATAATATTTAAATCATATACTAAATATTAAATATCCAATATAATATTTCAAAAATATTTCGTGAGGGGAAAAGACCATTTTGCCCCTCACTTGATTTAACCAAGTTTTTCGACCATTTAGCTTTTCGGCCATGCCCCAAACCCTAACCTCTCAATCCAGGCCTCAGCCTGCTCTATTCTCATATAGACGTTGTGTCGGTTGCCCTTTTTAAGCCCGACTCTCTTGGTTCGTCTCAACCGGCTCTGGGAGGAATCCAGGAGTTCGGTATTCACCTAGCCAGCCCCGTGGTACCGAACCGATCCCGAGTTGAGTACGAATAGGTATAATTCACGAACCAACTATAGATTGTCGTCTTACGTACAAACCCTTTATGTTTGTCCCGATCGAGTGAAAGCCACGCGTAGTCGAACTTACAGAACTCGATGCTGTGATGTTCGTGTCGGTGACATTTACCAAACTGCCCTCCACGACACTCGTGAGTCAGTTATGTCCTCTGGCCAGAGACTTAGGTAAAGGCCATAACGTATGTGTTGGTGCCGGCGTGACGATCTTGCCCCGTTCGTGAGCATTTTGGTGCTAGGAGAGGGATACTACATCCCGGGGATTCGAAGGATTCGTAGCTCGCCATCGTCTTGTATTCGTCAAGGTATAATGGCTGAAACCTTTTTCTTTTTCGTGTATATATTCTCGTGTAAACACCGAGCGGTCCAAGGGAAAAGCCGGAATTCCGAAAATTTTTAAACTTCCGCCGTTCTAGGAACGAGTGCCCGGGGACCCTACCGGGATTCCCAACATGGAGGTAGATATCTAATCTATTCTTTGTATTTTTCGGACCATGCACCATAATGTCGGGAGTCCCCGGATCGCCCGGATCACAAAAACGAGCATGCAAAATAACGTGGAAATAAATGGGTCCAGTCTTTTATCTTTTACGAAAACTTCATTCTCTCAATCCCCGGATCGCCTTGCTTTGCCCGTACGTGTCGCACCTTCGTCCTTGACATCTCGCACGCTGCTGCCCCTTCAAGAGAGTCACGCCAACCCTTCGGTGTGTCTCGGCCTGAAACTCCTTGGATGGCTAGAGACGTGAGGCCGAGAGAGAGTGAAAAGACGGGGTTTTGACGGTTTTCTGTCAGGAATATTTTATAGTATTCAATTATAATGTTATCTTTGTATTGGGCTGAATTGAAATATATCGAAAGTCTAGGGGTCACTATGTAATTATACCAAATGTATTTGGTATAAATATGTTAGGGCTTTGTCATTAGATTAAGTTTTAGGAATTTCGAGTAATGGATTTTCGAGATAGACAAAGAGAGAGTGCTAGGCGACGTCGCGTGATTCTTTCGGTGTAATCTATTCTTGAAAATCTATATACACGTGTGCTTTGATTGAAGAAGATTGATCGTACCGCTACACAACAATTCATATATCTAATGGGTAACATCGGTCTCTTTATTTATCTGCGTGTATAATTGATGGATTTGGGAACCTACATTTTCTTTTTGCTTCAAAAGTCATGCACGAAAATTGTGTTCTAAACACATGGAAAGATAACTAATTAATCAAGTATATTTTGACCCACTTTATTTAATTAGGGCTCCGCCTAGCCTTAACCCTATCCCGTTGATCCGGCGCCTAGCCCAGTCTCTCATATTGATATTACCTCATTGATCCTTTTTAAGCCCGACTCTTCTTGGTTCGTCTCAACCGGCTCTGGGAGGAATCTAGGAGTTCGGTATTCACCTAGCCAATCTAAGTAGTAATTTAAATATTTCTATGTTGTTAAAAATTAAATATCATAATTTATCAAATTTTAAATATTAAAAATAAAATTAAAATAATGAAAAATTCATTAATTATAATAATAAACATTCTTACAACGAAAACCTAACATATTGTAAAATCAAAATCAATCGGCTGATCGAGTATTAGAATTCTTAGGAGAGCAATCCGGGATTTTGTTGAAATGTGGGCGGAATGAAAGAAAATTGACCGGGAAATTGAGGATACACGGATTGCTGAAACCCCGGTTGCTGCAGCATCGAGCCAAACATCGTTATCATCGACGGAAGAGGTAAAGTCGTAGGCTAGAAGTTTGGTTGGTAGAACTGCGAGGGATCGACAAATGACTCTGAAGGACCCACGGGGGTCTGCAAGGGACCCGTGCGACCTTGAGACTCACGAAACTGTTGACTCAGTTCTTCGATTCTCTGAGTCATCCTCTGTTCCATCACTGTCATACCTCGTTCCATATGTGTCATACCTTGCCTGAGCATTTGGTTCTCAGCCCTCAACCTCGACACTTCTTCTTGGACGGAAGCAATTTTATTTTAATATATTACAATGTGATAAATAAAATACTTTAAATTTTAACGCAATAGTAATTTGAATGCGATACGTGGCACTTCGCTGTAAGCGTAGTATGGGCCGTCGAAATTTCTTTCAATGATGTTCGTTATTTAACGCGTTAGACCTTCTTTCCTATGACAAATGATTAGTTAATTTCACAGTCCGAGAACATTTAAGAAGTTTATTAGAAAATACGAAAACTTACCTTCTGAATTGAGATGAATTCATAAATTCCAAATTCATCGATCCTTGAGCCGAAGGGTCGACCGACAGTGGAACGTGCTCCGCAGGTGAATCAGGCGGACTGTCATCCTCCATAGCCCGATTGGATGCATTAGAGCCCAACACGCTAGAACCCGCACCATAACTAAACCTCATCATTTCCCTGCAATACACAAAAAACAATCAACATCTAGCAACGTTAAATATATCAACCCATCTCGAACCCGTGCGACGCCGCAAATCTCACCGAATCCAACCCATCCCGAACCCACAGCTCGTGCAAACCTAACCCATCCTGAACCCGCACCAGTGCAAGCCCGTTCAAATCTCACAGAACCCAACCTATCCAGAATCTGCACTTGTACAAGACCCCATTTCGTGGATCTCTGACAAAGTCAGGGTACTGACTATCAAAATGCTTCCAAGCTGCATCATCGGAAGGGTGAGGCATGACGCCTTTATCGGGTACGTGCATAGCGTGCCAAGTCATCATCTCTGCAGTCATCTTAGACCCGTACAATCTCTGAAGCCTTGGAGCAAGTGGAAAATACCATAATACTGCAACAGAAGACTTAGATCTATCGGCATATTTATACCGTGCTTGACTACATACCTTGCATCGGTACAAATCAACATCTTTCTTCCAAAACAACTACATCCCATCCGACAACAATCTATATGTTCCACCGGTAGTGAGAAATCCATCATCACCTTCTTCGTCTCATAATAGCTTTATGGAAATTTATTGTTTGCTGGAAAAATCCTTTGAACAAAATCATCACCTTCTTCATTTTGGTTTCAGACTAAACACTCGACCACTCTACAGTCGCAGCCAGTTGAGAGTAACTGGAGCCCTTGTACAGTGGAGTGTCGCTGGTCTGCAATTGCTCTACAAAGCGGTTACAAAATATAGTCTCCGCAGTTGGAATCGTCGAACTACTTCCCGCAACATCAAAATTAGTAGGTGTCATTTTGTTCATAATTGAATTCTTCATGACTTGCACGGACATTTTCGACATTAGGACTCATGCCAACAGCAGTCGTTTGCTCGATATTAAAACATGAACTGTTAGCCCCTTCTGTCGGTTGAAACGATAAGTATTAAGCTATAGTTCTGTTTGTTTGGAATTGTTATAATTCTTCATGACAATAACAAGGAAGCTTCATCGGTAATATTTTTATTATTGTTTCTATTTCTTAGTTTAATGGTGCGTTTATATAAAAATTCGTTAAGCTAACAAATTTATGTTACATGATGATGCACTTTTCACCATCCACAGAGTCTTTTAATATTTAAATATAAGATCCAATTTAAAGAATATTTCAAACTCTTTCGACGTTAAAGGTAAGTGAAAATCCAACTACGACGCATGACTATATTAATTATTGTATAAATGTGAGTTATATGTTTTGATTATACGTGACTTATATGAGGTATATGAATTGATGAGCATGTCATTCATTGACATTTTCATGTGCATGTATTTAGAGGGTATGGTCGAGAATTAGCATGCACGGTCGTGGTCACCAGACAACGATATATTTATCGGTTATTGGCAGTCGACTCACACTACAGTCATGGCTTTTACTATTGCACCATTGACGATATGGGCGACATGGGCAGGGGCGACTTAGAGAAACATAGCGTAGGCCACCTGAGTAGGCCGCCATCATATGTTGAGGCAGGAGGAGCGGACGACCTAGGGAAACCTAGCGTAGACAATCAAGAGTGTAGCACTATCATATTATTGATGCGGTAGGAGCGACCTGGAAGGGGGCGACCTAGGGAGACCTAGCATAGGTCAACCAGCATAAGCCACCGCATGACAATAGGGCGATCTGGCAAGGAGCGACCTAGGGAAACCTAGCACAGGCTACCTAGCATGGAGAACTGTCACTTGATTTATAGAGCCCTTTATGGTGTATAGTAGTTTAGCCATGGGCCCAGAGACAGAGAGAAAAGAAGAGCGATGATGCATTTTGATATATTGAGTCGCATATCGATACACGTAAAATTTGCATCTGATGAGGACTTGCATATTCACTGGTCATGCATAATTTTTGCTTACTGAGCTTCTAGCTCATATAGTTCATGCATTGTAGGTGAGCGTGATGACTTTGCGTGACTGATGTAGATGGTGAAGCTGGCCGTTAGAGCTTCCACGGGCTTTTGAGGTGGACTGTACATGGATGATGACATGTATGGCGGGCGAGTCTCTTTTGCTGCATGTGCATTATGTTTTTGTTTGTTTATATATATATATATCTGTGTGTGTGTGTGTGTGTTGAGTCGAGTCGAATCACGTCAAGTCGTTGAAGTGTGCTTTTATTGTTATGAAGTCTGTTGGTTTGAGTTTTTTGATATCATGACGGTTCGTCTTATCGGTTTATATATGAACGTTGAAATATAATTTTACGGTTTTAAAATATTTGAGGTTTTGAAGATCTTTATCAGTGTTTAGGCCGTTTAGATGAGTTTTGAAATAAAAGTCACGCAAATTGTTTTCATAAAATCACAATGTTTGGGTGAGTTTTGGGTAGTCACGATAGTTTAGTTTATCTTCTAAAATGATAACTTCCCTATTGGTCATTACCTTGTGGGCAGTGTGATCCTAGATGCGATTACCATTCACAACATTAGCATTCCCTAAGAACAAACCCTTCTTGGCTTTTCGATCCATCTTCGTAGTTTATTGGGCGTTGTACATCACGTACACAAAACATCTGAATACATGCAGTTTGAAATAATTCGATGGTTTTCCGTTCATATCTCCATTGGCGTCTTTTGATTAATTGTCGTAGACGACGATCAATTTGAAATAATCCGTTGGCTTTCCGGTACAAATCTCCATCGGCATCTTCTAATCAATTGTCGTATACGACGATCAGTTAATCACATAACAAGCGGTGTTGACTGCTTCTGCCCAGAACGACTTATGCAAACCTGCAGTTCCCAACATGTCTCTTATCCTTTCCAATAGAATCATGTTCATCCGCTCCACCACTCAATTTTGGTGTGGAGTATATGACGTACTAATTGCCTTTTGACTAAGCAAAACTTATGGCAGCAAAATTTGACATCGGAATGTTCATTTGAGAAAATGTTCACTGTAAAATTAAAGATAAAGGTCATGCTACGGAAAGACAATTGTCTCGAAGCTATCAGTGAAAAGGCAGCCACAATGATAGACGAGAAGAAATGGAACGAGATGGGCGGGAATGCTGTTGCAAATCTTTATCTGGCACTAGTAAATGAGATCTTGTTCAGCATGGAAGAAAATAAAACGACATGGGAGATATGAGATCACCTTACCAAGTTGTACGAGATCAAGTCGTTACATAATAAAATATTCTTGAGGAGAAAAATATTCATCTTGAGAACGTCAGAATCTACTTTGTTGACGGAATATCTCAACGTCTTGAATACTTTATTTTCCCATCTAACGTCGTTGGAGTATAAAAAAAAGTCTCAAGAACATGCATCAATTCTACTTTAAAGTATGTCTGATTCATATAATCAACTCATCATCAACTTGACGAACTCGGTCGCTACTCTGATCTTCGATAACATCGCAGATGTTGTTCTCGAAGAAAAATATCGGCGTAAGAACAAAGTGGACCAACAAACAGGTGCTCAACAAGTTGAAGCTTTGACAATGATGAGAGGGAGATGAACGGAACGTGGTCCAAGTGTGAGTCACAATCAAGGTAGGGCGAAATCAAGAAGTAAGAAGAAGGATTTGAAATACTACAACCGTGCAAAGAAATGTCACATGAAGAATGACTGTTGGAGTCTGAAGAATTCCAATTCTCAAGGAAACCTGGCGAACACATCAGATGACGGGAACATATTGTGTAGCGAAGCAAACATTTCAACGGAGAGCAAGAAGGCGTACAACGAGATATGGATTCATGACTCGGAACAACTTATCACATGACCTCTCGAAGATGCTGGTTCAACCACTATGAACCTATTTTAGGAGGATCCGTGTACAATTTATAAGATAATGCCTTAAAAATCGTAGGCGTTGGAACCGTGAGGTATGAAGAATATACTATGATGTAGCATCGGAAGCTTGGCCATGTGTCGGAACAATGCATGAAAATTCTCGCAGGCCAAAATCTACTTCAAGATCTCACAAAGGTATCACTACCATTCTGTGAGCACTGCTTAGCAAGAAAGCAACACGGACAATAGTTCAACACATCAAATTCTAGAAGCAAAGATGTTCGAGAATTTGTTCACTATGATGTATGGCAGTCACCAGTTTTATCACAAGAAGGAGTAAAGTACTTTGTGTCATTCATCGTTGATTACTCCAGGAGAAGTTGGGTGTATATCATAAGGAGTAAAGGAGATGAGTTTGCAACATTCAAAATTTATAATGCTCGGATCGAAGTTGATTCAAGCAAGAAGATCAAGGGTTTGGGAACAGATAATGGATGAGAGTAGACTAACAGAGAATTTGATAGCTTTTGCAAGAGGGAAAGCATCAACGTTACCTCTGATGGGAGTGCATCAGATGATTATCGAAACCCGTACAGACTTTTTGTCACCGTACAAGGGCAATATATAACATCTAATTTATTTTCTAATGTGGAGGGTCCATCACAGAGTATACGATAAATAAATATATAGAACCCGATTGTGATACCACTTGTTAGCGGGCAGCGAATCCGATCGAGTAACACTACAGCTAAATATTTGATCAAAAAAAGATAAAATGGACACCGAGCTTTTTTACGTGGATAACCCTCAAACAAATCAGGATAAAAACTATGGGCAAGGAAGAAGAACTTTATTATAGAGGAAAATATAAGAATTACATCTTCTCGATATATAAAGGAAAAACCCATCAATATCCTGTTGGGTTCGCTAGGCCGCACGGGATGATACACAGCGGAAAATTCAAAACAAAAGCATGCATCTATCATATAAATGCTTATCCCGTCGGTCCATCTAGCGATAGTGACGATCGACATATTTTAAAATCACGCACTTGGTACGAATTTTGCTTTGTTAGGGTTTAAGAAATAACTTATTCCTTAGCTTCTTTAGTGACGATAAAGAGGGAATCAATTCCCGGATTTGTGGCTACCACCGTCTTTTCGTACGTTCGCCGTAGGGATTCAAATGCCTCCCCTCTAATCGAGTCCACCTTTTGGATTATGACACCGAGATGATTCTTCGCTAGTAGAAAACAACTCGGATATTAAACGAATACACTAAAGGAATAACCAAGGAACATTTCCTTTCGTGAGCACACGTCAAAGATGTTGAGGTTTATGCCCTAGATGCCGTACGAGGATTAGATAGTACGAGGCCATTAGTGTAATTTTGATGTGTTTAACAATTGTAATTGAATTATTTGATAATGAAAATATTATTGTTTGTTAATTGTCGAAATTAGCATGACAAACAATTCAAAGGCAGATTATTATTTCGTCTAAATAAATTAACCTTGCAGTCAGGTAATAAGACGAATTAATAAAACCCCAATATTTACAGTTCAGTTACTGATTCTGTGGGGACAGAGAGGGGGCACCAGTAAGCTGACATACTGTAATATTAAATTAACTCCACAAGTCTTAGTCTACAGTAGGGTGACTGGATTGACGAGTACGACTTGTTTGTCGACGGGTCCAAACTGGTTGTGCCAACCATTCACTTGGGAAGTGGGAGCTCGTGACATTGATACAAGACGAATCAGGGGATTGTCTGTATTTGGACACTGACTCGTAATCGAACGATCACACGCTGGTAAAGTCGCTGATCGATCGATTGACTATAGTAGTCTACGTGAACCTTAGACCGAAAGGGTTTAACCCGGGGTTGGTCTTAAGGTCTTGATTTGACACTAGTTTGCTAGGCCCAAATTGCATGAAGCAAGGGTCAGCGGCGAAATGCGGTCTTGACTTTTAGACGTGATTGCCGGTTATACCGCTTAGCGGGATTTACGGCCTTGATTAAATTCAAGGTAAACGACCTATGCAGTTTTGATGTGCGGGAATTTACCTAAGCCTCTGGCCAGAGCATATAACTGACTCACGAGTGTCGTGGAGGGCAGTTTTGGTAAATGTCACCGACACGAACATCATAGCGTCGAGTCCTGTAAGTTCGACTACGCGTGACTTTCACTCGACCGGGACAAACATAAAGGGTTTATACGTAGCACGATAATCTATAGTCGGTTCGTGAATAATACCTATTCGTACTCAACTCGGGATCGGTTCGGTACCACGGGGCTGGCTAGGTGAATACCGAACTCCTGGATTCCTCCCAGAGCCGGTTGAGACGAACCAAGAGGGTCGGGCTTAAAAAGGGTAACCGACACAACGTCAATATGAGAATAGAGCAGGATGGGGCCTGAATTGAGAGATTAGGGTTTGGGGCTTGGCCGAAACCCTAAATGGCCGAAAATGTGGTAAAATCGCGTGAGGGGAAAAATGTCTTTTCACCTCACGAAATATTTTGGAAATATTATATTGGATATTTTATATTTATTATATGATTTAAATGTGATTTAAATCTTTATTATTGTTTTAGAAAATAATAATATTTAATTTGTAATTAAATAAAATATATATATTAGATATATATAATAATCGATTTTTTATTTTATAAAAATTTCGAAAATTAATTAAATATATATATTGGATATTATATTTAAATATACTAAATATAGAATTAAATATTAATTTATTTTAATATTAATTTGAATTTGAATTTTGAATTTAAATTCAAAAGAGAAAAACCAAGTAAGCAAAGAGACTTGGTATGAATAAGTGGGTGAGATTTTTTCTCCACCCAACTTACTATTTTCGGCCACTACACCCTAGTATAAATAGGGTTTGATTTTTGAAACAAAACCCTATGTTATTCTAAGTCATTTGGTGGCTAAAAACGAAAACCCTAGGCGAATTATCTCCCTCTCTCAATCTCGTTTCTATCTCTCTCACTCTCCTCTCTCGGTGGCTGCGGCGGCGCGTGAAGAGGAGGCAGCCAGCGTGTTCTTGGCCTAGCCGTCCAAAGCAAGGACTCGCTGCGACGTTTGTAAGGTGCCGGCGTGACGATCTTGCCCCGTTCGTGCGCATTTGGTGCTAGGAGAGGGATACAACATCCCGGGGAATAGAAGGGTTCGAAGCTAGCCATCATCTTTGGTTTTCTACAAGGTATAATTGCTGAAACCCTTTTCTATTTCGTGTTTTATATTCTCGTGTAATACCTAGCGGTCCAAGGGAAGGCGGGAATCCCTTAAAGTTTTAAAATTCCTCCGTTCAAGGAATTTACCTAAGCCTCTGGCCAGAGCATATAACTGACTCACGAATGTCGTGGAGGGCAGTTTTGGTAAATGTCACCGACATGAACATCATAGAGTCGAGTCCTGTAAGTTCGACTACGCGTAACTTTCATGCGACCGGGACAAACGTAAAGGGTTTATACGTAGTACAAATAATCTATAGTCGGTTCGTGAATAATACCTATTCGTACTCAACTCGGGATCGGTTCGGTACCACGGGGCTGGCTAGGTGAATACCGAACTCCTGGATTCCTCCCAGAGCTGGTTGAGACGAACCAAGAGAGTCGGACTTAAAAAGGGCAACCGACACAACGTCTATATGAGAATAGAGCAGGCTGGGGCCTGGATTGAGAGATTAGGGTTTAGGGCTTGACCAAAACCCTAAATGGCCGAAAATGTAGAAAAATCGCGTGAGGGGCAAAATGGTCTTTTCACCTCACGAAATATTTTGGAAATATTATATTGGATATTTAATATTTAGTATATGATTTAAATATGATTTAAATCTTTATTATTGTTTTAGAAAAATATTAATATTTAATTTAGAATTAAATAAAATATATATTAGGTATATATAATAATCGATTTTTTATTTGATAAAAATTTCGAAAATTAATTAAATATATATATTGGATATTATATTTAAATATACTAAATATAGAATTAAATAATAATTTATTTTAATATTAATTTGAATTTGAATTTTGAATTTAAATTCAAAAGAAGCACTGTTGGGAATCCCCGTAGGGGCCCGAGGCCCTCGTTCCTTGAACGGCGGAATTTTAAAACTTTAAGGGATTCCCGCCTTCCCTTGTACCGCTCGGTATTACACGAGAATATAAAACACGAAATAGAAAAGGGTTTCAGCCATTATACCTTGTAGAAAACCAAAGATGAAGGCTAGCTTCGAACCCTTCTATTCCCCGGGATGTTGTATCCCTCTCCTAGCACCAAATGCACACGAACGGGGCAAGATCGTCATGCCGGCACCTTACAAACGTCGCAGCGAGTCCTTGCTTTGGACGGCTAGGCCAAGAACACACTGGCTGCCTCCTCTTCACGCGCGCGCCGCAGCCACCGAGAGGAGAGTGAGAGAGAGATAGAAACGAGATTGAGAGAGGGAGATAATTCGCCTAGGGTTTTCGTTTTTAGCCACCAAATGACTTAGAATAACTTAGGGTTTTGTTTCAAAAATCAAACCCTATTTATACTAGGGTGTAGTGGCCGAAAATAGTAAGTTGGGTGGAGAAAAAATCTCACCCACTTATCATACCAAGTCTCTTTGCTTACGTGGTTTTTCTCTTTTGAATTTAAATTCAAAATTCAAATTCAAATTCAAATTAATAATAAAATAAATTAATATTTAATTCTATATTTAGTATATTTAAATATAATATCCAATATATATATTTAATTAATTTTCGAAATTTTTATCAAATAAAAAATCGATTATTATATATACCTAATATATATTTTATTTAATTCTAAATTAAATATTAATATTTTTCTAAAACAATAATAAAGATTTAAATCATATTTAAATCATATACTAAATATTAAATATCTAATATAATATTTTCAAAATATTTCGTGAGATGAAAAGACCATTTTGCCCCTCACGCGATTTTTCTACATTTTCGGCCATTTAGGGTTTTGGTCAAGCCCTAAACCCTAATCTCTCAATCCAGGCCCCAGCCTGCTCTATTCTCATATAGACGTTGTGTCGGTTGCCCTTTTTAAGCCCGACTCTCTTGGTTCGTCTCAACCAGCTCTGGGAGGAATCCAGGAGTTCGGTATTCACCTAGCCAGCCCCGTGGTACCGAACCGATCCCGAGTTGAGTACGAATAGGTATTATTTACGAACCGACTATAGATTATTTGTACTACGTATAAACCCTTTACGTTTGTCCCGGTCGCGTGAAAGTTACGCGTAGTCGAACTTACAGGACTCGACTCTATGATGTTCGTGTCGGTGACATTTACCAAAACTGCCCTCCACGACACTCGTGAGTCAGTTATATGCTCTGGCCAGAGGCTTAGGTAAATTCCCGCACATCGAAACTGCATAGGACGTTAACCTTGAATTTAATCAAGGCCGTAAATTCCGCTCGGCGGTATAACCGGCAATCACGTCGAAAGTCAAGACCGCATTTCGTCGATGACCCATGCTTCATGCAATTTGGGCCTAGCAAACTAGTGACAAATCAAGACCTTAAGACCAACCCCGAGTTAAACCCTTTCGGTCTAAGGTTCACTTAGACTACTATAGTCAATCGATCGATCAGCGACTTTACCAGCGTGTGATCGTTCGATTACAAGCCAGTGTCCAAATACAGACAATTCCCTGATTCGTCTTGTATCAATGTCACGAGCTCCCACTTCCCAAGTGAATGGTTGGCACAACCATTTTGGACTCATCGACAAACAAGTCGTACTCGTCAATCCAGTCACCCTACTGGAGACTAAGACTTGTGGACTTAGTTTAATATTACAGTATGTCAGCTTACTGCTGCCCCCTCTCTGTCCCCACAAAATCAGTAACTGAACTGTAAATATTGGGGTTTTATTAATTCGTCTTATTACCCGACTGCAAGGTTAATTTATTTAGACGAAGTAATAAGATGCCTTTCTATTATTTGTCATACTAAAATCGACAACAAATAAAAACGTAATTCCATTATCAAATAATCCAATTACAAAGGTTAAACACAACAAAATTACACTAATGCCCTCGTACAAAATAATCCATTATCCCCGATCTTTCACATTTACTTTAAATACAATTACCAACTCATCGACGGGGTCGAACGAACGATACATCTGGCACATTCGACTAGGTCACGCTGGGGAAGCAAAGATTGACAAGATGGAAAAGGACGACCTGATTCGCATAGCTAAGTCAGGCCCGATCCCAACTTGTCAGTCTTGCATCCTATGCCAAATGACCAAGTCACCCTTCACAGGGACTTTTACTAGGGCCACAGAAGTGTTGGATTTGATCCACACTGATGTATGCAGACCGTTTAGAGTGACGGCTAGAGGTAATTGCCGCTACTTCATTATGTTTACGGAAGATCAGTCCCGCTACGGGACTGTCTATTTGATGAGACAAAAGTCCGAAGCTCTTGAAATGTTCAAAGAGTATAAGGCGTTAGTAGAGAAGCAAACTAACAAGGTCATTAAAGCCGTTCGATCAGATCGAGGCGGCGAGTACATGAGCCTTGAGTTCGATGCATTTCTCAGAGAAAATGGCATCGTTATACAGTTCTCACCTCCCGAGACGCCACAATTAAATGGCGTAGCCGAGCAAAGAAACCGAACACTTTTGGATAGGGTTCGGTCTATGATGAGTTACACAGATCTCCCCATTTCGTTATGGGGTTATGCTATAGAGACATCAGCCTATATCCTTAACAGGATACCTACCCGTTCTGCCGACAGGATCCCTTACGAAGCTTGACATAATCGTAAGGCAAGCCTGAATCACACTAGTATTTGGGGTTGCCCCGCCTTTGTGAAAACGTTACAGACAGACAAGTTAGAATCAAGGTCGATTATGGCCAGATTCGTCGGATACCCCGAGGACTGAATGGGGTACTACTTTTACGTTCCAGACGAACACAGAGTGTTTGTCTCTTTACGCGCCAACTTCATGGAAGAAGAGTTCGTTAGCGAAGGCGGTAAAGGGCGTGAAATAAATCTTGGTGAGTTAAGCGACGAATCAACTCCAGTTGTTACAGAGTCGTTAGACGACGTTCCAGAAATCCCGGCTCAGCCGCAATTGCGCAGATCTAGTAGGATATCTCAAATGCCTGAGAGATATGGTATGGTACACGTCACCTACGACCAGGCAATTACCGGCACAGACTCCCTCAAGTGGCTTGAGGCTATGCAGGCCGAAATGGACTCTATGTATTCAAACCAGGTTTGGACACTTGTGGTTTTAGACCGATCGGGAACAAATGGATCTACAAGAAGAAGATTGGATCTGACGGACAGGTGGAAACGTACAAAGCTAGGCTTGTAGCGAAAGGGTATAGTCAAAAAGAGGGTATTGACTATGAGGAGACCTTTCCACCAGTCGCGATGATTAAGTCCATTCGCATTATGCTTGCGATAGCAGCATACTATGACTACGAGATCTGGCAGATGGACGTAAAGACCGCGTTCCTGAATGGACTCCTCCAGGAGGAGATCTATATGGAACAACCCAAAGGTTTTACGTCAGATGCAGATACTCAAAAAGTATGCAAGCTGAATCGGTCCATCTATGGACTGAAACAAGCCTCAAGGAGTTGGAATCTTCGATTCGATGAAGTAGTTAAGAACTACGGATTCACAAAGAACGAAGATGAGCCCTGTGTTTACAAGAAGGCCAGTGGGAGCAAGATGTCGTTTGTAGTATTGTACGTAGATGATATCCTTTTGATAGGAAACGACATTGGGATGCTTTCAGAGGTCAAAACTTGGCTTTCGACCGAATTCTCTATGAAAGACCTGGGAGAAGCGACCTATATCCCAGGAATACGCCTATTTAGAGATAGGGAGAAACGGTCAATTGGCTTATCTCAGGCCCTTTACTTAGATAAAGTCCTTGGTTTAAGATGGACGACTCTAAGAAGGGTTCCTACCTATGAGGCATGGGATTCATCCCTCAAAGGCTATGTCTCCTCGCAACGAGGTACAAAGACAAGAGATGAGTGGAGTCCCCTATGCTTCAGCTGTGGGTGGCCTGATGTACGCGATGCTTTGCACGCGACCAGACATAGCGTACGCTGTGAGCGTAGTGAGTAGGTTTCAGGCCAACCCTGGTAAGGAACACTGGGCGGCGGTAAAGACAGTCCTGAAGTACCTTAGACGTACTAAGGACTTGATACTGATTTACGGCCCACGAGAATTAGAGGTAGATGGTTATACGGATTCGAACTTCCAATCAGATGTGGATGACCGAAAGTCTACTTCGGGTTTTGTATATACACTCAATGGTGGCGCAGTAACTTGGAAGAGTTCCAAGCAAAGCACGAATGCTGATTCCACCACTGAGGCGGAGTATATAGCGGCTTCAGAAGCTGCCAAGGAGGGTGTTTGGATACGCAAGTTCTTAGAAGAACTGCAGGTAGTACCTAGAATAGTGGATCGCCCGTTACCATTGTGGTGCGACAATAGCAGAGCGATCGCACAAGCTAAGGAACCCCGTGCTCACAGTAAGTCCAAGCACATAGAGAGCAAATACCACGTGTTATGTGGGTTCGTTGAGAATGGCTCTATAGCCGTGCAGAAGATCGCCTCAGCAGAAAATGGGGCGGACCCGTTCACGAAGCCACTGTCTCAGGCAGTGCTAGATCGTCTCCTCGATAAAATGGGGTTGAGATACTATAGCGCGTGGCATTAGTGCAAGTGGGAGATTGTTGAGGTTTATGCCTTAGATGCCGTACGAGGATTAGATAGTACGAGGGCGTTAGTGTAATTTTGATGTGTTTAACATTTGTAATTGAATTATTTGATAATGAAATTATTATTGTTTGTTTATTGTCGAAATTAGCATGACAAACAATACAAAGACAGATTATTATTTCGTCTAAATAAATTAACCTTGAAGTCGGGTAATAAGACGAATTAATAAAACCCCAATATTTACAGTTCAGTTACTGATTCTGTGGGGACAGAGAGGGGGCACCAGTAAGCTGACATACTGTAATATTAAATTAAGTCCACAAGTCTTAGTCTCCAGTAGGGTGACTGGATTGACGAGTACAACTTGTTTGTCGACGGGTCCAAAGTGGTTGTGCCAACCATTCACTTGGGAAGTGGGAGCTCGTGCATTGATACAAGACGAATCAGGGGACTGTCTGTATTTGGACACTGACTCGTAATCGAACGATCTCACGCTGGTAAAGTCGTTGATCGATCGATTGACTATAGTAGTCTACGTGAACCTTAGACCGAAAGGGTTTAATTCGGGGTTGGTCTTAATGCGGCGATTGACTATAGTAGTTTGCTAGGCCCAAATTGCATGAAGCAAGGGTCAGCGGCGAAATGCGGTCTTGACTTTTCGACGTGATTGCCGGTTATACCGCTGAGCGGGATTTACGGCCTTGATTAAATTCAAGGTTAACGTCATATGCAGTTTCGATGTGCGGGAATTTACCTAAGTGTAAGTCCCTTTTCATCTAATATAATGCAAGCAACAAAGAAAGCAACCTAGAATGATTTTAGCTTGAGAGTATTTAGGTTAGCTTGTTCAAGGAGGCACAATACTTGCAAGGAGGAACACTTGAAACTAGGGCTTGGTGGGTCTTTATATACCACATTAGTTGGTATATTAAAGCCCATCAAGCCCAAAACCTAATTAGCCCAAACAACTAATACTTATAATAAAGTAAATTACAAACCCAAATAACATCTAAACCAAAGACCTAATACACTAAAGACGGAAGCATCTAAAATAAAGAACACAATAAATGATCCTAACAATCTCCCCCTTTGTGTTCTTTTTAAGTCTTCTGCTTGGATGCTCCGACCTTGGGGTCCACCGTCTTGTACGTAGAGCTTCGAAGTCCGAGCTTGACTTCGTAGTTACGTAACCACCTTCGAAGAGCCAGTCTTTCATCGATCTTCCCTCGAAGTAATCTGAACTTCATCTGGCTATCGAGGTCTTCTTCTTCCATCTCCTGGATAATCCTTGTCAACTTTCTTGAAATAATTAGAAGAGTCCCGTCGGAGAACTTTGGGATCTCCGAGGTCTTCATCAATCTCTTCTCACCTTTGTAGTTGACGTAGACTATCGAGGGGTCCTCACCTTCAAAGACGTTTCCTTCAGAGATGTTGGGGTCATCCGGGACTTCGAAGTTAGGCTTTGTGAGGTTCACTTTCTTCATATTGCTTTCCAGTGCCATCTGAAGGTCGTGGGAAGCATTATAGTTGATCTGGCGCAACATGAACCTTTTGAGTGTAGCAAGGCCTATCTTCAAAGCAGGGTCCTTTTTCAGCTGTCCTAGATACCTGTACGTCGAGAATATTCTCTCGACATCAGGGTGTCTAATGTAGATTAGGTCCGCTTCGCTGATGTCTTCAACCTTCCCGTCCTCCCTTTCAACTTTGTAAACTGGATAGGGAATTTGGTTGAAGTACTCGACTCTGACTCCCGTCACCCTTTTGATCAGTTTCTTCCTTGATTCGTCTTTTCGAAGGCGATCCAGATTGTCGCCTCGTCCTCTGAAACTCATCATCATTCGCAGACTTAGGACATAGAATCTTGCCCTTCGTCCCGTCAGATGAGTCATCCCACTCAGCTCCAGTTCATCAGGCTTGGTGATACGCTCGGGTTTCCTCCATATTCGTTTCCGAAACTCTTCCTGGTAAGGTGCCACGATTTTGGCATTTTCCCACGGGAGCTCCGGAATCTTCGGGTCTCTCTTGGCGGAGGGTTGTACATGTCGTACCATCGGTTGGCGTGCTCCAAGAGAACAGGAAGTTCGGGGATTTCTGCTTCGTAGTCCTCCCCTTCTTCCAGCTCCTTGTCTTCTATTCTGACAAGTTCAACCTCTGCATTCCTTAGGAGCTGTCGAGCGTTATCAAACATAGCTTTGAGAACTGTTCTGTAACCGGTCTTTTGAGCCATCCTTCGTTCATAATGTACGCCTCCACTTCAGTGTGTGGTTGGAGGTAATCTTCGAGGTTGAATGGCTCTAAGTCCGGTTGTGTAGCAATGTAGGGCGAAAGAGGTGGGCTTCGGCTTTTTCTGGCTTCGTGGGTGGTGGAAGGAGGATTTGGGGTGGTGGTTCTTTGGACTGTATGTGTATGGATTTCCGAGGTCGACGTTGCTTCGCCAAGGAAGAGTGTCTGGTTCGGCCCTGGCGCCGCTTGTCTTCCTCGAGAACCTCTTCGTGTGGGTTGTTGGGTTTGTGTTGTAGGGTCTGCTGCTGATCTGCCCTGTGATGGTGTGCTTCGTCGTACAGATGCTCCGGAGGAGGATAGGCGTTGACGCTTCTCCCCCTCACGGCGATCCTGGTCGTCAGGATCGTCGTGCCGTCTTCGGATTGTTGAGGTGTCGTCTCGACACGTTTCTGTTGACGGTATGTTTTGTTGCGCGAGCAGCATTTTTTGGACCGTCACGAGCGCGGGGTGCTTCGGGTCCACTCCTATGAGACGGGCAGTGAAGATGTCCCATAGGTCGAGCAGTGGCATGGTGTGGGGGTTCGGATGAGGAGGTGGGGGTAGTGGGGAACGTGACAGGGTTTCGTCGACAACTGGAGCTTTGCCTCTGTCCGGTGCAGCAGTCGTAATGAGTGACTGCATGCGCGGGACAACCACTTGCTCGAGAAATTCGGCAAGTCTCCGTTCAAGGTATGTCGCCGTCACGTACAAGGAATCACTGCCGGAGCCACGAAGGCCTTCCGTTTGCACCCCCGAAGTGGTGGGGTGGCCAGTTTCGCGGGAAATCGATGGGACTTCGGGCGGCACTGGACTTCCGACCTGTCCTTACGGTTCCTCACGAGGAAGGACCGCTCCGGTCGTTAGGGCCACATCACACAGACGGGCGAAGGTAGAGCTCTCACCGGGGCCACTTAGGCGTCCCGTTGGCACGCGTCCGATCGTGATATTCGGACGGTGGCCCTCTGACGAAGACGATGTGGGGTCGTCGTAATCGGGAGTTCCGTCCAATCCTAGAAGCGCCTCAATCATGTGCGCCTCTATGGACGTTGTGGCCTGTTCGGTGACAGGCGGAGGACGGGATGGTTGAGGGTCGGGGCTTTTTGAGACGACCGGTTGTTGGGAACCGGCCGAATGGCTAAGGCTCGTGGTATGCATCGTTGGGTCGATGTCGGCGGCTTCTATCCTAAGGGGTGACCCGGCTTGTAGTGAAGTGGGGATTGGAGGAATACGACGACGTCTATGGATAAGCGTGCTGTCATCGTCATCGTCAGAGGAGTGGTCGCTCATTTGTTGGCGTTGAGGAGCGGGCGACGGCTGCCTCGTGGAGGGTGGTGGGGACTGTGGGCGTTGTATGGGCATCCCGTCTTCGCCGTCCGAGTCGGAGACGTCGCTCAACATTTGTCGTTGAAGATCACGCGACGTCGGCGGGATTGGCGATGTGCGGCTGACAGGAGATGGTGGTGGGATGGGTGTGATGAGTGGTGGTGAGGGCTGTCGAACGGTTATTTGTTGTTCGACAGGTGTTGGTGGTGTGGATGATTGGGTAATTGATGGAATGGCTGGTTGGTGAGTGTATGACTGAGGAATGGATGAAGAAGCTGCCTCCGGCCTGGTTCTAGGACCTTCATCGGCAGAGTGGGAGGCCCCGGGGTTAGGTTCGAGGGGGTTTTCTCGAACCATGGGGGCGTATACATTGTACTGGCGGCAGTAGTCTTCTATCATGTGCTGCTCCGCCAGTGACAAGAGGGATGAAGGGATGGGCATCGGCCGCCGCGCGTATTTCTCATCGACCTTCCCCTTCTGGAGGTACCTGAGTTTTGGCGGGGTGACATATTCGTCGGCGGGCCGGGTTGGTATCCCAGGCAGTGATTGCATAAAGTGGTGGATCATTAGCCCGAACCACCTGGAATATGGAAGGTACTGCGTCTTCTTGCCCTTCGTTCGCTGCATCATTTGGTCGTCGAGGTCCAACATGATGAGCTTGGCATAATCTACGTTTTGTTGAAGGCAATGCCGTGAAAGATCCGCAGTATCGTGATGTTGCACCTGTCGTGCCCTGAGTGCTTTGGTGAGAAGCACTTATTGACAAGCGCAAAAAGTGTCCGCCATGGATGCGGGATCATGGACTGTTGGATCTGAGAGAGGACTTTGACGGGCGTGAAGTAGCCCATTCTTTGAATGTCCTCGAGAAGCTCATCCTCAGAAGCCTCATACTCATTCTCCGGTCGGCTGGGCAGGCGGAGAACATGGCGGATTAATTCGCGGGTGACCTCGACCGTCTGGCCCGCGAGTTTTGCTTCGTAGTATAAGCTATTGTCTGGTGCCACCTTCGTCTGCAGCGTCCCCCAAAATTGTTGAAGGTAAACGGAGGGACTGGTACAGCGGCCGAGAAGGCGTACCAGAGGTGATGGTGTCTCAATATCGCAGGAATAATGGGTTCCTTCCCTTTGAAGACTTCCAAGTCGAGTTGGAAGTTATTGTCCTTCGGAATGACCCATTTGGACGTTGGGTATATCAGATCTGTTGGTGTCGTTTCATATTTTTTTTTAGTGGGGCGACTCTTCTTTTTTTTTTTTGTTTTTTTTTTTTTTTTTTACTTGTTGCCCTCTTCTTTTTTTGTTGTTCCGAACACCTGGATTCGTTAAACCTGCGATGATAGAGTAACCATTAGTTTATACAGTAATAAGAAGCAGAAGGTAACATGATTTGAATAGGTGAAAACAAGTTAGAGTTCAAAATTGTTCAAGTGTTTTGGGCTTTAAAAATTAATGTTTGATTTTGGGCCCAAAAAAAGTTTCAGCCCATTTAAATCATGAGTTTGATACTTAGAAAATTTCTTAAGGGAGAGTTCGCGCATTAGTTAAAAATTTCAAAGTCTTTATGTCGCGAAGTGAAAAGTGAGAGTGCGTTAAGAAAATTCTAAGTAAAGGTTCGCGAAACAGATGATAAAACAATTAAGTGTGGATCGCGATATGAGAGTTTGGTAAGTTCGCTAAAAGCTTTACGAATCCTAGTTTCGCGAATGTTAGAAAGGGTTCGAGAACTGAAATACTTTGCGAATTGAGATTGTGTTCTCGAATTGAAGTGAAATTGAGTTCGCGAAACATGAAGGGATTCGCGAAAGACCATGGGGTTCGCGATCTGGAAGTTTGCGAATTGAGAAATAAGTTCGCGATTTTAAAATGATTACGAATTTAGAGTGGTTCGCGAACTTGAGGTTTGGCGAATTTGAAAGAGGTTCGCGATTTTGAGTTTTGCGAATGCGGAACAAGTTCGCGAACTTTGAAGAGTTCGCGAATCATGGAGAACTTCGTGGGCTAAGACAAATGCGCGAAAAACAGGTTGGAGACTTCGAAAGTCGCGCTTTAAAGATCAAAAGGGCTGAGTTCGCGAATCATGAAGATTCATCGTGTTCATCATCCGCGAAGTGCAGAAAGTTCCAGATTCGCCAAAATCATCATCAGATAAGTATAGAACTGCTTGAAAATGAAGATTCAACGTTATTCTTACCACAGCAACGCACGAGAGAAGAAGATTTGGAAGCTAAGGAGCAGGTTTCGTCGTGATTTGAGTGGCTTTATCTTGCGGATGAACAGTAGATCGAGAGAATTTTGAACAGTGTAAACCCTAATTTATGAATTGACGGCGACTGTAACTTCGTGAAACTTAGGGTTTTAAGAGGTAAAAGTTCGCGGGCTCAAAAAGGTTTGGGCCTGAAGGTAAGATGGGCCCGTTTGAGGTTCGCGAAGCGTGCGTGAGTTCGCGAAGTAGCATTGAGTACGCGAAGTAGAGTTGAATCAAACTGGGCCAGGAAGATGAAAGGAGCCCAACATTGATAATTCGCGAATCACCCTAAATTCACGAATCAAAATGAAGTTGAAGAACTGGGCCGAAAAATGAGAAAAGAAGGCCCAATACTGGTTTTTGAATTTTGCGAATTGGCTCAAATGCTTTAGTGATTGTGGGCTCAATTTTTAACTTAGACTCCCCCTCAAAATATGCACTCTTAGAAAATGCATTTCAAGTTAAAATAACAAGAAGACTAAAAATTACTCCCCCTAAATTTTTGGAATGGTGATCATCTTTTAAACTTTATAAAAGGTTGAAATAGGCAAAAATCACGTTATGCTTCCCGATTCAACATGCCTATCTTTGAAACGAGAAACATGAAACGTTTTTCATCCAAAGCCTTTGTGAAAAGATCGGCAAGTTGAACTTCGGTGTTGACGAAGTACATTGTGATTGTGCCTTTTTCGACATGATCTTTTATAAAGTGATATCGAAGGTCTATATGTTTAGTGCGGGAATGATGGACGGGATTACAGGTAATGGCAATAGCGCTCTTCGAGTCGCTGTAAATTGGAATGTTATTGAAAACAAACCCGTAATCCTGCAATTGCGTTCGCAACCACAGGATTTGAGAGCAGCAACTGGCCGCAGCAACGTACTCTGCTTCGGCGGTTGACGTGGACACACAGTTTTGTTTCTTAGACGACCAACTTACTAGTTTGTCACCTAGGAACTGTATTCCACCCGAGGTGCTCTTCCTATCCATCCTACAACCTGCAAAATCGGCATCCGTAAAGCCAAGTAATTGAAAGTTAGAGTTCTTGGGATACCAGAGTCCGAGTGTCGGTGTTCCCTTGAGATAGCGTAAGATCCTCTTCACTGCAAGCATGTGCGACTCCTTCGGATCGGCTTGAAAGCGCGCGCACAGGCAAGTGGAGAAGACAATATCCGGCCGACTTGCTGTCAGATACAGAAGCGATCCTATCATTCCTCTGTATGTAGACGGGTTGACTGATTTGCCCGATGGATCTGCGGCTAATTTGCACGAAGTCGACATCGGGGTACTTTTAGATGGGGAATTTTCCATGTTGTACTTCTTAAGTATGTCTTGAATGTACTTCGATTGACTGATGAAGATTCCTTCTGGGAGTTGCTTGACTTGCAGTCCAAGGAAGAAGTTGAGCTCTCCCATCATGCTCATTTCAAACTTTGTCTTCATCAGTTCCCCGAACTCCTTGCACAACATGGGGTTTGTGGATCCAAAAATAATGTCGTCAACGTAAATCTGAATAAGTAGAATTTCAGACTTGCGTCGCTTGATGAAGAGGGTGGTGTCGATTTGCCCTTTAGTGAAGCCTGACTCGATCAGAAAGTCAGATAGCACCTCGTACCATGCTCGGGGTGCTTGCTTAAGTCCGTAAAGTTTCTCGAGGAAGTACACATAGTCAGGGTGGGCTTGGCTTACGAATCCTTCAGGCTGTGCCACGTAGACTTCTTCTTTCAAGACGCCGTTGAGGAAGGCTGTCTTGACGTCCATCTGATACACCGTGAAGTCTTTGTGGGCTGCGAAGGCTAGGAAAATCCGAATTGCTTCGATTCGCGCTACGGGTGCGAAGGTCTCGTCGTAGTCGATTCCCTCTTGCTGGTTGTAGCCCTTCGCGACTAGCCTTGCCTTGTTGCGAATTACGACACCGTCTTCATCTTTCTTATTCTTGAATACCCACTTCGTACCGATAATCGTCTTTCCTTGAGGTCTCGGTACGAGTTTCCACACTTTCAGTCTTTCGAACTGATGGATTTCCTCTTGCATTGCGTTTACCCAGTCTGGGTCTTTTAGCGCGTCTCCAACTTTGCTCGGCTCAGCCTGGCTGAGAAAGCAGGCATATAGATTTTCATTTATTGTTGATGATCTTGTACTAACTCCTTGGTCTGGATTTCCAATAATTTGAGACGTCGGATGGGCTCGAGTCCACTTCCTTTGATGAGGGAGAGGTTGTTCTTGCTCGTCCTGTGCGGGTTCTTCACCTGTTGTCTCGGGAGTGCTGGAAATTTCGATCGGGGAGTGAGGCTCTATGTCTGGGAAATGTCTTCATCGTCTTCTTCAGTTGAGGCTTCAGGGGAAATAGTGACTTCTATATGTGACGTTGAGGGAGATGCATCAGCTTCGTGTTGGCCTACGGGAGAAGCTGGTGCGTCACTATTTTGGGGTTGGTGAGGAGGTTGAGCTGATCGACGATCGTGGATGGCTAGATCTTCGAAAAGCAGCTCCCATGCGTCGTCGCTCTTGTGGGATGTCGATGCTACCTCCTCGAATGTAGGACTGGGCTGATCGTCTGTCAGCACTCTAATTAGTCCCGGTTCTGGCCTGATTTGGACAGAAGCGTTCGGTTGTAGTACGGGTCCTGAACTGATGTATTCAGAAGCCACTGGCGCTTCGTCGAAAGTAACGTTTATGCTTTCCATAACAGTCCTTCTATCTTTGAGATAGACTCTATAGGCCTTCGAAGTAGCCGAAAATCCAATGAACACTCCTTCGATGGCCTTCGGGTCGAGCTTCTCTCGATCAACTCGGTCATTAGCTACAAAGCACTTGCAGCCGAAAATCCGTAGATATTTGATGTTTGGGACCCTTTGGTTGATTAGCTCGTACGGAGTCTTCCCAAATCTCTTGTGAATGCTCGTTCGGTTTTGCGTGTAACACGCCGTGTTTACTGCCTCGGCCCATAGAAAGTGTGGAAGTCCTGATTGAATTAGCATTGTCCGGGCTGCTTCGATAAGGGTCCGGTTCTTCCTTTCCACTACTCCGTTTTGTTGAGGGGTTTTTGCGGCCAGAACTGCTGAGAGATTCCTAACGAGGTGTAGAAGTCACTGAGGACCTTGTTCTTGAACTCAGTGCCATTATCTGTGCGGATCACTTGGATGTTGCTCTCAAGCAGGTTCTGAGTCGTCTTCACAAAAGAGATGATGATTTCAGGGTCTCGTCCTTCGTTTTAAGATATCTCGTCCATGTGTACCTCGAGTAGTCATCTACAATGACTAATACGTATTTTCTTCCCATTTATGCTTTGTATCCTCATTGGCCCGCATAAATCCATGTGTAGCAGCTCCAGTGGGCGAGAGGTCGAGGCCACGTGTTTTGATGAATGAGATGCCTTCTTCATCTTTCCCATTTCGCACGCCGAACATAGATGCTCTTTGTGGTACTTCAATGCTGGGAGTCCTGTGACTAGCTTATCTTTGTATAGTTTATTCAGCGTTTTGAAGTTGATATGGGACATCCGTCTGTGCCAAAGATCATTTTGCTGGTGTGATGCCTTTGTCATCAGACAGATGGCGGATGAAGGTCGAAGGGTCTTCAGATTGATTGTGTAGAGATTTGTCTTCCTCGTGCCTGTGAGGAGTTCCCTACCCTGCTCGTTGCTGATGGTGCATTCGTCAGACTGGAAGGTGACCGTCAGCCGTCCTTCGCAGAACGGAATGCTGAAGAGGTTGTGTCCAAGTCCTTCGACGAGCGAGACATCCCTGATTGTGAGGTTGTCATGGATGAGGTCTCCGTGTCCTATGATCGGAGCCGCGTGATTATTTCCGAAGCGCACGTTACCGCCAAAGCGGGCTTTGTAGTTGCTCAGCAGCTCTTTTCTCCCTGTCATGTGTGTGGAGCAACCTGAATCGAGATACCACACATGACAGATCTGCAAAAATAATCAAGAAGGTCAGTAACCCGATAACGGTCGGGTTCCCCTTGGTTATTTTCGACACGCAAGCATAGATGAAATAGAGAATCAGCTAAGTAGTCTACTATGCTTGGACTTGTTTTGGGAACCCAAATCTGGCGTGTGCCTGATTTGGTCGTGATGGATTCGAGTTCCCTTTTTGTGACCCAAATTTGTTTCGTTTGAGCGGTTGCGTTTTGATTTTGGGCACGTAATGCTTGGGCTCGGTTTTCTTCTTGTTTTTGCGAGATATTTGATCTGGCTTTTTCTCGAGCCTTGAAGCATTTTGTGGTCTCGCCTTTGGTTGGGGATTTGAGCTTGCACCTTCTTGGCTTTTACTTCGGGGAAGTGTGCAAAGAGAGGGTTAGTTCGCGAGTTAGGTATAGAAATCAAAGTTCGCGACTTTGATGTGTGCCTTTTAGTTTGCGAGTCTAGTGTGTGTGTGTGGGTTTGCGAAATAAGTTTCGGGTCTGAAATCCTTTTCGACTTAGAAATAAAACTAGCAGCATTTTTCAACACATTAACACACTCAAGACGATTCTTACAAAACAAAAAGGGAGACATTTTAGTTTTCGTTTTCATTTGCTCCTTTTTGTGAACAGCAACGTCTCCTTTTGTCTCGTCTTGTCTTGCCCTCCACTTCACGCTCTTTTCCCAAGATGCTTTTCCTGTCGATGCAGAAGAGGTCTTGTTAGTGATCTTCGTGTGCGACCTATAACCGGCTTATTTAATTCTTTATTCTTGAAGAGTTTTGTGTGTGACGTTGTCAAATGAAAGGAGTATGTGTAGGGATCGTGTGGGGTCTAGTGCTTATTTGATCCTTAAATGATGAAATTACTGCGAGTAAATGTCTTTCTCTAGTTGAGAGAGTTGCTCGAGTGATTCCATCGATGCTCGTAATTTGAAATTTTCTTTATGCGAAAAAGGGATGTAAGCTCTAGGCAACGTTCCCATATGCTTCGAATTCTTCGGTGCTTCTTCAACGACCTTTTGAGAGGGCGGTGCACTAGCCTGGAGACAGTTATCAATCGAGGGTTTTTCCTTTGTCTTGTAACTTTCGTTCAGGCTAAGTAATCGAACGGTTTTTTCGGCCCGATCGCTCCCTTCTCCTGTCGTTGGTTCGCTTTTTGACGACTGAAAGCGTATGAGCGATAGATCCAGATAACTATCATCGTAGCGAATGGGAGTTTTCTTGGCTTCAGGTATGATGGTCTTAACGAAGCCTAACCCCCCTCGTGGATTGTAGAACCTAGTATCTTTGGGCTGACTCAGAAAATGGTTCGTTCTAATACCTTCTGATAGCCCTCGTTTCGTGATAATGTCTTCTAGGCTCTTTATCTTAGCATATAGCCCAGCGCGTTCGCTATTCATCATTATACTCTTATACTCGCTAGTTTTATTTATTCGCTCATTCTCACTCTTCCTATAATTCGCCGTCAACTCTTCAAGTTTTTATTTAGTTTAGCAATTTCCTCATCTCGACTAGCTACCCTAAGATTTGCAGCTTCTAATCGACAATTCAGGGAACCAATATCGCTTAGTCGATTAATGAGGGATGCACGGTTGTTAGCTAATTGGGCTTCTAGTTCTCTAATTCTATCATTATTGCTAGAAGTTTCGTTTCTATCGCATTCTAGGGTCGCTATCCTATTCATTAATTCACTAATTTTCATTGATTTTCCTAAGTCTTGTTCTGACGTACTCAAGCTATTTTCTAATCTTTCTACTTCTTCTAGGTCATGGTTAGAATAGCTTGAGTTTTTGCTAATTTCTTTTCTAAAGACTTAGTATTTTTACGTTCTTTACTTAGGACCTCTATTTTATTTTGTAGATTTAAAAGCATACTCTCGTTGAAAGAATATACCTCCTCGCCGTTGCACGATTTGTCTACTCGTTCGTGCTGGTGCTGGTGCTAGCTTCCGACTGCTCCTCCTCGTCTGATCCGTCTCCTTCCACCGTGCCATCAGGGCAAGTTCTCGGGCTCACTTTCCGTGGAGTCCTCGAGCCAGTGGTCCTGCTCGGCCACTAGTGCTTTGCCTTGATTCTTCTGCCTGATCAACTGCAGCTTCCTGAGATAATACTCTTCGTCCTTCTTTTTCTTCGGAAGGGGACAGTCATTGGCAAAGTGCCCTGGTTTGCCACAGTTGTAGCATTTTCTTGGTTCGGCTGGGGCCTTGGTTTCAGCTGGCTGAAATGGTCGGGTCTGAGGATTGGGTCCTGACGAGACCTTTTTGTCTGTTGGACGAGGATGATGATTTCTTGAAGAACTTTTTGTTCATCATCTTCGTTACCAGAGCCAAGTGCTTCTGGAGCTCCTTCATCTCCGGATCGGAGTCCGAGCCTGAGTCATCTTCGGAGGTGGAGGGCTCGGGATCTTGACGGCTTTGCCTTTACTCAGCTTTGCGCTCTTCTTGTCCGTCACTAAGGCTAGTGAGTCGGCCACAGCCTTATTCTTCTGCTCCTCCACCCCCTCGTTTACGTCATCTGAATGCTGCTCGAGGCTCTCGTAGATGCTGTGGATGTCAATTTCATCGAGGTCCTTGTTCTGCCTGAAATTTTGGCAATCTTCTTCCACTCAGGCTGTAATGATGTAAGGAATCTTACATTTAGCTCCAAGTTGGACTTCATGATGCTGATCTTCCGCAGCTCATTGGTTTGGATCATAAACCTACGATAGGTTTCACCAATTGGCTCGCCCTGTCGAGCCTTGAAGGAGTCGTAAGCCGCCAGTGTGTTGGCTTTCTTGGCTCTTAAACCGATATCAGTGCCCTGCATCAATTTAGAGATCTCGTCGAACATTTCCTTGGCAGTCTGGAAGCTATCTACCTGAATGTAGATTTCATTTGGCATGCTTGTAGGAGGTAGGTCTTGGCATGAGGTCTGCCCTAACGCTTCGTCTCTCAAATCAGTGTAGTCGGCTGGAGACTTGGGTACTATCTGTGGAAGGACGGGAGGAGTCACGGTGTTGTCCCCGGGGAGTGTGGTCGTAAATGTTTCGGGGCCGCTTTGGAGTGATCGATCATTTCCTCTCCGTTGTCTTTGATCTCCAGGAAGTTAAAGAATCTGTTCTTCCAGATAGAGAACTCGCCTCTTCGCAGCACTGGTGGTCTGACGTCGCTTCCCATGGCGAGTGTGTCCATCCTATATTAGATGTGGGTGATCTTTAAACGTGTGTGGAACTTTGAAGTGTTGAAACTTGAAGTTAGTGAGGTTCGCGAACTGTAGCTGGATTCGTGAAATCGAGGGTTCGCGAACTTGAGATGGATTCGTGAAGTCGAAGGGTTCGCTTGAGCTGATAAGTGAAATCGAAGGGTTCGTGAAATGGCTGGTTCGCGAATTGAAGACCGGTTCGTGATCTACTTTGGCGAAGTGAGATCACGGTTGGCTAATTGATTCGCGAAGCTGAACTGACGGTTGGCGAATCGAAAGATCGCGGATGAAGCGGGTTCGTGAAGTGGCCTGAGCTTCGTGATCCTTGTTCGCGTGTTGAGGTTCGCGGATGTAGCGGAACACTTCGCGAATTGAAGTTCGCGAGAGTGGCGGTTCGCAAAGCAGAGAGGTTCGCGAATTCTTTGTCTGTTCCGCGAATGATGAACAGATGAAGATCTTCAAGCTGAAACCCAGAAAAATCCGAAAATCTTGCTGTAAATGCCCAAAATCTGCCCAGAAATGCTGTTTTTGCTGGAAAAAGTTCCCCAAACCAGAAAAGGCCGAGAAACCCCAAACAGCACAGAAAAGGCAAAAACAGCCAAAGTAGCTCAAAAACAGCCTAAAAAAGTGACGAAAATAGCTCAAAAAACTCCAAAAATGGCTTCAAAGTTCCCTCACGCTTGCTCTGATACCACTTGTAAGTCCCTTTTCATCTAATATAATGCAAGCAACAAAGAAAGCAAGAATGATTTTAGCTTGAGAGTGTTTAGGTTAGCTTGTTCAAGGGCACAATACTTGCAAGGAGGAACACTTGAAACTAGGGCTTGGTGGGTCTTTATATACCACATTAGTTGGTATATTAAAGCCCATCAAGCCCAAAACCTAATTAGCCCAAACACTAATACTTATATAAAGTAAATTACAAACCCAAATAACATCTAACCAAATACCTAAATCACTAAAGACGGAAGCATCTAAAATATAAAGAACACAATAAATGATCCTAACACTAAGCCTCTGGCCAGAGCATATAAGTGACTCACGTAGTCGTGGAGGGCAGTTTTGGTATATGTCACCGACACGAACATCATAGCGTCGAGTCCTGTAAGTTCGACTACGCGTGACTTTCATCACTCGACGGGACAAACGTAAGGGTTATACGTAGTACGACAATCTATAGTCGGTTCCTGAATAATACCTATTCGTACTCAACTCGGGATCGTTCGGTACAACGGGGCTGGCTAGTGAATACCGAACTCCTGGATTCCTCCCAGAGCCGTTGAGACGAACCAAGAGAGTCGGGCTTAAAAAGGGCAACCGACACAACGTCAATATGAGAATAGAGCAGGCTGGGGCCTGGATTGAGAGATTAGGGTTTAGGGCTTGGCCGAAACCCTAAATGGCCGAAAACTTGGTAAATCGCGTGAGGGGCAAAATGGTCTTTTCACCTCACAATATTTTGGAAATATCATTGGATATTTAATATTTAGTATATGATTTAAAAATGTGTTAAATAATTTATTATTGATTTAGAAAATAATAATCTTTAATTTGGAATTAAATAGAATATATATTAGATCTATATATATAGTTTTCGATTTTATATATTAATTTGGAAAATTATTCAATCCTTTATCTGGATATATATTTAAATATACTAATATAAATAATATTAATTTATTTAATATTTATTTGAATTTGAATTTTGAATTTAAATTCAAAGAGAGAAGACTTAGTCAAAGAACTAAGTATACTCAAGTGGGTGAGAATTTTTCTCCCCTCTCCAATGAATTTCGGCCAACACCTTATAGGATAAATAGGGTTTTTCATTTTTGAAAACCCTAAGTCATTTGGATGAAAAGAATAAAAAGTTAGGGTTTTTATTCTCCTTTTCTCTCAATATCTCTCGTCTCACTCTCCCTCTTTCTCTCTTGCTGCCCGCGCGTTGTGTGTGCAAACGAGGTGCTGCCCGAGCTTGCTCTAGCCGCCTTAAGCTAGCTTCGGTTGTGACGTTGTAAGGTGCCGGCGTGACGCTCTTGCCCCGTTCGTTCGCGTAAAGGTGCTAGGAGAGGGATACAACATCCCGGGATTAGAAGGGTTCGTAGCTCGCCATCGTCCTGTGATCGTCAAGGTATATGGCTGTAAACTCTTCTCCTTTCGTGTATATATGTTCTCGTGTTATTACCGAGCGGTCAAAGGGAAGGCGGGAATCCCTTAAAGTTTAAAATTCCGCCATTCAAGGAACGAGGGCCCGGGCCCCTACGGGGATTCCCAACAGTGGTATCAGTGCCAGGTTTGTATTGTTTGTATATACATACATATGTATATGTGAGGGTTTGTTTGTAAGTACGCATGGCTCCCATTCACTATTGGTCAAAATCATAAATCCAACTTAACTCCTCTTTAAGTCAAAATTTGCCATCATTACTCATTTTAAATTCAAAATTCAAAAGGAGTAATACCAACATAAAAACCTCTTTTTATTTCTTGGTCAAGCATTTAACGTGTAAAGGAAATAAATTTCCTTAAACATCTCATTGATTATGGAGATAAACGTGGACCTATTAATTCTAAAGTTTAAAACCCATTTATTATTGAGTAATTCTTATAATTACTAATTAATATTCAAAGTCCAAATAATCATCCATTAATTATTTTATTCCTTTAATTAAATCAAATTATCTAAACATAATATATATATATTATTTAATTCAACAATTAAATTAAATTTTAATCCAACTATTGGAAATATCCACTTCATATTGTCATTCTCCAAAACTTCGTGTGACCCTTTTAGGTTCACGAGTAACACTAGTATGAATTTACAACTCCTTGTAACTAATTGAAATTAACTCTTTAATATCAAATTCACTAATCACGGTAACACCTAGCAGTAGCATGATTATCTAGTGTTAAAGTGAAATAGCGAGTAAACTTTTTCAATTGCAAGTGGATACACGTAAAATCCTTTCGACAACTAATTTCCCGATTAGACCATGGGCATGGAATTATAAGTCGAACCCAATTGATCTAATAACTATGAATTCATTTCAAGTTTAAATGATTCCTTTATGAACTCTATTCATCCCGCCTTGGCCAAGGACTGTGAATCATAAACTATGAAAAGCATAGGAAATTCACTTATTAATGTAAGCGTCGAATTCTATTTGGCCACAGACAAATCTCCATGCACACTAATACAATACCCAAAATACCCCTTTTGTGATTATCCAGCAATCAAAGGATAAATCTAAGTAAAGCATAATGCGCACAGACTACTAGTGCCTCAAGTCAGAGGATTAGTCATGTACTGTTGCAACACGAAAATTCTTATTCGACATAAAAGTTTCCAATTAAGAATTTCATCGGGTCAAGTCAATGAACTTGTTCCCTAACACATCTGCATATATGCATTTGCGTCTCAATGCTAATGTTAATGGAACGTAACACTCGTCTAACAAGCATCATCATATGCACAAGTCTTTCTGGGTTATTCAATGTCCTGTCTTGAAATACCCATCGACTTGGAACTTATTTAAGATCATAGCCTAAGACATTCAAATGCACATCATGTCCCTCAGCTTATAACGATCTAAGGACTTTATCGTATGTGCAAATAATGCATAAACATAAGATAAAACAATGCCTTTTATTTGATATAATTTCCAACAAATTGTCTTACAAGTAGAAAAATATCCAATCAAGTTGGAACGTCGGGCATTCTACTCTAACAATCTCCCACTTGCCCTAGTTCCAATTGCCCATGTATTTTAGGCCCATCTTCTCGAGATGTCCGTCAAATACTTTCTGTGACAAGGGCTTAGTCAAGGGGTCTGCTATATTTTCTGCTGAAGAGACTCGATCCACAACGACGTCGCCTCTACCATGATCTCTCTAATCAGGTGGGTATCGCCTGATGATGTGTTTGGATCTTTGATGAGATCTGGGCTCTTTTGCTGCGCTATAGCTCCATTGTTGTCACAATAACCATTATTGGATCAACACAGACGGGACTACACCCAACCCTTGGATGAACTTCCGCATCCAAACAGCCTCTTTTGCCACATCTGATGTTGCAATGTATTCAGCCTCAGTAGTAGAGTCAGCAGTCCTCTCTGTTTGGAACTTTTCCAACTAACTGCAGCTCCATTCAAGGTAAATATGTATCCGGACATTGATTTAGAGTCGTCGTTTGTCGGACTGAAAACTAGAGTCAGTGAATCCTTCTAGTTTTAGTTCTCCACTGCTGTATACCAAAAAGATATCCTTATCCTTCTAAAGTACTTAAGGATCATCTTAACGGCTTTCCAATGTTCTTCCCCTGGATTGGACTGATTCTGCTCGTGACGCTTAGAGCATGAGCCACATCAGGCCTAGTACATACATTGCATACATTATGCTGCCAATACTGATGCATAAGGTACACGAGCCATTCTTTCTCTTTCTTCAGGCGTCTTTGGAGACATAGCCTTAGAAAGCGAAACACACCATGACTCATTGGCAGTATCCACGCTTGGATTCCTCCATGCTAAACCTTTTTAGCACCTTGTCTATGTACATCGACTGGGATAGTCCGATCATCTTTCGTGATCTATCTCTATAAATCTTTATCCCTAAGATATAAGATGTTTCTCCCAAATCTTTCATGGAAAACTGTTTAGACAACCAAGTCCTTGTTGACGGCAACATTCCTACATCATTCCCAATGAGTAGAATGTCGTCAACAAGAGCAGATAAATGCTACTAATGCTACTGCATTTCCACTAACCTTCTTATAAACACATGGTTCATCCATTTTTATGAAATCAAACATTTTGATGGTTTCATCAAATCGGATGTTTCCAACTCCTTGAAGCTTGTTTAAGTCCATAAATGGACTTCTGGAGTTTACAAACCATTTGCTCTCTCCCACTGGATATGAAGCCTTCTGGTTGTTTCATATAAATCTCTTCCTTAATGTTGCCATTAAGAAAGGCAGTCTTCACATCCATTTGCCATATCTCGTAGTCATAATACGCAGCTATGGCTATCAGATCCGAATGGATTTAAGCATTGCAACTAGTGAAAAAGTTTCCTCATAGTCAACACGTTGCTTTTGAGTATAACCTTTTGCAACCAAACGTGTTTTAAAAGTACTCACTTCTCCATCTACTCCAAGCTTACGCTTATAGACCCATTTACAGCCATTGGTACAATACCTTGTGGTGGGTCTACCAAGGTCCACACCTTGTTTGAGTACATGGAATCCATCTCGTACTGCATTGCTTCTCGCCATTTATTTGAGTCAATGTCGGACAGTGCCTCTTCATAGCTTGTTGGATCATTATGCAATAGGAGTCCCTCTTCTTTGTTCTCTAACAATAGGTTCAGCCTATCAGGCCCCTTGAAGCCCTAATAGATTTTCGAAGAGGTTGTTGCCTCAGACGGTCCAGGCTCAACTGGTGTATTATTTGTGCTTTTCAGAAAGAAAGTCTTCCTCTAAGAAATAGTATTCCTCGAGACAAACACTTTTTGTTCGAGGGATCGTAGAAATAGTATCCAATGGACTCTTTTGGATACCCCACAAATTTACATAAAATGGATCTCATATCCAATTTATCTCCCACTTACTGCTTCACGTAAGCAGCACAACCCCATACTTTGAGATATTGTAAGAAGCTGTCTTGCCACACCACATCTCATAGGGTGTACTTGGGACAGCTTTACTTGGCACTCTATTTAGGAGATGTGCCGCCGTTTCTAAGGCATAGCCCCAAATGAAAGAGGTAAAGTAGTGAAACTCATCATTGATCGAACCATGTCTAACAGGGTCCGGTTCCGTCGCTCTGAAACTCCATTAAGCTGCGGAGTACTAGGAGGAGTCCACTGTGAGAGAATCCCGTTCTCTTTTAGATAATCAAGAAATCAGTGGTCAAGTATTCGCCTCCTCGATCAGATCGAAGAGTCTTTTATACTACTACCACTTTGCTTCTCTACTTCACATCTAAATTCTTTTGAACTTTTCAAAGGCTTCAGATTTATACCTCATAACGTATACATAATCATACCTCGAGAAATCGTCGGTAAATGTTATGAAGTAGTGATAGTTCCCTCTCGCACTAACACTTAGTGGCCCACAAACGCCTGTATGAATCCGATCCAACAGACCTTTGGCTCGCTCCACTTCTCTCTCAAAAATGGCGACTTGGTCATTTTTACTTTAAGACATGACTCACATGTAGGCAACTTATCCTCTCCCCTAAGTTTCGCATTTTTGCGCTAACTTGTGAATCCTCTTCTCAGATATGGACCCAATCTAGAATGCCAAGTGTGAATGAACTATGATTTTCTAATTTTCTTCTATTTTTTGAATTGTTAGGATAGGGCTTGAGGTGTAATGGTGTATAAACAATTTGTCAAATTACCGGAATATATAAACATTATCTTTGAAAATGGAACAACTACCACTCTCAATAATAAACTTAACCTTCTTTCTCCAATACTGGAATAGAGATAATATTTCTTATAATATCCGGAACATAAGACAATTATTCAAATAAATTAACACCATGTTTAAAGCTAGATAAACAGTCCCAATAGCTACTGCAACAACTCTTGCCCCATTGCCCATCCTAAGGACTGTTTCCTTACTGTCCAACTTCCTCCTTCTTGTCATTATCTGTAAATCATTGAAGATATGTGAGCCAAATCGGTATCTAATACCCAAGAAGCATCGTTAACTGATAAGTTAACTTCAACAAAATACATTCCTAAACGCTTCAGGCTTGCAAGATATTCCTTGCAATTCCTCTTCCAGTGCCCCTTTTGCCACAGTGAAACACTTGTGATCAGCTTGAGAATTAACCTTTTCCTTTCCTTTGCTCTTAGCCTCATTGCCATTTGCCTTCTGTTGGGCTTGGCGGAACCTTTCCCTGTCACTTCTTTTCTTAGACATTGCTGCCTTTGACTTGGAAGTGGATCCAACAAGAAACACCGGCTATCCTTCTTGATGGTGATTCAGCCGTCTTTAACATGTTCACCAACTCGGGGAGAAGTCTCCATGGAGTGCATGTTAAAGTTGACAACAAGCTGTCAAATGAGGGAGGCAGAGATTGTAGCAACAAGTCCACAAAGAGCTCATTATCTATAACGACTCCAAGTGACGTAAGCTTTTCAATGAGGCCTATCATCTTCAGCCCATGGTCTTGGACTGAAGAGCCCTCAGTCATATGACATCTGAAAGCTCTTTAGATATCTGATATCTCATTTTCCTAGTTCTCTCACCATACAACTCTTGTAGGGGTGAAGAATCTCTTTAGCATTATCAAATGCCTCATGCTAACTCTGCAGCTCATTCGACATAGATGCTAGCATGTAGCACCGAGCTGGAGATAGTCATCACAATGACGAATATACTCCCCATACTCTACTGATATCATATCCTCAGGAGTAGGAGATGGTGCTATGGTAAGCACATATTCCTTCTTTTCAGATTGAAGGACAATCTTAAGGTTCTCAGCCAATCAACAAATTTGGGCCAGTCAACTTGTTTTGCTCAAGAATACATGCAATTGGGATATTTAGCCATTGTAGTAGAGAAATCTACAAAAATAAACAAAGCAAAATAAACAAACTATGGAAAATATAGATTTGTAGGTCACAGTTTTGACATCCATCAATGAACTAGAGAATTAAGATCATGAGAATTACCTTGTAATTAACGCGCGGAGCTTGGGTAATTATCAATCAATCTTCCATTAATCACCAAGCTTATTCTACAAGCAATCCATTTCTCTCTCTACAATTAAGCCCTAATTAAGATAAAGCTAAACCTCAAGTTGTGTGTATTCTACACACACTTGACCTATATATACCAAGCATACTTTGGTATATTTACACTTTAGTCCCTATATTTACATAAAACAATTAAGTCCCTAGACAAAGATAACATGATTATTTAACACTATAAATATTCCTAACAATCTCCCCCTTAGTGTTCAATTGTCATTGAAGCATCGGTTTGTCTTTGTCTTGATAATCTTCAGTCTTCATCATCATTTGAACACAACGAAAGATTCCTAACAATCTCCCCCTTTGTGTTCAACTTTGAATTCGACACGGTCTTTGTTTGCTGTCTGAAGAAATAGCTGAGGATTCTGGAGAATCTCAGTCTCCCCCTATTTACATGCACCCTCTTTTCTTCTTGCAACTTGAGTATTCGTTACCTTCTGCATATATCAGAGTCGCGCGGATTGTCAGCATTGACTTGTCGTGTTGCTCGAACCAGGAAGAGGTCTTGTTTGCAGTGGTTCAGCACTTGC